>ML120530.1:8816-41835 GCA_003788595.2 Choiromyces venosus 120613-1 | reverse complement strand
AACGGGAACCCCAGGTACCCGCGACGTGTGGGGAACGTTAGGAGGTAGACTTTAGCAGAGTCCTAAAATAAATCTATAGGCGGAACTGAGTCCATATAGACCGCAAAGAAGGCCAGAGCGAGTTGGTTGTACGAATTCTTCTTGAATTGCGAAGGATCTAGGAACTAGAATTTAGCAAACGCTTAGCGGCTGAAGTAGGTCCACTGAAGGAGACACGATGGTTAGTCATCGTATAGTAGTTGAGTATACTACTATCAGCGCGGTCTAAGGTAACACATTTATGGCCGAAGCATAAACCTCGAGCAGTAGGGCTCAAGAAAGAGGTCTACTCTGAGCTCGCACAACATGGTCAATGTTGACCGAACGAACTCTGGTATGTCCGAGAAGAAGTCGGCTTGGTGTTGTAAGAGGTCAGGCCAAGGTGAGAGTACTTCATGATAGAAAGGAAGCCTCCTTTGAGCTTTGAGAAAGCCTTCAACATCCACTTAGAGAAGAACATAGAGCGAAAGATTCTTTCGACATTGCTATAGTTCGACGCGTTAGAGGAATAGGAGTTGACGCCGGAAGCTATTTTGGTAAGCTTAGCGCCCCTTACTCTAACAGCCTGACATCCAAAGGTACTTCAGCTAAGGCCCAGCAACAGCCTTTGGCACTCGCTGGTTTGCGCGAAACACTGCTACTCCACAACCGTTTGGACGACGAAGAAGCAGCAGAGAAGTTGGTATACCAAGAGGCGGTTGGAAGCCTGACGTATGCGGCGATCACAACCAGGCCTGATATAGCCTACGCTAGTGCGCTAGTCGGACGATTTGCATCTGATCCGTCGATACATCACTGGACTGCGGTGAAGCGAATTCTACGATATTTACAACAGACGAAAGGAATTCGCCTTCGCCTCGGGAGCAGAGCCAATGGGAGCATTGGGGGAGTAAGCGGACACCCAGGAAATGCCCCAATTGTCGTCTATGCTGATGCCGATTTCGCTGGAGAAGTTGATTGGATGCGATCTACGAGTGGATTCACGATACACGATCGATATGGAGCGATGGTTCATTGGAAGTCGCAAAGACAGAAGACTGTGGCGAAGTCGACCGCAGATTTGGAATTCAATGCTATGGCACTGGCCGTGGAAGAAGCAATTTGGTTAGAAAAGCTACAGGCAGAGTTGGAAGAAAAAGAAGGTAGAAGTGAAGGGACATGTTTAGTATCAGCGTTTAATGATAATCAAGCATGTATCGCTAGTCTGATGAATGGGCAGTTTAAACCATCAACCCGGCATGTGGGTGTGAAATATTTCTGGTTGCGCGAACTAGTAAAGGAAGGAAGTGTGCAGATTTCGTACGTTAGAACTGATGAGATGGTCGCAAATGGGCTCACGAAGTGATTAGAGCCAGGAAAACACCAGAGGTTTATCAAGATGTTATCATTGACTACCTAATGTATTTAGTTATTTATGCCTGAGAGGTGGATATGTTTTTTATTTTTTTATTTTTTTATTTTATTATTTTTTTTATTTTTTTGTTTACTTATTTAGAGAGATAGACGATGGGATTATGGGGAGTGATGGAGTAACCCCATCGTGGGATATAAGGTTAGGGCGAACTGATGGGATTGGGACGGTCACCATGTGGAGGGTAACTAGGTTTCCCGATGTTTGTGTGCGGTAGTTAGTCCGCTGTATTTTAGTCTGCATTGCGTTTCTTTTACTTACAGAGCATCGAACAACGAATACTCGTCTCTCAACGTCTTCTCGACAGTTTCCCACTGCGCGCAATTGGTGATCCAGGAAAGTGTTGCCATCACTCATTAGGACCTTTTTCAATAAGCAATGGCTAGAAGAACTACGTTGAGTGAAGCTGTCAGTACGTATCTTCCTACTTGTATAAAATAACTTGTAGTATTTCAATGGCTATCTGACAAATAGAGCCTGAAAAGGAGCAGTATATAAGCAAAAATCAATTCTGCTTCTAATGTATGTGTATGCCCTCAGATCTAAACTACATGTATCTTGCACTGGGAGACCCATATGAGTTCTGAGTTTATTTGAAATGCCTATTATATACTATTAATTCAAATAGATAATGTACATCAGCAAAAATAATGTCTAGTGCCAGGTGCATCCTGTGCGTCTGATGCAGAGGGTGCACATAACAATAACTGTTAACCAGGATGGGACATTGAAGTAAGATTATGTCCTGACATTAAGGCTTGTACTGGGTGTGTCAGGACAGAATCTGGACACAGACCCCTACGCCTGCTACACCCTGACAATGCCTGGCACTTCATGGTTGCATCTTGATGACATCTGGTCCTCAACTGTTGCATCCTAAGGCTGCCTGGTCCTAAGCAAGTACATTATAATAACATGTGAGGAGAGCATCTAAAATTCAAAACTCCTGACACTAGCATAACAGCAGTGTGACCCATATATAGGACTTAGGTCACAAAGTTTCTTTTAGTAAAACTATTTCAATTTCATCAATTCTATATAAATTTATAACTAGTATATATGAGTAAGATAGATTTCACATGAGCATTCCTTTCAAGTTAACAGATGAATACTGGTTGCTTCACAGGATATAGCTTCCCAGGGACTAATGCAAGGAGGACGTGGGAGGTGGCATTGGAAAAGTGGCATCAAGGGGACTCCAGAACATATCTGATGGGCATGGGTGAATATCTGGGCTTCAAGATATCTGTCTTCAAAGTTATCAGAGATTTACCAGTAAAGACCATTTTCATAGCAGCCAGTAGCTTGGCGGAGAGTGACGCTAGCAGGATATGGGAGGTACCATTGGAAAGCTGGCATCGAGGAGAATCCGGAACATATCTGACAGGTGTGAGCAAATGGCTGAGCATCGAGATATCTGTTTTCAAAGATAGCAGAAATTCACCAGTAAAGACCATTTCATAGCAGCCTGTAGCTCGGTGGAGACTGACGCCAGGAGGACGTGGAAGGCACTGTTGGAAGGCTGGCATCGAGGGGATTCCGAAACATGTCTGACGGGCATGAGCGAATGGCTGGGCGTCGAGATATCAGTCTTTGAAGTTAGCAGAGATTTACCAGTAAAGACTATTTGCATAGAAGCCTGTAGCTTGGCGGAGACTGACGCCAGAAGGACGTGGGAGGCGCTGTTTGAAAGCTGGCATCGAGGGGATTCCGAGGCATGTCTCCCGGGCGTGAGTGAATAGCTGAGCATCGAGATATCTGTTTTTAAGGTTAGCAGAAATTCACCGGTAAAGACAATTTTCATAGCAGCCTGTAGCTCGGCGGGAACTGATGTCAGGAGGACATGGGAGGCGCCGTTGGACAGCTGGCATCGAGGCAATTCTGAAACAAGTTTGATGGGTACAGGCAAATCACTGGGCATCGAGATATCTGTCTTCAAAGTTAGCAGAAATTCACCAGTAAAGACCATTTTCATAGTAGCCTGTAGCTTGGTGGGAACTGACACCAGGAGGACATGGGAGGTGCCATTGGAAGGTTGGCATCGAGGGGATTCTAGAACATATCTGATAGGTGTGAGTGACTGGCTGGGTGTCAGGATATCTGTCTTTGAAGTTAGCAGAAATTCACTGGCAAAGACTATTTCTATAGCAGCCAGTAGCTAGGCGAGGACCGAGGCCAGGAGGATATGGGAGGCTCCGCTGGAAAGCTGGCATCGAGGGGATTCCAAAACATGTCTGACAGGTGTGAGCGACTGGCTGGGTGTCGGGATATCTGTCTTTGAAGTTAGCAGAAATTCACTGGTAAAGACCATTTCTATAGCAGCTTGTAGCTTGTCAGGGACTGACGCCAGGAGGATGTGGGAGGTGCCGTTGGAAGGCTGACATAAAGGTAAGTCTGGAACATGTCTGACAGGTGCGAGCAAAAGGCTGGGCGTTGTGATATCTGTCTTCAAGTTTAGCAGAAATTTACTGGTAAAGACTATTTCCATAGCAGCCTATAGCTCGGCTGAGACTGATGCCAGGAGGACATGGGAGGTGCCATTAGAAAACTGGCATTGAGGGAATTCCGGAACATGTCTGAGGGGCATGAGCAAATGGCTGGGTGTCGAGATATCTGTCTTCAAGGTTAGCAGAGATTCACTGATAAAGACCATTTCCATAGTAGCCTGTAGCTTGTTGGGGACTGATGTCAGGTGGATGTGGGAGTTGCTGTTGGAAAGTTGGCATCAAGGGGATTCAGAAACATGTCTGATGGGTGCGACTAAATATCTGAGCATCGAGATATCTGTCTTCAAACTTAGCAGAAATTGACTGATAAACACTATTTCTGTAAGAGCCAGCAACACCATGAGGAACTGTGCTAGAAGTTAGCTAAAGGTTGCCTTAGAACTCTGACTCTGACATCACATCAGGATATCAGGGTGTCAAGATATTGGTCTTTGATGTTACTAGATCAGAGTTTGCACGATTTATTAATAGTAGATGTAGATGTTGAATGTAACTAAAAAGAATGATCAGAAAATGTATGTATGAAAACATAACATGCTTTGTTACCTAAGATATAACAAATATCACTCATTTTTACAATGAATGCAACTGTCATATTCACTCCCTTCAGAGTTATGAGAATGAAATAGACTTAGATATCAGTGTACTGTATTATTTCATCAAATTGAGGATCTCTATATAGGGTTCTAATCTCCATTTCAAGACAACTAATCCCCATAGAGCCTACAATTTAACAAAAGAGGGCAAAGGAGATCATGTTAACTCCTGTTAAGCAGCCTTAACTTTTTTTAACCTACTGTTACTTATGTGCTTCGGTGATCAAACCTTGCCCCAGCACTACTCAATTTGACAAGATAATATATCAGTGCTATTTGAGTCTTCTCCTTTTTTCGTGCCTAATTTGGTTAAGCTTTCACAGTCAGTGGCTAATATGCAGCTGGCTGCAACCTTATGTCCAATCTAAACTCAGGAAGCAAGTGAGCATCCCTGCAGAACTCAGGATGCAACAGAGTATCCAATCCAAACTCAGGAGGTAATGGAGCATCCCTTCAGAACTCAGGATATATTTGGCGCAACTGAGTAGAGCTTCCAAACTCAGGATGAAAACAAGTGTCCAATCCAAACTCAGAAGTCAAGCAAGTATCCCTGCAGAACTCAAGATACACTAGGTGCAACTGAGTGTAGCTTTCCAACTCAGGATGCAACTGAGTATCCCACACAAACTCAGAATGCACTAGGTGCAATATAGTGGTATATCTAAACTCAGGATGCACCAGGCACACCAGGCACTGGAGAAATGCAGCTTGTATCAGGACATAATGCCCATGCATCAGATGCCAGATTTTTTTTTACTGATGTAATACAATGTTATATCCATTGTATCTTATGTCGCATAGTAATAATCAACTCCATTCTGACAAAATATAATATTATGTCAATGTCCTCCATATGTCTGGATGTCTGTTGATCTCTCTTAGCTACTTCTCTATATTCCTATATTTGACTACAGTCATCACCTCAGGGAATTATAAGTGTGTATAACTACACAATGTTGGGCTATATTATGTTCCTTCTCTCTCTTATCCTGAGATCGTTACTCCATCTGGAGTGCTACCCCAGATACCTTACTCCTCATGACACCCCTATTACTTCCTGGAATTTTGACAGCATCCTGATACATTATCATTACTGGTTGCGTACTGTGAGACTTCAGGGAATTGCAATGATTCTGTAGTATTACAAACCTAGCATGGTTTGTAATGGTTTCACATAACATACAATTGTATGTTATAGTATTTCATTTGTTAAAGGTTTTTGCATGTGACTCAGTTGAGTGATATGATCTTATGTTTCGCACTATGACTCACAGTTGTGAGTCATAGTTATTTATGTTTAAATTAGATTGGTATGTTGAGTGTTGACTCATATGTACGCATATGAGTCATAAGGATTAAGAGGCATGACTTCATTTATATGAGTGATGAGGTTTCACACATGATGCCTTTAAGGTTATGGGACTTTCGCACATGACCAAGTATGGTCATGAGGTTATATATTACACGAGTATATGAGTCACAGTTGTGACTCATTTAATTTGTAAGAGGGTTGCTGGAAGAACTATATAAAGAGGTCAATAGGACCTGATAGTTAGTTCTTCATGCAACCACCTAAGTTATTTCCTATCTTATAAGTTATCAATAAAACACCTTTATACTCTTTATCTACAAGACCAACTATCACAAAGAAGGGACAAGACTAATATTAATTGATACTATAAGGACTTAGTATTGGCAATGGTCAATATCTAAGACATAGCGTAAGACAATGAAGTATTAGAACTCTCAAAGGAGAAGAGAAGTCGAGGTAAGTATCTCCCCAACTAAGGAAGAAGAAATCAGAAGTTGTTGCCTGTTGCGAGATATAAGCCAGGAGAGATCTTATAGCTGATCATAACATTTGGTTGCATCTCTAAGCAACACCCAATGACAACATAGATTTCGAATACGTTGATCAGTCCTTAGAACTCCCAGAGGTCACCCATGAACTTGTGAGGACAGCTTCAGAAAGAGGGAGAACACCAAGTCCAGTTACACCAGAAGAAGGATTACAATATAGGGAGTCTTCAAGTGAGGAAGAAGAGAGAGAAGAGAGAATGTCGAATACAGGACAAGTACAAGACTTGAGACAGGCTTCAGCACAAGGCTCTGGACAAGTGGCAAATCCAGGACCAAACCCACCACCAGCAGAAGAAGAACCACTTGCACAACTAGCCCAAATACTACAGACAATAAACAGTCCAAAGCCGAAGGTTAAACCACCAAGTACCTACATGGGAGATCAATAAGAACTTAGGAGTTGGCTGGCTGAACTGCAAATCTACTTCCAAGCAGTAGGATAGACACAAGAACATGATGAAGAGAAGGTCACCTATATTTCTAGCCTATTAAGGAAAGATGCAAGGGTATGGGTCACACCCTATATGGAAGGAATCAGAAAAAGAAATCGGACCAACTGGGAAGAATTCAAGGAAGCAATCAAAATCCACTTTGGGGAAATCAATCCAAAAGGAGCAGCAAGGATATGGCTTAAAAACATGACTCAAGAAAACTAGACCATGACGGAATACTGGAACAAATTCAGACTGGCCCAAACAGAAGCAGAACTAGATAATACGATAGCAGGAGAATGGCTGTACACAGGCATGAGCCCAGAATTGCATGACGAATTTGACCACTACGATCAGACAATCATGTGAGTCAAAGAATTTACAATATGAGCTATGGGCAAGGAAATTCGACTAGCCTCACTGAGAAATCTGCACCAAGCAAGAAGACATATGACACCTTGAGAAATAATAATGGTACCTTTGAGGGGGCACCTAAAGAAACTCCACAAGTGGATCCTATGGATCTGGATGCTACAAACCAAAGAAGGTACCAACAGTAATCCTAGGAAGAATGGAAAAAATGCAGGAGAGAAGGATTATGCTATCAATGTGGAAAGAAGGGACAAATGGTAAAGGATTTTCGAGTCCAAAAGGCCAATATCAACAAGTTCAAGATCTGGGGAATGGAGGTAGAGAAGGAATAAGAAGAGGCTTTAAATGACGAAAGTCCCCAGGAATAGATGGTCCTGGGGACAACAGGATGAAACCGATCAAAAAAAGGATGAGGTCCCCACGAAAGGATAGACCAGGGGATGGCAAGATGAAAGCGATCAAAATAGCACACCTCTACTCAACAATCATGGACAGAATTATGAAACCTCAAATCGAACCATATCATGGTCAAAGTACAACTCCATAATGGACAACAGCAAATATCGACAAATGCGATGACAGATTCTGGGGCAACCAAAGATTTTATAGACAGGAACTTCACTATAAGTCATCAGTTACCCCTAACAATGATCGAAAAGCCAAGGGATATATACATGCTGGATGGAACTGTATCAAATGCAGGACCAATCACTTATGTTACAGAAATCCCTATGGACATTGGAAGCCACAAAGAGAAAGCAACTTTCCTAGTGGCGAACCTTATTAAACATGAAGCCATCCTTGGCATGACATGGTTAAAAAATCACAACCCAAGGATCGACTGGAAAGAAGAAGAGATCACCTTCGATAGCGATAGGTGTAAGGCAGTATGCCTTGATACATCTCCAATGGTATATACAGTGCCAGAAAAGGAAGCAATTCAGGAAAATCTGAAAAGTCAGATTCTAAGAATCAGCATTAAAGAAGGACCAAACTATGAAGTTATGGTCAAAAGCCTGAGAGAGGACGTGAAGATACCTATGAAAGGTTCGCAAAAGGCTGCAGGTAGTGACCTGTTCAGCATAGAAGGAACCATAATCCCAGCAAGGGTACCAAAACTCCTTGGAACAGGAATCTCGACAGGACTCCCCGAGAACACCTATGCCCGTATCATACCCAGAAGTGGCTTGGCAAGCAAAAACAGCCTTACCATTAACGCTGAAGTCATAGATGTGGACTATATAGGAGAAATTCGAGTCCTATTGGTAAACCTGTTAGAAGTGGATTATGAGGTCCACAAAGGGGATAGAATTACACAAATAATTATCAAAAAAAAAGTCTCAACACCCTTCAAGGAGGTACAACAACTTCAAACTACAGAAAGGTGTGACCAAGGATTCGGTAGTACAGATCACCAAGAGAAAAGACCAACTCAGGAAAAGAAAAAGCTATCAATAGCCTTTATCTCAGTACAAGCATTCAGCAGAATACATAGAAAAGGGGAAACCACTGGAATCCTGAAGTGGGACAACGCAAAACTTACACTAGTAGCTACAACAATCAGCACCGAGCTAGCATTGCAAAAGAAAGGAAAAAGCATATAAGAAACTTTGAAACAAATAGTGCCTAAGGAGTATCACAACTTCTTAGACATATTTGAAGAAAAAGAAAGAACCGAATTACCACTGCATTGGGCAGCAGACCACAAGATCGAAACAGAAGTACTGCCACCATTCATGAAGCTCTACCCTTTAAGAGGGGAAGAACTTAAAGAACTTTGAGAATACCTGGAAAAGAACCTAGAAAGATGATGGATAAGACCTACGTCCTCATCAGCTGGAGCACCTATACTCTTCTTCATCAGGAAAAAAGATTAGGGCTTAAGGCTCTGCATGGACTACAGAGACCTAAATGCAATGTCAAAAAAGGACCAATATCTGTTACCATTAATAAGTGAAGCCTTGGATTGACTGCAAATGGCAAAATATTTCACCAAACTTGACATCAAGGATACATATCAACATATATGGATTGCCAAAGGAGATGAATGGAAGACAGCATTCAGGACACGATATGGACTATATGAATATATGGTCATGCCACTTGGATTAGCCAATACACCAGCAACTTTCCAACGATGGGTCAACAATGCACTCAGCAAATACTTGGATGTCAACTGCATAGCTTACCTGGATGACTTATTGGTATATTCAGATACCATGGAACAACACTGAAAAGATGTAGCCATGATACTAGCAAAGCTCAAGGAAATTGGAGTTCACCTGAAACCCGCAAAATGCGAATTCCACAAGGAAGAAACCAAATACCTAGGATTCATCATCAACTCTGAAGGAGTACACATGGACCCTACCAAAACAAATGCTATAAAAGTATGGACAACACTGGAGAAAGTCCAAGACATCTAAAGCTTTGTGGGATTCTGCAACTTCTACTGATGATTCATAGAAGGATTCAGCAGAATTGCAAAGCTACTGTACAATAGGACAAAGAAGAATCAGAAGTGGGAATGGGGAGAGCCGGAGCAAAGGGCCTTTGAAGGTCTTCAGGAAAGACTTACCACAATCCCAATACTAAGACACTTTGACCTAAAAGTACCCATTATGATTGAAACAGATGCATCCAATTACGTCTGTTCTGGAATTATATCGCAACAAGATAAGGAGGGACTGTGGAAACTGATAGCCTACTGGTCAAAAAACAATGATCAAGGCAGAATGCAACTATGACATCCACGATAAGGAACTCCTTGCAATCATGCAAGCCCTCAAGGAATGGAGGAAATATGCACAAGGAAGCCCACACACAGTCAAGATTCTTACAGACTACAAGAACCTTATCCCATTCACAACTACCAAGGCCCTGAATGGAAGACAAATATGATGGAGAGCGGAACTCAACCAATATAACAACAAAATCGAATATCAACCAGGCAAGGAACGGGCAAAACTGGATGCCCTCACATGAAGAATAAATGACATATCAATGGAAGAAGATGACCATATTACGCAGCGGCAAAAGATTCTGTTGCCCAATGAACAATTCTTCAAGGATGAAGGGTATACTTTGGGCTCAGAAGAAATCAATACAATGGAACTATGGACAATAGGAGATCAAGGAATGGAAAAGAATATCAAAGAAAAAACATCACAAGATGCCTTACTTCAAGATATTAGAAAAGCCATTGGAAGAAAAGACAAGGAATATCTAAAGGTTGCATTAGGGTCATGCGACTGGAAAGAGGGGAATATGTGGTCTGAAGGAAAAATCTTGTTAACAGAAGACAAACTGATAAGAACCAAACAATCAGAAGGAATCATGACACACCACAAAATAGACATGGAGGAACAGCCAAAACATTGGAATTGACACAATGAACATACTACTGGCCCGGCATGTGCCACGACATTAAGCAATATGTCAAAAACTGTGACATGTGTCAATGGATAAAACCAAGTCATCACATGCCCTATAGACTACTGCATCCCCTGTAAATACTGGAAAAACCATGGAAGTCTATCAGTATAGATTTCATTACAGACCAACCACTATCAAATGACTATGATGCCATATGGGTCATAGTGGATTGCCTGACAAAGATAGCTCATTTCATACCTTGTCAGAAGGATATGAAAACCAAACAATTTATGCAGCTATTTATGAAAAATGTTTTCAAACTGCATGGATTACCCACAGATATCATCAGTGATAGAGGTTCAATATTCACATCGGACCTATGGAAAGAGATGACCAAAGGATTAGACATCACAAGAATGATAAGCATAGTATTTCATCCTCAGATGGA
The DNA here is from genome assembly GCA_003788595.2 of Choiromyces venosus 120613-1. Taxonomy (NCBI): domain Eukaryota; kingdom Fungi; phylum Ascomycota; class Pezizomycetes; order Pezizales; family Tuberaceae; genus Choiromyces; species Choiromyces venosus. The sequence goes on along the minus strand of ML120530.1, from coordinate 30,796 downwards.
TGGTCACGTGGAATGAAAAAATACCTCACTGGAACAATTCCTATAAGCCTATGTAGAATATTCCTAACAGGACTGAGAAGGATGACTATCATTTCTGGAGTTTGCATACAACAACACAAGATAAGATGTTATCAAGACAACACCCTTCTATGTGAATTATGGACATCATCCCATCAATGAACCTATGGGATACACAGGTTTACCAGAAATATTAGAAAAGGATGATATCAGCTGACTACATGAACTCATCTAGACAGAAATATGAATAGTACAAGACAAAATGAAGGAAAACAATGATCAACACAGAAAACCCGATCCAAGACTAAAATCAGGAGATAGGGTCTGGTTAATTACAAAGAACATTCAGACCATGAGACCATCAAAGAAACTGGACTACAGGAAGATCGGACCATACAGGATTGTCAAAAAGAATAGAGAAAAAGCTTATAAGCTAGACCTCTTGGCCTTGATGAAAACAAAACATCCAGTCTTCCATATCAGCAAACTCAAACTCTACTCAGACAATCCTCTACCCTCATAAGAGAAACTTTCCCCTCCTCCTATTGAGATAGAAGGAAAAGACGAATACGAACTCAATCAAATCATTGATTCGTGATTATATTATGGAAAACTACAATATCAGGCCAAGTGGACCCACTACTCTGCACAACACGACCAAGAGTGGTACCCAGTAGAGAACTTCAACAATACAGTCTCATCAGTCAGAATTCCACTGAAAACACCCAGGCAAGCCCAGTCAACCCAACAGCTTGCTCAGAAAACATGTTTCCACCAACTAGCCCCAAATTCAGTCCTTTGGACAATGATGAATGGATTGGCTTGGCAGACATGCCAATTCAGAGAAAAAACAACTCACATGCAGCAATGTCATAGACAGCTTGCAATGATGATGAGTACCCAATGCACAAAAGCGAAAAGGAAGGCAGTGGGTACTACCTATGCTTACGAGACAGAACGCCACCCTCATCACCCCTGATAACACCAATCAACTCCACCAGCAAATTAATCTGGGACTGGGAGGCCCAACAACCTACCCCCTCAGTGAAGGTGGAGAAAAAGACTTCCAGGATGAAGTCAGGAAGGAAGGGGGGCAAAATATCTTGGCCCAAGGTCAAGAAGGAAAAAAAGGTGACATGGGCAGCCCAGATGGAAAAACAACCTGGAACAACCCATTCTGCCTCCTTCAAGATGAAGGAAGCCTTAAGGAGGAGGATCCAGGAAATGGAGGATGAGTTGCCAAGAGTCAGGAGGACCATGGAAGGAGCAATACACAGGCTAGATGTGTACAGAAAATGGTCCAATGGAGAGATGAAAGGCAAGGACATCAGGATCCATGCCTTGGAAGAAGAGCTAGCAAGGGAATGCTATGCAAGGAAAGAAGAGGAGAAAAGGTTCAGCAGGATTACTGGAGACATGGCACACATCCACAGGAATATCAGATGGGATGTGTACTATGACAAGTACAATCACAGATCCTCAAGGGACTGAGGATTTGGACAGAGGGGAGCTAGTATTACAAACCTGGCATGGTTTATAATGGTTTCACATAACATACAATTGTATGTTATAGTATTTCATTGGTTAAAGGTTTTTGCACATGACTCAGTTGAGTTATATGATGTTATGTTTCACACTATGACTCACCTATGAGTCCTAGGGTCCCATATGACTTACAGTTATGAGTCATAGTTATTTATATTTGAATTTGATTGGTATGTTGAGCGTTGACTCATATGTGCATATATGAGTCATAAGGATTAAGAGGCATGACTTCGTTTATACAAGTTATGAGGTTTTGCACATGACCCCTCTAAGGTCATGGGACTTTCACGCATGACCAAGTATGGTCATGAGGTTATATGTTACATGAGTATATGAGTCACAGTTGTGACTCATTTAATTTGTATGTGGGTTGCCGGAAGAACTATATAAAGAGGTCGATGGGACCTGATAGTTAGTTCTTCATGCAATTACCTAAGTTATTTCCTATCTTATAAGTTATCAATAAAACACCTTTACGCTCTTTACCTACAAGACCAACTATCACAAAGAAGTGACAAGACTAATATTAGTTAATGCTATAAGGACTTAGTATTGGCAATGGTCAATATCTAAGATATAGCATAAGACAACAAAGTATTGGAACTCTCAAAGGAGAAGAGAAGTCGAGGTAAGTATCTCCCCAACTAAGGAAGAAGAAAACAGAAGTTGTTGCCTGTTGCAAGATAAAAGCTAGGAGAGATCTTATAGCTGATCATAATACTGTAGTCTGTAATAACTCACTAGAAAGTGTTTTAAAGTTGACTATTTTTACACCTATACTGGAGACCATGAGGTTGATAGATAAGCATAGTTGGGTTCACTATAGTGGACAAATAAGGATACAATAAGGTCATGGTATTAAAGGCAAAGCTGACAAGGTAGGCTCAGCAAAAGCTTATATAATGAGGCCTGAGTTACCCTAACATGAGTACTGAGTTACCCTGAATTGGGGCCTAAGTTATCCTTCCTAGCATTCAAAGGTAATTACTTGAGGTAGGGGACAATGCTATATGAGTTAGGCAATCTAGTAAAATCTAAAGGCTCGAAGCCTGATACCTATTAGGGGACCATAGGTAGAGCTACAGGGCTTCAAATACTCCAAGATTTTACAGAGGTGTTCCTAATACCCTCTGCAGCCCCAGTATAAGTGCCATAGATTATGAGGTTATGGTTATTGAATTGCTCTCTCTCTAACAAAATTGATTCAGTAGAGGTGATATTGGAATACTATATAGGTCATCACTGTCTACTCCAACTAGATGCTGTCTGTAGTATATATGAGAGAGCATAGAGTGTGCTCCAGAGGAAGGACTATCTTGTGATGTCAGATATGTGCAAAATGGGTAAGGTCTGAAGGAGTTACTAACTTAATACCACTGAAGTAGTCTAGAGCCTCCTGGGTAGGCCCAGGGTGGCACAGAAAATGTAGAGGCATCTCTGGACAGGTGAGATGCATAGAGACATGCCTTGTGTCCAATTCCTGTAAGACTATTAGAGTTGTTTGAGAACTGTAAAAGGATGATTCTTATTACTGCAGGGGTGCTTTTGTGGAGTTGACTGTAGGAAGTACCTACCAAACTAATCATCAGTGTATACTAGTGGGGGAGCCAAGTAGACTTTCCTATCAGGTGATGGCCTGACTAGAATAAAGTAGGAGGCTCAGCTTGATTGTGAGAGCTATATTTACTAAAAGTTTACACAGATGAAATGCATATGTGTGTGAGAGTTTGTTAATAGTATGTCTTCTCAGTTGCATGATAGTTCACTACTAGCCTGTCAATGATATGAAGAGTTTTTCTCCTGCAGTCATATTAGAGATGCAGTACTTGAAACACTTTATATTGGAAGGAGATTTAGCTGGAGCAGGCAAATATCTACAAAGGAATAATGTTCTTGGTGGTTTGTATTGGTCAGTTTGGGGGAGATCGGTGTGCTCATAATTAAGTTAGACTAGTGATTGGTAGGAACTAGCAGTATATAATATTCTATTTAAACTATATACAAGTCCCACTCTACTCTGGTAATCAACTACCTCTCAAGAAACTTACTGAGTAAAGGTGTGGCTTAACAATATTAAGTTTTACAGTTTTGATTCTTCTGTACTCTACTATTGGTTATCACTTTTTGATCTTGAGTCACTTCAGTACTGTTATGAACTTGAGATCTATCTTCTCTTAAGGTACCCCCTTTGCAGATTTGTCACACTCACTCTGGTATCTCCAACACTTCATAGCAATATTAGGGGTTCAAATGTCTTCTTGCATTACTATCTCTCTGGTTTCTCATCAGTGGAGTCATGATATCAAGACACTATCATGTTTCATGATATTGTAACTCACCATAGTTAGAATCTCATAGACTAATGAATTCTCAACTCTAATTCTTTACATTGTATACTTTTAGTTTTATCAATTACTTAATTTCTACCTAGCAGTTTCTACATCCTCTGTTACCTCTGCACCTCTGATAATTGAGAACCCAAACCTGAGAAAAAATATTATTACTTTTACCTTCTGCTCTCCCCAACTCCAGATAATTTAGGGTAGTATTGGAGCCTATCTATACTGAACTGATCCCTAATAATTACATCTTCCCCTCTTTCATTCTTGAGGCCCACCATCTTGAGTGCTCTGGCCTGATCTCATGATGTCCATACCTTCCACTCACTTCACTTGAGCCTATCAAAATTCCTTATTCATTTCAAAAGTAAATATCTTTGATTATTTTATATCTTCTCATAATAAGTTGGTGTTTTCACTTCACTTATACACTGCATATATTATGAGATTAGGACATATTATTAGGTATAATTCATTAATATTTGATGATGCAATTAGTGATTATACATGTTATTTTAGTATCTAATGTTTGATTTATTTTGGTCCTTAATGCAGGATTTTAGGCTTCTGACCTATACTAATATCATTCACACCATCTTAGATTACTACATATTTAGAGGTATTTACTTAGTGGATTTTCAAGGTCAAATATATCTGCACTTCTGTTTTCATACTTAGAATTACGTTTTCCCCTATATTTTTCTCTTAGTTACATAAAGTATGCTCTTTTATATAAACTGGGGTAACCACCTATCATAATACTAAGGAGAATTAACTGCAAGAACTACTCCCAATCTGTCTTTATAAAACTATAACTGATGCCTTACTAAGACCTTTCTGTGATCTATGCTTCAAATAATATCTGTATTGTGATATACATTTAATAAGATCATACCTACTATATCTATTTATATAAAGCCTCACATGGTGAAAAGCCTACTGTCAGCAATACCTCTGTACCCAATAGACAGCTGAGAATATGTTTGAGATAAGGGAAAACATTTCAACAAACAAGGCTGATTTGTACATCCTTTCTATACTGAGGCTAGTGGGTCTAATATGAACACAATTACTGTTAGTTGGTTAAGTCATTTAATTAACCCCACCTCTCTTTCTGTACTTGGGCTTCTCTAGCTCCTGTTCTCTTGTATCTTGCCTGTAGTGATGTTATCTCTCCTAGAGTAGAAGGATCACAAGGGAGATGTGGTAATTTAGTTAGTTGAGTTTGCATTGAACTACTAGCACCTAACTGCTATAGTGGGTACCTTACTACAGGGGTTTGAAGTGTGGAAGGTCTGTCCTATTAGAGGCTGGAGGTGATAACTTGAACTCCTGTGAGTCTTACTACTTCTATCCATACCCAAGTCCCATATCACTTTATGAAAGTTACATTGGAGCTACCAGCAGCTATCTCAGTGAACTGTCTACTCACTACTTGTCTTCTCATCCAAACTAAGCTCAGCAATCACTATCTGTCTTGGTGGCCTGGGTTACTGTCTGCAGTCTGTAAAGGGATGGTCTTTGTCACCAGGATTGGACAGTCCAGATGCCAAAAATACATGTGGGTGTTTGCATCACTCAAAGAGAGTTTGTGAGGTGCAAAATCTCCTATTCCCTGAACAGGATACGTTAATTCCAGTCCCATTAGACAGTGGAATTTCACCTCAGCAGCATTTCTCATAGGCTAATTTACATGGGTGAGTACCAGTCAATCATAATCCATCATCTGCACTAAAATCTCAGGTTGTTTCTTTTTGGCAACTTACTAATTATTATTCACCATTCTTTGAGTACACTTAACTAGAAAGGATTTATAGTACCAACATAATATTACAGCAGTTATTTGGAGATTGTTTTATATATTGCTATAAAATGATATACAACAAAACATACAACAAAAGACTAATGACAAAACTGATGAACTTGGATGGCTGATAGATACTAATAGCAAAGAGTCAATTCAATAGTTTAGAGAGGCAGGAGAAGTAGAGAGAGGAAGTAACAGAAAGTAGAAGATACAATAGTAAAGAAATGTAGGCTCTAGGCCTGATATCCACCTCGCATGCTACACATATATAACATACAGGTTCCCAGACTACTATATTTCCAATCACCTCTTCTATTCTCTCTTCTAACATATTCCTTCTTCCACTATAGTACTATTATAAACTTAAAGGATTTGAGGCCAATATTTGGTGTTCTAGGGCTCAGCAGTAAATTGTGGTATCAAAAGATACTTGGGGTTAGTCAGAGGTTATATCTTTAATTTTCCAATAATTGTCTACTTCACAACCTATTTATCTTCATTCTGGAGTGCCTAATTAACTGTCCTCTCCATATTTGATTTCATAACAAGCTATACCACACTCATATCTTTGATTGGGCTCTATTGTCTCGTACACTATTCAAGCTGCTAATGGTTTTGAAAGGTTATAGTCTCTTGCAGTCCCTTGCTATCACTGGCTATCACTGGCTATCACCCACAGTCCTTGGTGAGCCCCTATTATCCCTGCTCTTCACCTACTGCCCTCAAGCTCTGACCCTAGCTATGTTACTATTGTCTCAAGTTCCTATACCCATTGCCCTCTGTAATAGTGGCCATCTTTAGATCTTGCAAATGGGAACAGACATGCTTCACTGCCCAGTCTGGTCCAGGACTCTTGGAACTGACTCCTCTCACTGTTGTGAACACTATACTCTTACAGTGAGCATGAGAGGTTGGTGGTGAAGGAATTGCCTTGCTTTTGGTGCATCCTTTTAGTTTTTGTTTATTTAGAAGAGGATGAAGTGGGAGAGGAAGAGGGGGGAGCAATGTGGTACTGGGTTTAGAAAGTATACTTCATTAAGGTCATTCTTTATTTATCACCTGTGATTCAGACTGAGTATAAGAGAGGGGGAGATACACTAAAGCAATGAGGAAGAGGGACTTTAACCTAAATACCAATCATATACATACACCACTATGATACTTACTATGCTTTTACTATATTACCTTTCTATTCTATCACTAATGTATACAATCACCATACTTGTATATCACTCTATCTACACATCACTCCCTCTGTTTCCACTCCAAGTAATTATATTGAAAACTTCTAACAATTACTACCCCATTTGACATCCCATACACTACTATATACCATGCATGAGATCTCACCCACTTCTCTACCTTTCTCCCAGTACCTTTCACACTGTAGCCAGGCTCCACTGGCCACCACTAGAATAAACCTTTATTCACTTGAACTTACTATTGGAATTATCTGGGTTGTTCTTTATATCACTTATCATGCAAAGAGAGTTTAACTTCTTAAATAGTAACTGAGTTCAAAAGAGGTCTACTCCATCAATTGGAGATTGTGAAATAGATATTAAATCAGTACTAGCTGCAACCTGATGAGTTGTAATATATGCTATCTACTGTATATACAATAAACAATCTGGTATATAGAGCTCCATTCTTAGCAGCCCTGATGTGTTCATTCAATTCATGAACCCTGAAACTACTATACCCAATTTAGCCTCCTAACCTCTACTTGTACCATACCCTGTTTGTGGAACCTACAAAGCCTACATACTGTACCTCCATATATTCCCAGTGAATATACAATAGGTGTTTCAAAATAGTATAGATGGATAGAGCCTTCAATTGTTGAATACAGAGGAAATCCTGATGACCAATATCGCCTGCCATACCCCCCAAGTGTATGTATGCATTGATGCTTGGGAATATATCCTTGATGTCAGCGACTAGTAACCAATAACTTTAGGTTTTCTACAAGATATTATATGGGAGTCTCCAAGTACATGAGTGTTGTTTACCAGGAGACTATCAAATGAAGACTATCACAAACACTCTCATCTTGATCTGATGACATATCTCAAATGGTACTTCCCTGATGCGATAATATTCCCTATCCATCCCACTAGGAATAACATTAGAATACATGACCAAATACAACTTCCCTGTGGTCAGAAAGATGCCAAGAAAGTGGTGACAATAACCTTGAAATAGCTCCCTATTTAACCCAAACTAGCCAATAAATATAATAGAACTCCACTCCAATTCACAGCTAAGTATGAGCATCAGGAGGTTATCAAGATGCTACCAAAATGCAATAATGTCAAACCCAACATCCTAGATTCTAAAGTCTTTCTCACACCACTCTTATGAACTGCCAGAAATGGGAATGGGGAGGTCATCAATATTCTAATAGAACATGGTAATATTGATCCTAATGCTAGACTGGCATCCTCTCAAAATACAGTACTTGAGTAGGCTGTGCAGTGTAGACATGAGGGAGTAGTAAGGATACTATTGGAATGGGACAATATTAAACCTAATCTCCTGAGCAGATGCTACATCTTTATACCACTCATACAGGCTATTTGAAGCATGCATGAAAAAATCATTAAAATTCTATTGGAATGAGACAATGTGGATCCCAATACCCTACACTATGGTCCACATAGTGGTGTACCACTGGGATGGGCTGCTGTAATGTGCCAGGTGGAAAGCATGAGGCTGTTGTTGAAGTAGTGCAATGTCCAACTCAGTGTCCTAGATAAGGATAGTTGCACACTCCTCACATTAGCTGCTATTGCTCTATGTGAGAGTGAGGAGATTATAAAGATGCTACTGCAATGGAAAGACATTAATCTAGATACTAAGGCAGATGATTATGGCAGAACACTACTGAATTGGGTTGTATGACGCCAACATGAAGAGGTTGTGAAGGTACTGTTACAAATGGGCCATGTTAACTCTAATTACCAAGACTGCCTAGTGGCTAGATTTGGCCCAACACCCTGCTCTCATGTGACTCAGTTTGAGTAAATAGGAGTAGTCAAGATACTGCTGGAATGTGATGATATCGATCTCAATGAGGCAGCTGTTTATGGCTAGACACTACTTGTGTATACTGCTGAGAAGGGCTGAATGGGTGAAGTTGAGATACTGCTAGAACATGATGACATAGATCCTGAAAAGGGAGATAAGAATGGTCAGATGCCTCTCTATCACACCAGCTACCACCTGCAGTACATATACAAAAGAAACTAAAAAGTACAAATAGATAGTGAATCTACTCTCTAAACTCACAGCACCTATTCCCAACCAGGCAGATTGCCAGCAACCAACAGAACTCTGGACAACCAAATACTCCATGCCGCCAATTTCCCCCTTCAGATACTCTGGAGCTCCCAGTTCCCATATCACCAATCAAAATAGAACTAGTACCTACCCCAATATTCAACTTGTTAAACTCCCTAAGTGCTGACAAGAGGTGGAACCTATTAGTACATTGCCAAAGGTTGTTGGACAATAGTTGATCACTGGAGGTAATTGATAAAATTTGAGCATTATTGTTTCACATTGTTGAATGTTCTGGACAAGTGTAGAAGTTTGGAGAGAAGTGGGGACAACTGTGGAGATGGTGGGAAGATACTTAGATATATGTTTTTCTTTGTTTATTGATAATAGTTTTGGCTTGAGTAAAAGAGTGGTAAGAGACCAAAGAAAAGATTCAATATGGATTTGATATTGTATGTATCACTGTATTTTGAGTAGTTAGATTGAGGTTACTAGTATGTAATTGAGTTCTGGTTTACTATACTAGGAATACTTTTCTCACAATTCAAGTTTCAATACTGAGCCCCTATTCTTCATCAATGCTCTGCTATTGCTTTCCCCCAGAGACAGTTCCTTTAAACTTGTAACCTTTACCTTTATTCGATCTCTTTACCCTTGAGGTATTTGAAGTCTTCATCCAATGTTGTGATCAGAGGAGATGAGTAGTTAGTGAAGATGCTATTAGAATGAGATGATATTGATCCCAAAATTCTAGATACTAGTACCAAAAGATGAGTACCACTGGGGTAGGCTGCTTTGGGGGAGGTGGCTGGTGAAAGACATCAGAGTGTGTAGCAGTGAGGGGATTATCCCATGGAGAAGTGAAACAATGAAATTGAGTACAGCCATGAATTGCATAATCTGCAGTAACTTTGCTATTTTATTGGCCTGTAGCTTGGTGGCACAACCACTGACCTCTTCAAGCAATAAAGATACTATATACTGCAATGGCAAGATGCTAATCAGGATAAGGCAGATTGTTATGGTAGATAGTCACTTACCTGAGGGGTGCAGCAGAGGTATAAAGATGCTATTACAAACAGGTCATGTTAACCCCAATCACTAAGACTCCCTAGTTGTTAGAAAGGGCCAAACACACAACTCTCATGCTACTCTTCTCCAGTATAATGCTCTAACATCAATCATGTCACTCTCCTGTATAATATACTGTCCCAAATAGCTTACTCTAGATTCTGACCATCTGGGACAATAGAGTACAACTGTGCTATCAGTAGTAACAGGCTATTGTGACTACCCTGAACCCTGCTCAACTAGCAAGCAACCTGTCACCAGCGATAATCGGTGACTACTGTCTTATACTAGTTGCCTGACTATCCAAGAGTGGAGGAACTTAGACAGTGTATTCCCACTTTACCCAATCCAACTCCATTACTAGTAGCCTCTATACCACACTTATTCCACAGACTTATGCTTACCCCCAGGTATTCAAGTTGCTTTCTTGCATCACCATAGGATAATAGGGTGCAACCTTGGCCTAGATTCTAGGTACCTATACCATTTCACTTCCCTTTGATCTTAAGCCTTAAAGAACCCTTGATCTCGAGCATGGGGCCTTTGGCAGTTCTTGGGATTTATATCTCCAGTGTTACTAATGACACTAATAATCTTAAGTATGCATTAGGTGAAACTGCACCTTTGGTGTCAACCACACCCTCAATCAGTGTGTCACATCCTATAGCATTCACCCTTGGTGGCCTTCTCCAAGAATTTACAGTACGTTAGCCCTAAATGGCCTTTGCGCCATTTGTACATCTGGTATGGTACTCGGGTATTGGTATATAGTAAGAACCACTAGAGAGTGATATACTAGTAGTGTTCAGAATGCTGTGAAATCTGTACCACTGGGTATAATCAGGAGGAGTCAAAGTCTCATATAACTATGTAGGTGAAATGGGAGTAGTAGAATGTCAGTTCAATTAAAACAAATATTATCATACAATATTATAGGTTACCATTATGAAGTATCTGAGCACTCATACCATTACTATAGTGCCAATGCCTAAAAGTATAAAACAGCTGTTGGAGTTGACAGTGGAAGCAAGGAGGCTGGAGGGTAGTATACAGTGAAGCCCAGGGTTTGTAGATGTTGGATTTGAAATACAGTACTTATAACAAACTGTACAAGGATATGATAAGTAGAGATGACATGACCTTTTTGACCACAGTTAGAATTCTTGCTTTACATTTCACCTATATAACTGATGCTCACCTATCATCATCAGATACCTTAGTTGGAACTTCCAGTAATTTCAAATAAGTGTATTGTAAAGGTAAGCTTCATAATAACATCATGCTTGAGGGATTCCTTGAATCAGAGATCAGTTGCTACATGCATGTCAATAGTGTGGCAAATATGATTAAGCTCATGGAGGAAGTAAGGGAGAAATATGGTATTTGCAATATTGCTCAATTCACAGATAGGCAAACAATGGAATCACTCATTATCATGTTAATGTCTACATGAACAATATTATGACCTAATAAGGAGTGATTCCATTGTTTGCCCATCTGTGAATTGGGCAATATTCCTAATAACATGTTTCTCCTTTGCTTCCTTTATGTGCTTGATCATATTTGCTACACTGTTGACATACATGTAGCAACTGGTTTCTGATTCAAGGAATCCTGAGAGCATGATGTTATTATGAACCTTATCTTTGCAATACACTAATTTGATATCACTTGAAGTTCCAACTATGGTATCTGGTGATGATATCTTCAAGCTTATAGTTTAACTTGAGCCTAAATCAGTAAGTATTGTACGTTAACAAAAATAACCGTACATCAACGGATGGAAAAACTCGGCCATGGCAACCCTACTACCCCACCAACCCCACCATCATGAAAACCAAAAAAAAATTAAAAAAATTTAAATACATAGTAGAAATTAATATTTAGTATACCATCCATCAGCCTTAATAATTTCTTCCACCCCATCTACCATTGATCCTGCCAAAGTATCAAAAACCTTTGGGTCAAGAAGTTTCCAACAATTAGTAATTGCCTCCTCTATTGCTTTTTTGACCTCATCAACAGGACCCTTCATGAGATAGAGCTCGGGATAGTTCTTGTGAAGCTTATCTTTCACCAGAGACCAAACATTCTCAATAGGATTGAGATCTGGTGAATAGGCAGGAATTTCCAGAAGAGTAATTCCCTGCACTCTGAGCCATCTCCTAAAGGGCAAGTGAGTCTTAGCATTGTCAATGATAAAAAATACCTCTTCATCTCCAACCCTTTCTCTGATATCCTCCCATATTCCTAGAAAGTCATAATGATCATAAACATTAATAATTGACTTTCCAGTCGCTCCACCCCTAGCAGAAGTAGGATCAGGAAAAACAGGTAAAAAGAGACCATGAGTTTGACCATAAAAACAACCAGTCATCATTTGGCTAATCTTCCTCTCTCCTCTCCTAGCAGCAGGCTTAATACAATCCTTATTCCACTTCTCTTTTGGATATCTAAATATCCATTTTCTCCTCTTTCCTCCTCCTCTCTCCACAGCTACCTCATCTCCCCACATTGCCTTTCTTCTCCACATCTCTCTTGTCCAATGCCTATGAGCTAATGCCCATTCCAATCTCTCTTGAGCTAGATCCTCATCCAAATGAACCCTTTCTTGTGCCAACCACTTTTTTAGATGCTTTTGTTGAAGTCTTCTCCTCACTGTCATAGAAGAGATATTGGGAGCAACTTTTTTGGCAATCTCAGAATAGCTAGTATTGCGATAGCTGAGAGCTTCCTCCACCATAGCATCATCCTGCAACTTGGTAGTTTTAGGATATCTTCCTCTACCCTTTCTCTCCTGGCCCTCTTGATCTCCTTTTAAGATACTATCTTTAATAGTGTTGAGGGGGATGTCAAGGTAGTGGGAAATTTGGCGATAGCTCATTTGAGGTTCGTGTAACCTGAGAATTCTCCCCCTGGCAAACTCTGAGAGGTGCTTAGAGGGAATAGGCTTTTTGGCATGACTGTGAAGAATAGGAGGCATAGTTTCTTAAAACAAAAGAATTAGGAAAATTGGTTGAGTTTTGGTTGATGTAGAGGAATTTCTTTAGGTGGTATTCAAAGTGAGAGGTGATGAGGAGGGTTGCATTGCCACAGATCATGGATGTACGGTTAATTTTGTTAACGTACAATACTAAGTACCTGTATTCAAACTCTCTAACACATGACATTTAGTCCAGCCCAGTCCTCCCTTCTATCTGGCCAATCTTTATGAGTCCATATAAAGGCCTTCATATTCTTTCCTTCATGGCTTAGTCTTTGACCTCTTTGCTACCAGCACCTCAGACACCTCAGTCACCTCAGACACCTCAGACACCTCAGACACCTCAGACACCTCAGACACCTCAGACATATTGCTGTTTACCCATCAGGATTACTTATTGGCTAAAGAGTCTCAATAGGCAACATAGTTATCAATTCAGTTCCTTGGACAAAGAGTCTGAAGAGGACAAGATTAGTCTATAAGTAGTGGTATAGGCCTAGTAACTGGTGAAGGTGAAGTGCAATTATTGGGAGGGGATGGGTAGACAGAGAGCTTCACAAGCAATGGTGGGATTGCTGAGATGGGATAGATAGGCTGACTATTTCCCAAGCTACAGTGGGATTATTGGGAGAGATCACTAGGCTGACTGTTTCTGAAGTCAGGGTAGGATTATGAGGTGGAGATTGGTAGACTGACAGTTTCCCAAGGTAGGCCAAAGCTATTGGGAAGAGATCGGTAGGTTAACTATTTTCCAAGGTACAGTAGGATTATTGGGAGAGGATTGGTAGACTGACTATTTCCCAAGGTAATGTAGGATTATTGGGAGGAGATTGGTAGACCAACCATTTCCTAAGGCATGATGGAATTATTGGGAGGTTATCAGTAGGCTGACTCTTTTGCAAGGTAAGACACAGTTATCTAGACTTACAGTTGCTGGGATTAAGTAACAAGATATGATAGCTCATGAAAATAGATGTAAAGTAGAATCCTATACTCATACAGCTGTGTTGAACCAAGATACCTATGATACCTAGTAGATAAAAATTCATTTACAAAGTATTCAACTTCAATTTGACTGTGATAATACACCATATACAACAATACAAGACCTACCCACCTAATATTCTATCTGTTCAATAACCATACACTCATACTCCTATTTACCACTCTCTCTACTCTAATATTCAAATGTCTAATTCAAGTCCTGTACCATCCAGTCCAATCCTTCTAGTCCTCAGCATTCAATCCTGGAATGGAAATCTAAAGTGAAATATGCTGAGCAATTGTAGTAGGACCCAACCACTGACAATGTCCCTATGGATATCTCTCACCATCGAGACCTATTCTTTTAGTAGACTTATATGTTTAGTCAATATCACCACTAGACACTGTTGCTTATTTCCCTCTTCTTTAGGGTGTTCATCTGGGTCTTAGTTGGGACTGTGAGGGGAGCTCAAGCAATTCAATACCTGATAGGTAACTAGATATGGCAGGTCTTATATCTAGAGGTATATGCAAATGAGTACTATATCACCAATATGGGTCAAGCAGCATTTGGAAACCAGATGTGCTTATAGTGGCCAGCCTTATGATTGAGTGGAGAAGGTATAGGGAAGATATGTCTATTGGGTTGTATCAACTATTCGGTCATGATTAGTAACCAGATTTGTACCTATTTACTGCTTAATCTTCTTTCAACAATACCATTAGCCATCTCTCCCTTCTGGTTAATGTCCATCTGATCCAATCTCATATGTTTGTATCCTTTGATATCTCCATTATTGGGTTGTATGGGCAATCTAGCTACTTTCCCAGCTAGACACTTTGTCGACTAGTCAGGAATATCACATTTATCTGGTATTCTATTAGTGGACAGTCTCTCTTAAATAAAGTATGATTTTCCACTCCCACATGACTGTAACAAAATAATGGAGTTTTTAGAGTTGGCAGTTGAATATCATAATGGTGTAAAAGAGGGTCAGATAGTCATTCTATTAAACTGATCAGTTCATATTAGAAATTACTCGTAATATTACCTGATATTTATAAACATGACTGCTATTGCATACAGCTAAGAAATTGACTAGAGCCTCAGGATCTTGGTGTTATGTAATAGTAGTCCTGTTTACAAATGCCAGGCAATCATGAGTAGAGGCATTCAGGCCCAGTGTTGAAAGGTATTTATGCAGGTTTTTGGTGGGAAGTCTTTGGTGTGTGTAACAGCTTTCATACCTTGTTCCTTTCTGCCAAAATAGATTAACAGAGCCCCATACCCAGTCACACTAGCATGTGGGATATTTGATCCCTCTCATTATATTTACTCACTACCCATTGTCTTCCCTGCTTAGGTTATCCTTCTCCATCCTTTTGCTCCTCCATTTCCATTACAACATATTCCTCTCCCTACTCCTGAATCATTTTAACAGCTACAGCTTTCAGTCTTGATCTTTATATTGTCTCTTTCCTGTAACCTATGCAGCTTGGCTTACTCCAGAAAGCTTTGCACTGGTGTTACCATTATCCTGACTACTTTCCTCGTTAGTATCTCATACCGTAGATGTTATTTCATCAGCAAAAATATTATCTTGCGCCCGGTGCGTCCTGTGCATCTGATGCAAAGGGTGCCTGTAACGATAACCGTTAACCAGGATGTACTGTCCAACCGACTTCGCGTCCTGATGTCGAGTTGTGTACCTGGTGCGTCCTGATGGTATCTGGACACAGACCCCTACGCCAGGTACGCCCTGACAACGTCTGATCCTCGGGTGTTGCATCCTAACAATGTCTGATTCTCGGGTGTTGCATCCTAACAACGTCTGATTCTCGGGTGTTGCCTCCTAACACCATCTGATCCTAGTCTGTTACGTCTGGACACTACTTGATCCTAAGCTCTTACATTGTGGCAACGCCTAATTCTGGCGTCTTCTGCCCTGACATCGCATCCTCACCTGTGTGCATCGGGATTCCACGATACTCATGATCCGCACACTG
The DNA here is from genome assembly GCA_003788595.2 of Choiromyces venosus 120613-1. NCBI lineage: Eukaryota > Fungi > Ascomycota > Pezizomycetes > Pezizales > Tuberaceae > Choiromyces > Choiromyces venosus. The sequence goes on along the minus strand of ML120530.1, from coordinate 14,760 downwards.
GCACCGCCTATCATCAGGCTTTCCCATCTAGATTCTTTCTACGTGACACTCCTCTCATCTGGATCCCCACCTGCATACACGATGCGTCCAGATTTCACCTTGACTGGGATGTCTCATCTTGATTCTACTACTTCATGTCTGGACCTCCTCAGGATGCCTTCCGAAGTGTGATGAATTACCCCTGATGCAGTCTGCACGTTGCGCCTGGTATTCTCCAATCTTCCCAACTTCCTCCTGATATCCGATATACTACATTGTGATTGCCCTGACACCCACTGAATGGCAGCTTTTCATAGATTCTACGGTGAATGTTGCCCTGATTATTCCTTTGCACTACGTCCTTTGGTTTCTATTGTAGTGTCGTCATAGTAAGCTAAATTAAATCTATTACTCATAATCTTTACGTGTTCCTAATTCCCCTTAATCACCCTCGGTGACGGTCCCACCCCCTGGCTCGTCATCGTCCGGCTTACGATGACATCCCTGCTGGTGCTGCTTGCCCTTCCTGAGAATCCTCAAGGCTCAACGAGACCCCACGAGATAGACAAAGGATCTTCACTGGTGCTGCTTGCACTTCCTGAGAATCCCCAAGGCTCAACAAGACCCCCCAAGATAGAGAAGGGATCCCCGCTGGTGCTGCTTGTGCTTCCTTAGAATCATCTGGACTCAGAGGACCTGAACCTTGGAACTGAAGCTCCCAGGCTACCGACGTCTGGCTCTAGTCAAACCAGCTCTCAGTTTCGGGTGATGGATTCCAACGTTCCTGATGTCCCACTAGGTCCAAGTTCCGGTGATTAGTGTGTCGCGGTACAGGTTGTGTAGAAGTGTGGTTGGATATCCGACTCTTAAGCTCAGCGCTTGCAGCTTCCCAATCGTCATCGTATCCTTCACGGCGGTCCCGCTGTACCCCATGAACTTGCACAACCCTCTTATCGATTGTTTCTTGAATATTTTGGATAATCATATCCTGGATCCTCCGGGGGCACTTACCCCAAGTTTCTTTTTGCCGGTCAAAAAGGTCTTGTATGTTTGGTAACAGGTTAGCCGCCCCTGTCGCGTATGAACAGTTGGATGATTCGGAGACTCACCCCCGGCTGGGTTAGGGTTGATGTCCCTGGGCTCCTGATATATCCCCGTTTGCCATGCATGTAGTGTATGGCAGATTATGGTACATGTCAAGCAGATCATAGTGCCATTGATGCGCGCAAGAAACCTGGGATCCGCAATACCTTGCATCTTCTTCCCTGCAAAGTACTTACGGAAAATCACCTCAGGAATCTGGGGCACAAGGCATCGTAATGTCAGGCCCTGGGTTACGTCCAATTATGGTCAGTAGTGGTCACTATATGGAAGGCGTCTGGTAGAGACAAACATTGTACCCTCTCGGGTCGCACATAAACCTGTCCTGTTCCAGCAGATAATCAACTCTACGCGCCATAGCTGTGGGATTGTCAGGCAGACTGTATAACTCCACAATCTCTTTCTTCACCTCATGTACAAACTGGGATCGTACCCCAGAGTGTTTTTGGTGTATCTTTCTAGGTTAGTATTGCATTCTGCGTTGCATCATATCTGCCTGGGTCCACTTACCAAACTTGTGTACTGCTCTGAGGGTTGGATGTTTTCGGCATCTGCAATATTAGCAAGCACAGCATCCCAAACTTTGTGCACCTGGGCCATCAGAGCAACAACATTTGGGAGTGGCTGCTCAAACAGGGTGTACCGTAGAATCAGAGTCTTTGCATCATCTAATATGGCCCTTTCCGCACCTGTCACTAGATTTCGCCGAGAGTGAGGAGCTGGACTAGAGATCAGGGTACCAGATGCAGGACCATGCAGGCTACCCAGTGGGGACGATAACCGTGCATCACTCGATGATGGGAACATTGAAGGACTGTAGGCTCTACGCCGAATTATGGGTCCAAGATCCGTGGTCGTATGCTGAGCAGGACCTATCTCCTGAGACCCTGATGTGGTTGAAATGCGTATAGTTCTCGCCCGATTGTCTCCCTTTCTGTTAGCTACTTGTGAGCCATGATCACATCTTGATCCCGGGCCATCTGCAATATCGATGCCTTCTCCATCAGGTTTGGTGTCTGATCCTGTTTCGTCTGGTCCGTGTGAGATTTGGTACTCATCACTACTATCGTCTGATAGATGCCCTGTTTGGGTATTTGGTTGATCATTGGGTTCGGTTTCAGGTTCCACATGTGCCGTGGTTAGCATTGTGCCCTTCCGATGGCGCTTTGGTGCTCTTCCTTGTAGGCTTGCAATCAGGGGAGGAGAAGAATCCCGAGTTGAGGATGTGTCTTGAGATTCGTTTTGACGTGTTCTGGATCTCCCTTTTCCGGATCCCATGGTACCGGGTTGCACGTGGCGTCTACCTCTGTATAGATTGCCAACTTGGGGTGCTGGCTGACTGCGTATATTGGCCTGTTGCTTATTCATGGTGTAATAGGGTAGTTAGATTAAGGTAAGTTAGCATTCACGCCGGAGTAAAATTGTAGGAATCTCAAGCACAGTTTGGTCAAGATGAAAAGTTTGTATAGTTTTCTTGTGTTGTATACGATGCATCAGGTCTTGTACAAGGGGCTCCCCTCGGGGGGGAGGGGGTGCGCAGGATCACTGACTATCACTGGTTATTGAAGCAAAAGATTTGCCTACAAAATAGCGTTTTCAGAGTGTTCAACATTATGTTTGTAATAATCTAAGCATTCTCAACTACGATTAGACTCAAGATTCTGACATGAAAAAATTAGATGAAATGAGGATGTTGTTAGGGTGGGTGGCTTAATAAAATCTAGCCACGAATGGTATTGTTTACCAACACTATTGGCGCTACGGTATTCTCGCCTTGCCTAACTAGCACTTGAAGTGTCTGAAATCGTCTCCTGCTGTCGAGTCAATATAGCTGAACACCCAAGAGGCTAAATTCAAGCAATCCGAGCTACTCAGGCATAGAAGTTAGTGATGAGACGGAGAGGGGTTGTAGTTATGCCGTTCCAGACCAACTTCAAATCCCGGTCCGTCTCATCACTAACGTCAATACCATAGTAGATAATTGACTCAGATGTTCAGCCAATGCTAGGTGACACACCGGATGCCAAAGCAAGGGGGCTGAATGTTATTACAATTATCACATACTATAGTCTACTATACTGTACCAGGCACTGGAGATTGAAATGGCAAGCAATGAGAGACGCCAAAGCAAGGGCGTCAAATGGTATCATTAGTATCACATACTAGGCACTCGAGATCGAAACATCTAGCAATAGGAGACGCTGGGGGGGTCAATTGGTATCATTAGTAGCTAACAAGTACAGGCTAAGAACTACTAACTAAACCCAGTGAACAAATCGCAAAATGGGAAACAAAAATAAAACAAAACTTTCCAAATCAGATAGCAAAAAAGAAAAAAAAAGAGACTAAGAAAATTGTACCTAAGAAAACATAGAATCTACAGCGAGGGAAAATTAGTTTGCGTATAAAAAATATATGTCACCGTATGACATCTGTACATATCACGGCACTATTTTATATATGCAAATAAGATAGTATCGTGACAACAGTATGGCCAAAAGCCAATTTTATTTCTATGTTCAAAATATATTTGTATACCATGATAGGTATAGAAATATTTTTTCAATATACAACAAAAATTGGCTTTTCGCCATACAGTTGTGGCGACGCCGGGGATGTTGTGCAGTGATGATGTCAAGAGGTGTTGATAATATAGAAATGTATGTTATCAACAACTCTTGGTATCTCGACAACAGTACAGCCAAAAGCCGATTTTATTTTTTTATTTAAAAGATATTTCTATACCATAATAGGTATAGAAATATCCTTTCAATAAAAAAAGTAAAGTCAGCTTTTCGCCGTACTGTTGTCATGATGCGGGCGACATCGTGCATCGAGGCTGCCAAGAGGTATCGATAACACAGAAATATATGTTATTGATGCCTCTTGGTATCACGACAACAGTACAGCTAAAGGCCAATTTTCTTTTTTTATTTAAAAGATATTTCTATACCATAATAGGTATAGAAATATCTCATAACCACGTTCCAAAACTCTTGGGTGTGGTCGATAAACGTATCCGCTACAGTGGTATCGAGGGAGATACTCATAATCAAATCTTATGTAGTGTCTAGTCTGGTCCTCGTAAAGTTAATACTCAACAGGAGGTGATGTCCGAACTTCCCCCCCAAGAGGCCACATGAGAGGACCTGCTCTGATTATTTTATTTTCTTATTAACACTCGAGCTATAGTCCCCTACGTATCTGTACTACCCATTCACCCCCATAATAAGTATACGAGAGAGGCAAGGGGGAGGTGAGCATTGTGCTGGTACGTCCCGAGACACAAAGGGTGGGGCGAGAACCCCCAGCCCTCCGAGCTGTCGCCATGCAGATCCACGTTTCCTTTCCAATCATTAATAGTGGTCGATTATATATTTGCCCTTTGCCCTACATGAATGAAGGGGTCCGTGTGCAGTGAACGTGCTCTTCCTGGGCGTCCTTGTCTCTGTTGGCCTGCAGATTCACGTTTTCTTTCCAATCATTAATAGTGGTCGATAATACATTTGTCCTTTGCCCTACATGAATGAAGGGGTCCACGTGCAGTGAACGCGCCCTTCCTGGGCGTCCTTGTCTCTGTTGGCCTACAGATTCACGTTTTCTTTCCAATCATTAATAGTGGTCGATAATACATTTGTCCTTTACCCTACATGAATGAAGGGGTCCACGTGTAGTGAACGTGCTCTTCCTGGCCGTCCTTGTCTCGGTTGGCCTGCAGATTCACGTTTTCTTTCCAATCATTAATAGTGGTCGATAATATATTTGCCCTTTGCCCTACATGAATGAAGGGGTCCGTGTGCAGTGAACGACCCCTTCCTGGGTGTCCTTGTCTCTGTTGGCCTGCAGATTCACGTTTTCTTTCCAATCATTAATAGTGGTCGATTATATATTTGTCTTACATGAATGAAACCCCAAACGGGGCCAGTACCGGAGTCTCCGCGGTAGTTTGGAGGTTGTTAGTTACCTTTTTTTTTTTCTTTTTTTCCCTTTTTATGATTCGACCTGTCCCCGTTTGTCCTCCAAATCCCCTTTGTCTACATGATCCTCCCCCTATCCTTCCCTCCCCTTTCCTTCTCCAGAATAAGAATAGAAGGAGACACCACCTCTCTTCTCTTCCTTTCCTCCTTTCCTCCTTTCCTCCCTTCTTCCCGACACGAATATATGGGAAGTGTGTACTCCACGCGTGGAGTGCACGCGTGGAGTACACACATGGAGTGCACACGTGGAGTACACGTGTCCCATATATTCTTTGCTGCGCATACGCAAAGGACCAAACAAACATGTGGAGTAACATGTGAGTTTGTTACGAGCCTGTAGCAGTCTACACGCTCGTAACAAACGTCATGTTACCCCACATGTTTCGTATAACTAAAGTGGTTATCGTCACGTACTCCTAGATAAAACATACATATATTTTATATAAAATTTTAGATACCACTATAGATGCCTCAGATCGAACAGTGATTGATACTATTTTACTCGAAAATTCGGCGTGATTACTAGAGAACCACAGTGAAGTGATAACACCGAATTTTCGAATAAAGTACTTTGTTATATTCCATATAATGGATGTGGAGAACCGTCGTAACTACGTGCTACAGGGGCCGTAGCGATGTTGTCATACCACTTTTCGGCTAAAAACTACATATAAGTTTTCTATAAACATAGGGATATTACCATATCTTTATAGAAAACTTATATCTTTATTTTCAACCGAAAACCGGTATGACAACAGCACTATGGTTCTCCGTAGCTATTGTATATAAAGACATAATAGCTGTGGAGAACCGTCGTAGCTACGTGCTGCAGCGGCCGTAGTGCTGTTGTCATGCCGCTTTACGGCTGAAATAAAAAAATAACTTTT
>ML120529.1:102711-177012 GCA_003788595.2 Choiromyces venosus 120613-1 | reverse complement strand
TGAAAAGGGTACAAGCGCTCATACCACAGCTCAATCCAGGCAAATATGACTTCAACAGAGGTAGCCAATTCCTGGACGCGATATATGTCTTACTGGAGGAGGAGGAGGAGGAAGCAGAGGAGGAGGAGGAGGTAGAGGTGGCGGAGGAGGAGGAGGAGGAGGCGGAGGAGGAGGAGGGGCAAGATCCTGACGAACACGTCATTGTGATCAACGACGTAAGTTTCTAACCCTAGCCATATTTTAGTTACCATCTTAGCTAATCACAAACACATAGGATGAGGATGAAGAAATGGACGAGGAACCGGGTCCCTCAAGCCCAGACTCCCCACCCATCGCTGTCGGCGAGCCTCCTAGCCTGTCAGAGCAAGACAAGCACAAAAGGTTGCTTGATCTTGTCTGACAGCAGCCTTGGATGGCTGAGTTCCTTACGACTCCCAGCGCTATCGGCAGCTCTCCCCCTGCTGCCTCCTCCCCCCCTCCACCAGTTGTCCGGACCCCAATGCCCCCCCTGTGCACCGAGCCCCCTCTTTGTGCAGAGCCTGCCGATGGCACCGGGCCCCCCCACAGGCTGCCTCTTGCCCCACTACCCTGGACCCAATTCCTCTGGCCCTGGAGACCCCCCCTGTGCCCCGGCGAGGAACAAGATGCCGGGGTCCCTGTAAATAATCCTTTTGTAGCATTTTTTTTTCATAGCATTTTTTCTTTTTTTTTGCTAAGTAGCTTTTTGTTAGGTAGTTTTTAGATAGGGAGCTTTATCTCTTAGTCTAAAAAAAGAATTTTAAAAATTTGCTAACTAATTCGGGATCTTTTGTGATGTTGAGTGCCTCTATATGATAGTAAAGATACTATAGGATGCCCTTGCTTTGGCGTCTCATATTGCTAGCCATTTTGATCTTGAGTGCCTGGTATGTCATAATAGTGATAGCTCCATGCCCCCTTACTTTGGTGTCTGGTGTTTTCTTGATTTGGCACGTCTCGTATTGTCTATCGTTAACTGTCCTAGAGTCAGCTCATGGTATGTCGATTATCTACTAGGGTATTGGGGTTAGTGATAAGAAAGATTGGGGTTTGAAGTTGGTCAGAAACCGCCGGGCTTCAACCCCTGTCCTTCTCATCACTAACATCCATGTGCGAGTTGGTTATATTGAATAAATTCAGCCTCTCCAGTGTTCAAGCTGTGTTGACTCGACACCAGGAGACAATTTCGGACACTTCTAGTGCTAGTTAGGAAACGCGAGAATACCATAGTGCCAATAGTGTCGGTAAACAATACCGTTTGTGGCTAGATTTTATTAAGCCACCCACCCTAACAACACCCTCATTTTGTCTAATTTTTTCATGCCGGAGTCTTGAGTCCAATCATGGTTGAGAATGCTTAGATTATTACGAACATAATGTTGAACACTCTAAAAATGCCATGTTGGAGGTAAATCTTTTGCTTCAATAATGAGTGATAGTCTGTGATCCTGCGCGCCCCCTCCCCCCCTGCGGAGCCTCGTGTATAAGAGCTGACGCGTCATATACAATACAAGAAAACTATACAAACTTCTCATCTTGACCAAACTGTGCTTGAGATACCTACGATTTTACTCCAGCCTGAATCCTAACTTGCCTTACTCTAACTATCCTATTACACCATGAATAAGCAACAGGCCAATACACACAGTCAGCCAGCGCCCCAAGTCAGCAATCTATACAGAGGTAGACGCGACGTGCAACCCGGTACCATGGGATCTGGAAAACGGAGATCCAGAACACGTCAAAAGGAATCTCAAGACGCGTCTTCAACTCAGGATTCTTCTCCACCCCCGATTGCAAGCCTACTAGGAAGAGCACCGAAGCGCCAACGGAAGGGCACAATGCTGACCATGGCGCATGCAGATCCCGAAACCAAACCCAATGATCAACCAAATACCCAAACACTGTATCTATCAGACGATAGTAGTGATGAGTACCAAATCTCACACAGACCAGATGAAACAGAATCAGACACCGAACCTGATGGAGAAGGCAGTGATATTGCAGATGGCCCTGGATCAAGACGTGATCATGGCTCACAAGTAGCTAACAGAAAGGGAGATAATCGGGCAAGAACTATATGCATTTCGACCACATCAGGGTCTCAGGAGATAGGTCCTGCTCGGCGTACGACCACGGATCTTGGACACATAATTCGACGGAGAGCCTACAGTCCTCCAATGTTCCCATCATCGAGTGATACACGGTTATCATCCCCACTGGGTAGCCTGCGTGGTCCTGCGTCTGGTACCCTAATCTCTAGTCCAGCTCCTCACTCTCGGTGAAATCTAGTGATAGGTGCGGAAAGGTCCATATTAGATGATGTGAAGACTCTGATTCTACGGTACACCCTGTTTGAGCACCCACTCCCGAATGTTGTTGCTCTGATGGCCCAGGTGCACAAAGTTTTGGATGCCGCGCTTGCTAATATTACAGATGCCGAAAACATCCAACTCTCAGAGCAGTGCATAAGTTTGGTAAGTGGACTCAGGCAGATATGATGCAATGCAGAATGCAATACTAAACTAGAAAGATACGCCAAAAACACTCTGGGGTACGATCCCAGTTTGTACATGAGGTGAAGAAAGAGATTATGGAGTTATACAGTCTGCCAGACCATCCCACAGCTATGGCATGCAGAGTCGATTATCTGCTCGAACGGGACAGGTTTATGTGCGACCCGAGAGGGTACAATGTTTGTCTCCACCAGATGCCTACCATATATTGTGACCACTACTGACTGTAATTGGATGTAACCCAGGGCCTGACATTACGATTCCTTGCGCCCCAGATTCCTGAGGCGATTTTCCGCAAGTACTTTACAGGGAAGAAGATGCAAGGTATTGTGGATCCCGGGTTCCTTGCACGCATCAATGGCACTATGATCTGCTTGATGTGCACCATAATCTGCCATACACTGCATGCATGGTAAACGGGGATATATCAGGAGCCCAGGGACTTCAAGCCTGAGGGAGCTGGGGGTGAGTCTCTGAATCATCCAACTGTGCATTCGCGACCGGGGCAGTTAACCTGTTACCAAACATACAAGACCTTTTTGACCGGCAAAAAGAAACTTGGGGTAAGTGCCCATGGAGGATCCAGGATGTGATTGTCGAAAATATTCGTGCAACAATCAATAAGAGGGTTGCGCAAGTTCACGGGGTGCAGCGGGACCGCCGTGAAGGATACGACGACGATTGGGAAGCCGTAAGCACTGAGCTCGAGAGTCAGATATCCAACCACACTTCTATACAGCCTGTACCGCGACACACTAATCACCGGAACTTGGACCTAGTGGGACATCAGGAACGTCGGAATCCGTCACCCGAAACTGACTGCTGGTGTGACTTGAGCTAGACGTCGGTAGCCTGGGAGCTTCAGTTACAAGGTTCGGGTCCTCTGAGTCCAGATGATTCTCAGAAAGCGCAAGCAGCACCAGTGGAGATCCCTTCTCTATCTCTGGGAGTCTCGTTGAGCCTTGGGGATTCTTAGGAATCGCAAGCAGCACCAGCGGGGATCCCTTCTCTATCTCGTGGGGTCTTGTTGAGCCTTGGGGATTCTCAAGAATCGCAAGCAGCACCAGCAGGGATCCCTTCTCTATCTCGGGGGGTCTCGTTGAGCCTTGGGGATTCTCAGGAAGCGCAAGCAGCACCAGCGGGAATGTCATTGTAAGCCGGACAATGACGAGCGGGGGGGTGAGACTGTCACTGAGGGTGATTAAGGGGAATTAAGAACATGTAAAGATTATGTGTAATAGATTTGATTTTGCTTACTATGACAAGACTACAATAGAAACCAAAGGACGTAGTGCAAAGGAATAATCAGGGCGATATTCACCGTAGAATCTATGAAAAACAGCCATCTGGAGGGTGTCAGGGCAATCACAATGTAGTATATCGGATATCAGGAGGGAGTTGGGAAGATTGGGCAATACCGGGTACAACGTGTAGACGACTTCAGGGGTAATTCACCACACTTCAGAAGGCATCCTGAGGAGGTCCAGACATGAAGTAGTAGCATCAAGATGAGATGTCGCGGTCGAGGTGAAATCTGGGTGCATCGTGTATGCAGGGGGGGATCCAGACGAGAGGAGTGTCACTTAGAAAGAATCTGGATGGAAAAGCCTGATGATAGGCGGCACCAGGTCGCGCATCATGAGTATCGTGGAATCCCGATGCACACAGGCGAGGATGCGATGTCAGGGTGGAAGACGCCAGAATTAGGAGTCGCCACAATGTAAGAGCTTAGGATCAAGTAGCGTCCGGATCCAACAGGCTAGGATCAGATGGTGTTACGATGCAACACCCGAGAATCAAACGTTGTTAGGATGCAACACCCGAGGATCAGATGTGGTTAGGACACAAGAGCGCAGAATCAGACATTGTCAGGGTGCACCTGGCGCAGGGGTCTGTGCCCGGATACTGTCAGGACGCACCAGGCATATGACTCGACGTCAGGATGCGACATCGGCTCAACAGTACGTCCTGGTTAATGGTTATCGTTACTGGCACCCTGTGCGTCACACGCACAGGACGCACTGGGCGCAAGATAATATTTTTGCTGATGAACCCCCAAGGGGGTACCTATATGTCAAACGACCAATTGACACAATTCACAGCCCAAATCCTTACTGGAATCCAAGAAAACAAGGGCAGCAATAGAGGAGGTATCAAGCCAAAACAGCTAGAAGAATGCGAAGGTGAACCAACTAAACTTTGCAGCTTCCTGGCTAACCTACTGTACATATTCAATGTATAACCTTGCAAATATGAGATAGATGGAGTAAAAATCAATTACTCTCAGACTCTTTTCAGAGGCAAGGCTCTCAACTGGCTGGTACCCATTATAGAAAGATGAATACCAGTACTATAGACAACTTACGCAACATTTAAAGTACTACAAGACACATTTGGAGATAAGCAAGTTAAAAAAAGGGTAGCTAATGCCATGGACAAGATCAAACAAGGATCTTGAGCCTTCAGTGAATACTAGTCAGACTTCAGACTACTCATGACAGAAGTAGATTACACCGATGAAGGATATCTCCATTACCTCCAGAAAGGAACCAGTAATGAACTATTGGACTGCTATCAAAATCAATATGAAACCTTTGCAACACTGGTTACCTTTGCCGACTGGGCAATATGGCAGGAAGCAGAGATCCAATCAGTCTGACAGCTGAAGGGAAGCAGCCAACGATCCTATGAACCCCGAAATCATGCACCTCTAAGGCCTCCACAATACAACCCCCTAATGACATTACAGGGAGGTGATGCTATAGACCTTGATGCCAATAGGTTCTCAAGGCTTCTCAAACTAGAAAAGCTGGAATATGATAGACACGGAAGGGAGAATCTGTGCCTACGATGTGGAAAAGCAGGTCACAGAGCAAAAGAAATCAGAGGAAAAGTATACACATTCAAGGTCAATACAGCAGAAATAGAGCATTTAAATGATCAGGGTCTGTAGGATGCAGCAGAGTGCTAAGCCCCCAACTAATCATGCAGCAAGCAACTTCTTTCAAAGCTATATCAAAGAACTAATATCACGATTCACCAATTATACAATATACATATACCCACAATGAAGACATGGAAGAAAAACTCCATATTATGATTGACAGTGGAGCCACTGACAACTTTATAGACCTTAAAAGTGCTACCAGACTCAATTTAACACTAATTAGACAAAATGATATCCCCCTCCACACAGTAATAGGAGAACTGTGATTTACAATCACCCATCATGTACTACTGCAATTAAGAATGGATAGTCATTACGAAACAGTCAAACTACACATAACAAAACTTGGACACCAACAAATCATCCTTGGAATGCCATAGCTAGTCAAGCATAGACCAGCCATGAACTGGAGAAGTAAGAGGGTGCAATTCATATCGCCCTTTTGCACAAAAAAATTGCCTTGAAAGCTCGCCTGAAAGCAAAGGGGTTGATGAAAACCAAGTGATAGAAGAACAAATATAGACAGCAACTCTAGAGCTCCAGGGTCTGAAACAGGGTCACAAAGCCTATGAAGCAACAAGCATGAACTATACTCTAGAACCTACAAGGTTGAAATAGAGTATGAGAGTCTATGAGGTACAAGTAACTGTACAGGAACAGCCCAAAAACTAAGACATCCCTAAAGATGATGATTTCCTGAGGACTGGCAACCCAGCCAAGATTATAGCAGCAGTGGGGAGCACCATAAGTCATTAAATTGCTGAAAAATATACGAAGGAAGAATCTAGTGAGATCTCCTTGTTCAAAAAGATACCTGGTTAGTATCATGAATTCCTGGGCATATTTGAAGAAGAAAGAAATGACCTAGCCTCTACAAGTAGGAGAACAGACCATGAGATTATATTACAAAAAGGAAAGATAGTACCAGCCTGTACAATCTACAAACTATCAGAAAAAGGAGCCCAAGAAGTCAAAGCCTACATCAACAAAAACCTGGCTAGAGGATGGATCCAGGAATCCACCTCCCCAGCAGCAGCACTGATCCTCTTCATTGCAAAGAAGGACAGAGGACTATGACTCTGTGTGGACTACAGAAGACTAAATGAAGTCACAATCAAGGATCAATATCCATTCCCCCTCATGTCAGGTATACTGGATTGACTAGGAAGAGCCAAATACAATATGAAGTTAGACATCAAGGATGCCTACCATAATATCAGGATCAAAGAAGGGGACAAATGGAAAATAGACTTCAAAACAACCTAGGGACTTTTCAAATATCTAGTTATGCTATTCAGTCTCACCAATACTCTAGCAATATTTCAAAGATGGATCAACCACATCCTAAATACAGTCATAGATATATGCTGTATCGTATACCGAGATGACATCCTGATATACCTGGAAACTCTAGATCAACACATGCAAGATGTCATCAAAATATTCAAACTCTTAAGAAAATATTAGGTCAGGCTAAAGGCAACAAAATGTGAATTCCATACTCAGAAAACAGACTACCTAGGATTCATTATCATACCTGAAGGAATAGAAACTGACTCCAAGAGAAGAGCAGCAGTATCATGCTGGCCAAAGCCACAAGTGGTCAAAGATATTCAAAAATTCATAGGATTTTGCAACTTCTACCCATGATTCATACAGGACTTCAGCAGTATTGCAACACCCCTCATGAAACTTACCAAAAAAGACACTAAATAGCAATGGCAAAATGAACAGAATGAGGCTTTTAAATACTTCAAAAGAACTATGATAGAAATACTGATACTTGCACACTTCAATCGCTCAAAACAGATAATTCTAGAAACAGATGCCTCAAACCACATCTATGCAGGAGTGCTCTCCCAGAAAGATACTGATGGAACCATACACTCCATAGCATTCTGCTCAAAAACTATGACTGATGGAGAAAAGAATTACAATATTCATGACAAAGAATTACTAGCCATCATTCAAGCATTCAAAGAATGACGATGTTATATGAAAGGAAGCAGGCATCTAATCTAGATATTCATAGACCATGCCAATCCAATTCTGTTTATGAGAAACAAAGAATTGAATAGAAGGCAAACCCATGAGCAGAAAAATTAGCCAATTTCAACTTCAAGATTATGTACAAAAAAGGAACACTGAATGGGAAAGCGGATGCCCTAACTAGAATACCAGGAGACATCCTGCAAAAAGAGAGGGCTGGCTCCTCCAAATCTGCAACAATACTGAGCCCAAACTGCTGGGAAGAAGAACTAATACCAGCAGACAATCAACTAGTAGCAGGAAACTGATAGTGAGACAGTCACAGCACCAAAATTGAACCCCCATGATGCATTACACTGGACTTTCTGCTATGATAACAACTGCACCACATATCATGATGACAAGAAAGGAAGCAGCTATTGGTGGAAGCTCAAAGCCATTACAGTAGTAACAGCCAAAGACCATGAAACAGAACTAAAAGAAGCAATGGAGCAAGATGAGAAAATCCAACAGACAATCCAAGTCTTGAAAACTAGAAAAACCATCAGCAAAGATATCACCCTCAGACATTGTAAACTAGTCAATAGAATCCTCACCTATGAAGACAAGATATGGATCCCCGATAACCATAAGATCAGAATCAAAATCCTACAAACAAACCATGATAACATAATGTCAGTATATCAAGGAATAGTGAAGATATATGAAAAAATAGCAAGACAATACTACTGACACTCCATGAGGAAGGATATCAAAAGATATGTAAAAAACTATGACATTTGCTAATAGATCAAACCAATTAACTGCTCCCCCTTCGGACTGCTAAAACCACTCGAAGTACCTGAAAGACCGCGGAATTCTATCAGCATAGATTTCCTCATAGGACTACCAAAATCAAACCATCATGATAGCATATGGGTAGTGGTAGACAGACTCACCAAAATGACACACTTTATACCCTGCAAAGAAATGATGAGAGTACCAGTATTCGTAAAGCTATTTATGAACACAATCTTTCCTCATCATGGAATCCCAAGGAACATAATCAGCAACAGAGGATCACTATTCACCTCACAATACTGGGAAGAACTGACTAAATATCTCAAAATTAAACTAAATTTAAGTACAGCATTCCACCCCCAAACAGATGGGTGGACAGAATGAATCAACACCATCTTAGAACAATTGATACACATGTACTACAATTATCTGCAGGACAACTGGTCGGAACTCCTCACATTTGGACAATTTGCCTACAATGATGCTTATCAAGAAAGTATTAAAACCACCCCATTCTTTGCAAATTACGGATACTATCCTGAAAGAGAAACATGGATCATCAAGGATGCATCATCAGGACCTGCCAATATTAAGGCATATATAGATGAATTAGTACAACTGCATAAATCCCTCACTGCAGAAATAGCATGGTCTCTGGTGAAGCATAAAGAGTATGCTGATAAGAAAAGATCACCTGACCCCAACCTCTCAATTCAGGACAAGCTGTAGTTACTCAAACATCATATCAAGACCACAAGACCATCAGACAAACTTGATTACAAAAAGCTTGGACCATTCTCTGTCTTGGCATGCATAGGCTCCAGAGCATAAAAGCTGTACCTCCCATCATCAATAAAGGTCTATCCTGTCTTCCACATTTCACTTCTCCAACCTTAAATTGATAACCCTCTCCCCCTTCAACATAAAGTACCCCCTGCACTCATCATCATAGATGATGAGAAAGAATATAAAATAGAAGCCATCATCAATTCAAGACTACATCATGGTAAACTACAATACAAAGCCCAGTAGACTGGCTATGATCCTTCCCATGATCAAGAGTGGTACCCTGCCAAAAGTTTCACCAACTCACCTAAGTTAATTAAAGAATTCCACCAGAAATACCCATACAAACCCAAAGCAAGCACCATCCTATCAAGAAGACAGACACACAATCCTCATCTGCAACAGTAAAGTTCATGAACCAAGATGAATACCTGGCAGATAAAGAAACAATCCAAGGACTCCTCAAAACAGGAGCCATTGAAAACTAAGATCCTCAACATTTACTTACCCCAAGTGACCATCAAAACATATGTCCTACTCAAGCCATCAGAGTATCAACATTGATAGCTTGAAACAACAATCAAGACAAAAAACTACAAATAAATCACCCTATTGAGTATCAGACATGCCATGCTTACCAGAGGACTCTACAGCTGTATCAAGCTCAGCTTAGAGTATACCAAAGCCAAGCAGAGATCATCCAACATCTACAGTGAAGAGTAAACTTGCTTGAGAGCTCCAACTATCATCTTGGTCATGAATACAATCAGCAAACTCAAACTATCATAGAACTGCAAAACCAAAATGCATGTCTACAAAGCCTACAGGTACCACCTATGACTTTCTCCCAATATCTCCACCCTACCATAACTTTACCAATGATGCCTGACCAGAACCCAATCCCGCTGAACACCCCACAGCAGAATAAAACCCTTCGATACCAAATGAACAGCCATCAGAGAAAAGAGCACATCAATCAGATGAAAGCCCTTGTGAATGCAATGAACGAAAACAATAAATCAGATTTGTCTCCATTAGTAGTGATAATAATACCATGTGACACCTTCCCAAGGCTGCTGCCTGGCCCACAAGCAATCCTTTCCTGTGCTCAAGAAGACTCTCCTCAGTCTTCAAATCTATATAAGATTGACACTAAGAACATTTGATAGAGGTCAAGCCTAAAACAGAAGCTAATGTCACAGATTATTATTTTCACATACCAAATGCTAGTATTCTCATTTGTAGTCATGCTCCTCGCCTACATCTATGTGAAGCTGAGATAAATTGCATTTCCACTAAGATCACTCAAGAGCTCAACCAGATGACACATGAATATGTGCAACTACAGCTCTAGTAGTCTTGACAACCCTTCCACATCCTGGAAGAAGCAGAGGAATAGGTTTCCTTTGTTATATGGTTTCATTTGTTATATGATCATGTTATAAGATGAGGTTGTTGTGACAAATGGATTAATGGCAGCAGTCAGGAAGATTTCCTTAAGCATGATTATGTTATTTGTTGTTTATACCAGCCATCGCATTAATAGCATTTGCACAGAGGAATTCAGGAGGCTGGGTGATGGCTACGAAATAATTACATGTGCTTTTGAATAATCAGGAGGCTGGCAACAGATATATAAAGCCTGGGACTTTCATGTTGTTTAGTTTCCTTGCACAATTACTTGTACACATAAGCTACTACTTGGTTCACATACTATAGTCCCATGTGCATCCAACATATATCTCAAAGGGTGAGAAGAAGGCTTTGATTGATGTTGGTTGATCCTGTGAAGAGTTATATCATTCTACTTTGATCTCTGCTTGATTGAGATATCTGTGGCCTGACCCAGTAGAATCAAGAGCGACAGAGCAGATGTTCCCTACTGTGTCAAGAAGTGGTGGTTTGTCACAGAATGTAACATGTGTACATGTTCCGGCAACTGTATACTGGTTACACTTATGTTTCCCTTTGTTATGTTATTTCATTTGTTCTTGCTTATATTGATTGATTGATTGTTTCACTACTAGTATCATCAGGATTCCAGTAACTGGTTATGTTTGTATTAGTTATACTTTTGTACCAGCAAGGTTTTGTCCAAGGGATTCCAAGGGAAGGAATGGTCATGTATACTAGTGGTAGAGATAAGACTTGGGTGAAGGGTTGCCTTGGACTTTCCAGATTCCAGTAGGATCACAAGATTCCAGTAGTGTGCACTTACCAGTAATAATAGTGGTTGCAGGTTTTCAGGAACCTCTACCTTGGGTGGAGGAAATCATGTATTTAACATAGGCTTCCTGACTAGCAGGAAATGCCAGACTTCAGACAGAACCTAGCTAAGAAATATACTTGGTTGAATGGTGATTCTCCTGCTCCCTTTGCCCTTCTCTTCTTCTAAAGTCCTTCTTGTTTTTCCCTCTCTAGTCTCTCTTAGGAATTGAAGCCTAGCTAGCCTACCACTGATCCCTATTGTATTAGCTCATACAGGTTACTACCTGTTACAACTTGCCCTTTCCTGTTGCTTTGCTGCTTGCCACTTGGGCCTGTTAATATTCTTTCTTTGGTTTGTTTGGTTTGTTGGTGGAGGAGCTACTACTGTTACTATAGGCTTTAGTTTTGTACATAGTAGTATCATATCTCTCTACCATTTATACCAGCTGGTTCCAGGTATGTGTTTCCCTGATTTGAGGTTCACCATTTTTTCTGAAGTGACACTATTGCATTCAGGAACTGCTGCCTTTGTGTGTAGTCTAAGAAAGATTCTCTAGAGAGGGTAGCTCTCAAGTCTTCCAGTTCTCCAGCAATCTTCAATATCCTTAGAGGTTTACCTCCTGTAGTTTGTAATACCTTCTGTTACTGCTAGTAGAGGTTATCTTTATTGGTTGTTGCTTCAAAGATTTGCTTGAATTGGTTCTAAAAGGTCTCAAGGTTAGGTGTATCTTCATACTCATCAAGTAGTGTCATATATACATTGTGTACTCATTTTTCAGTATAGGCTCCATAGTAATCAACATATCATCTGTATCATTATTGATATCATACTTTATGAGGTACTTCTTTACCTCTCTAAGCTACTTCTTAAGTCCATTGGGTTTCAGGTCATTTCCTTCCCCACTGAACTTCAAAGGTTGATGGAGTTTGATCTTTGGCCTTTGTGCTGCATCTTTTTTTTATTTTTTTTTATTTTTTTTATTTTTTCTCATGTATTCGTTGTTAAGGTACAAGAATCTGTGTAGAGCCTTAAGGGCTATGAGGCGGCCTTCTCCACTGTCCATCAACTGTCTCACCTAGGGGCTGGAATGCCACCATATGCTTGCCACCGACTGGCCTCTGGCCTAATCCTCCCAATCCTCTCCTATGGGGCTAACCTTGTCCAACCCACGGTTGTGACCTCTGACAAGATGTCCGCCTTCTGGAACCAAGTCCTCAGATGGGTCATGAACTGCTTTTGAGCAACTCCCACTACTATCCTGGCCTGCGAAGCCTGTCTCCCCCCAGTTCCTACCATCCTGAAACACAGGAGGAGAATGGCCGCGTTCTGGTTGGCCTGCTCCTCACCTTCAATCAACCCAGCAGCTGCCACACTACCACCCACACTCCCAATCGCGGACCCCTCGAACACCGGTCACCTCACCAGGGACCCGGTGTTGGCGGGGAGAAAGACAAATTGCATCCCCCTGCCCTGGGACGCCTACAAAGCCCCAACACCAACCAGGAGACACCTCCCCATTGATGCCATGTGCCACTCTCTCCTCCCCATCACGCGAGGCCTAGGGTCATTCCCGCTGGCCACTTCACACCTCATTCCCGAGATCCTGCCACCAGAACACCCTGGAACCAAGCCTTACAGTGAGGTGAAGGCCGAACTGCGTTCACTCCTCCTCCAAGACTGGGCCCTCCAGTCACCCCCACCCACCTACTACCCGTACCAGCCATCCCTCAGGCCCCACGCTTTCATGGGCCTTGACAAGTTCGTGGCAGGACAGATCCACCAAATACGTGCTGGGAAGAGTTACCTGGCAGCACATACTACCTGGGAGAACCCCGATGCTCCCAAGACTTGCCCATTCTGTGAGGAAGAGGACAAGACCCTCGACCATGCAATTCTTCACTGTCCCGCGAAGGCTGACCTCCAACAACTCCATCTCCATGGGGTCAAAGACATAGGTCAGGACTCCCCAATCTGGGCATTGGCAGAGCTCACGCTTGCCCTCGCCAGCTATATCAAAGCCACGGGAACAGGCTTCCCACCAACCATGCCAGCCTTCCGGGGCCCAGTACCACCTACAACTCCCCCGGACCCTGGATAGTACCGCCTCTGGCTGCCCTGCCATTTTACTTTCCTACCGTTTTAGTTAGCTTTTCTTCGTTATGATTTTTCTAGGTTCGATTAGGATATTATTTTTCCTTACTAGCTAGGTTAGCCACTGTTTGGGGTGCAGAGATGGAATCATCTAACCGAGAGATCGAGGCCGAGATTTCTTTTCTTACTGTTTTGGTTTATAGTTTTGTTTTTGTCATAGCCCTTAAGGCTTTTTTTTTTTTTTTTTTTTTTTTTTTTTTTTTTTTTTTTTATTTCATATGTTCGTTGTTAAGGTACAAGAATCTGTGTGGAGCCGTAAGGGCTATGACAAAAACAAAACCATAAAGCAAACGCAGTAACAAAAGAAACCTCGGCCCCGATCCCCAATCCCGACGTAAAGTCGTACGCACCTCTCACGGTGACTAATCCAACAGGAAAGAAACTTATGAAATCCCTAAGCGAACCCAAGAAAAACATAAAGCTAAAAAAGAACATATGAAACCCCAAGCGAACCCGAGAAAACATATAGCCAGGAAAGAAAAATAAAATAAAGGAAAGAAATGAACAACTACAAAAGCTGCCCAAAAGTAAGGAAGGAAGGGGACCAGGTCTGCCCTAACCAGGCGGGATCTAGGCCCCGGGTAGGGAAGTAGCCGATAAAGGTCGGCAAAACTGAGTAGCCCAGGTCTTAGCCGATCGACGCCGAGGGGACGGCGGACAGCGAAGGTGTTCCCTGGGTGGTGGCTGTGGGTTGAAGGCCGAACAAGTCGACCTTGGCTGAGGCCAGGCGAAACGCGAGGCCGGAGCAGGCTAGGTGTTGAGTCCCCGAGGGGGAGCCAGAAGTATGGGCCATAGGGGGTAGACCCCTTGAGGCAGGAGTGGGTGGTGGGGGTGCGGGAGAGAAAGATCTCGAAACCCGGCTTGGGGTGGTAGTAAGGTACCAGCTAAGTAGCCAACCGACCATATTACCGCGTCTCTCATGTAGTCCCTTGTGATAGGAGAGATAGCGTCACTTCTGGAAAGGATCCCAGGGGCAGGAAGGCGAGGAAAGAGCAGCAGTAGGGTGCCAGCCGATCGTCCAAGGGGGAAGAGAGGAGGGGAGTGTTCACTCGGCGGGACGTACTATCGGATTCGCGTGCGTGTCTGACTAGGCAGCCTCCTGCAAAAGAGGAGAGTGGAGAAATCGACCGTGGCCTGTTGACAGGTTTCCTCCTACTGCGAACTGTATTCCCGGCCGTCTGTAGAAAGACCGAATGAAAAAACCCGACCGTAGCGATCGCTAAGCGAGGCAAAGCAAAAGCGGGGTAAGGGGAGAGCCAACATCGTGGAATGATGATGGCGAGGAAAGAACATCCTCAGGAGGGTAGACCTCAAGAGGGAAGCAAGGAGGGGATGCCGAAGCACAAACAGAAGATGGAAAGTGTGTTCTCCTACCCCCCCGAGATGGGGGGGAGGAAGGAAAGTTCGTGATGTTTTCTCGGTGTTGAGTCGTTCCCGATTAGGAAGTAAATTTCAATGACCGGAGTTGTAGAGGAGACGGAGGATGCATAGCCCTTAAGGCTCCACACAGATTCTTGTACTTAACAACGAATACATGAGATAAAAAAATAAAAAATAAAAAATAAAAAAAAAGCCTTAAGGGCTATGACTTTCCTTTGTTCAACATAACTGCCTGGGAAGCTGAGATGTTTTTCTTTCCTTGTTTAATAGTTTTAAATCGCTACCACTGCCCCCTCATATAGTCCTCCTTCAGGACCCCCCTGTTTTTCGCAACCGCCTGCCTAGCTTTGCCTTTTACAAGGCCTTTGCACCTCCCCCTTCCTCTGGCAAACCCCCTAGGGTTGACATTTATGTTTCCTTTGATTTCCAGCAGGGCGCTTCTCTTTTGCCTTGTTTCTTTGACAGACCTGACTTGATGGCCTTGGATATTTTTTCCTCCACTGGCCTATTTAACGACTCATTCAGGCAGGTTAGGCTCTACAATGCCTACTCAACTATTGGGCCATCGGCCTCATGCACAGTCCTACCCTTGGACCTCTTTAGGGACCACGCCTTCCCCATACTTGTGGTTGGGGACTTCAACCTCCACCACCCACAGTCCTACCCCTTCCGAGCCATATCCTCCCACGAGTATGCTACCTCTTCCACCTGCTTCGACCTGGCCAATGAGCTCCACTTCTCCCTGCTCAACACTCCTGGAGTTTTTACCCGCTTCCCTTTCGACACTTCAACCAGACCAGGAGTCCTGGACCTCGCCTTTTCTAACCATCCCCTCTACCCTTACTTTGCCAACTGGAAGACTGACCTGTCAGTGACTGACTCCGACCACCTCCCGATTACTATTAACTTCTCTACACACCTTTTGAAACCTCCTCCCCCCTCCCCTGACTGGAGGAAGACCGACTGGGTAACTCTTCTACCATTGCTCCAGGCATGGTCGATCCCCCCTCCACCTCCTAACCCTACTGACCTAGCAATGGATTCCTGGCTGAAATGCCACCTCACAGCGTTAACCACCCTCCTCCAGTCCTACACCCCCTCCAAGCGACCATCGGTACATGCAAAGCCGTGGTGGTCACCAGAACTCTCCCACCTCAGACAGGCCTACAACACAGCCGCCCACACCCACCGCAAGAACCGCTCCACCCCCTCTCTCTCCAAGTCCAAAATCAAGCACAACGCATACTTTAAGGTAATCAGGAAGGCCAAGGTCACCCACTGGAAGACCTTCCTGGCAGGGATCACGACAATGTCAGTTTGGGACACCAAGAGACTCGCCTCAGGCTGCCCCACCGAGCACTTCCCTGTCCAGCTCGATGCCACTACCCACATGGAACTCAACTCTTCCCTCTTCGACCACTTCTTCCTGCCAAAACCTCCCCCCCCATCCACCGGATGGCTAAGATAACACAACAACTGCCCCCTCCTCCCTGAAGAGATCTCGCATACTCTTTCGAAATCCTCCTCCTCCTCGGCTCCTGGTCTCCACCAGATCCCTTACAGTATCTGGAAGGAAGTGAACCGGGCCAACCCCAACATCCTCCTCAACCTTCTCTCCCCCCTCCTCCTCTATGGCTACCAAACCTCCTCTCTCAAAAGAGCCAACGGGGTTGTCCTCCCCAAACTAGGCAAGCCCGACTACTCATCTCCAGCTTCCTTCCAGATCATTGTTCTCCTTGAAACCGTATTGAAGATCCTGGAACGTATAGTCACCACCTGTCTCTCCCTCATAGCAAGGTCCATTGGCCTCGTCAACTCCAACCAGTGTGGCTCCCTCTCATGCCTCTCAACCTTCGACGCCTTAGCCTCCCTAGTACACGAAGTCCGCTCAAGGCAATGCCCAGGCACTAAGGTCTCCACCCTCTTCCTGGACATCAAAGGTGGCTTCAATAATATTTCTTCTTTTACTCTCTCTCAGATTCTTACCAAACGTGGGGTACCCAGGTACCTCATGTCTTGGGTTCATTCCTTTCTTTCTAACCACCAGTGCAAACTCCTTTTTCAGGGAGCCCCTGGCATTTACTATCCTGTTCAAGTTGGAGCCCCTCAAGGCTCTCCTGTTTCTCCTTTGTTGTTTTTGATTTATGTTTCTGGTTTACATATTTTGATACCTCGTTCAGTTATTTTTTCTTATGTTGATGATTTTTCTGTTACCGTTTCTTCTGCTTCTTACAGGGGGAACATCAGGGCTCTTCAGTGTATATTTTCTTTACTTTCTAACAGGGCAGCCAGGATCGGTGTGTCCTCTTCCATTCCAAAGATGGAACTTATCCACTGGTGCACCAAGAATGACCAGTCAGTAATCTCAAACTCGCCCATAGCCCTTAGTGGCATGGTTTTTCATCCCTCCTCGGTAGTTTGCTGGCTCGGCTACTGGTTTACCCCATACCTGGAGACCACCACTCATTTCCTCAGAAGGCTCACCCTCTCCCAAGGTGCCTTCTCAACCGTTAGGCAACTCTCCCCGCCCAGGGCTGAAATGCCACCCTATGCCTACCGCAGACTAGTCTCAGGCCTAATCCTCCTCATCTTGGGCTACGGTGCTGACCTATTCCAACCTATGGTGGGGATCTTGGAAAAGATGTCTGTCTTCTGGAACCAGGTCCTTCGATGGGTCACCAACTGCTTTCAAGCGACTCCCACAACCATCTTGGCCTGCATGGCCTGCCTCCCCCTCCTTCCAGTACTCTTTAAACACAAGCGAATGATGGCTGCCCTCAGGCTGGCCTGCTCCTCCCCCATCATTAACCCGGCAGTGGCTAGGCTACCCCCCTCTCTCCCTATCACAGACTCCTCGCACATCAGACACTCAACAAGGAATCCGGTACTGGCGGGAGAAAGACAAACTGCATTCCCCTCCCCTGGAACACCTTTAAGGCCACGGCGCCTACCAGGAGACACCTTCCCATAGATGGCCTATGCTACACCCTCCTCCTGATTGTCTGCACCCTGGGCTCTTTTCCCCTGGTGGCCCCTCACCTCCTCCCAGACCTTCCTCCTCTCGGGCGACCGGGGATGAAGCCCTACAAGCTGATTAAGGGTGAGCTCCAAGCCAAACTCATTGAAGACTGGACACTACAGTCACTGCCCCCCCTCTACTACAAGTTTAGACCGTCCCTACAGCTCCACGCTTTTATGGGCCTGGACAAGTTCATGGCTAGTAGGATCCATCAAATGCGTGTTGGGAAGAGCTACCTGGCCACTCACACCACCTGGGAGGACCCTGAGGCCCTCACAACATGCACAGTCTGCGAGGAAGAGGACGAGAGCCTGGACCACGTGATACTCCACTGCCCTCCTAAAGCCGAAGCTCGTCTCCTCCATCTCCCTGGAGTTGATGATATCGGCCTAGCGTCTCCCCTCTGGATGACCGCAGAGCTCACACTCAGGTTGTCCAACTACATCAAACTTACGGGAACAGGTTTTCCACCCACCATGCCAGCCCTCCGGGGCTCAGCACCCCCCCCACCCTCACCGGACCACAGATAAGACCGCCCCCGGCTGCCCTGCCATTATACTCTCCTAGTGTTTTAGTTAGCTTTTCTTATGGTATGAGTGTTCTGGGTGCATTAGCTTAGGATTTCATATGTTTCTTTACTAGCTAGATTAGCCACCGTTTGGGGTACAGTGTCAGGACTGACACACAGGAGACCAGGGCCAAGAGTTTCATTTGTTCATGCATTTGACTTATAGTTTTGTTTTTGCCATAGCCCTTAAGGCCTTTTTTCTTTTTTTTTTTTTTTTTTTTAAGTCATTTTTATTTCGTTTAAAGGTACAAAAACCATACGCAGCTTGCAGAGCTATGACAGCAAAGAACCTCCACCCCGGACCGGGCCCTAGAAAGCTACAGAAAAACCATGACCTGAAGATCTGGTCAAAAAAACTATCCTAACCAGCGACCCTCCCGTAAACTACTACAAATCCCACCAACGCCACACAGCCCAAAGAAAACCAAACCCTCCAACAAAACCCACAACAAAGAAATCCCAACCCATACCTATGGAAATCCACACCAGCAATGTTGCAGCCAGCCCCAGCAAAAGTCAGATAACAGTATCCTAAGGCGAAAAGGCCCGAAGCAAAGGGGCAAAAAGAGCCAGGCACCTGAAGGGGGTTGTGGCAGAAGTGAGGAACCCCAAGAGCCCGCCTGGACAGAGGGGGTAGAGTTGGCAGTATATAAGGGTGCCAGCCGAGGAGAGGAAAGGTGGTAGTAAGGTACCAGCTAGGTAGCCAACCTACCATATTACCACGTCTTTCATGTAGTCCCTTGTGATATGAGAGATAGTGTCACCACTAGAAAAGATCCCAGAGGCAGGAAGGCAAGGGGAAGGTAGCAGTGGGTGCCAGCAGATCATCCATGGGGGGAAGAGAGAAGGGGATAGCTCTGAAGGTGGGAGCTACTATCGGTTGTTGCATTCGTGTCTGACTAGGTAGCCTCCTATGAAAAAGAAGAGTGGAGAAATCAACTGTGGCCTGTTGACAAGTTTCCTCCTACTGTGAACTGTTATCCTAGCCATCTGTAGAAAGACCGACAGAGTGATCCTGACAGCAGCAAATGCTAAGCGAGGCAAAGTAAAAGTGGGGTAAGGGGTAGGTAGCCAACATCGTGAGATGATGTTGGCAGGGAAAGGACACCTCAAGAGGGTAGACCTCCTGAGGGAGGAAGATAGTGGATGCTGAAATGCAAACAGGAGATAGAAAGTATGTTCTCCTGCCCCCCTGAGATGGGGGGGAGGAAGAAAAAGATTGTGATGTTTTCTCGGTGTTGAGTCATTCCCAAATAGGAAATAAATTTCAATGACCAGAGTTGTAGTGGAGACAGAGGATGGCCTTTGTACTGTATCGCTTATCGGCTTTTATACTGTATCACCTATTCCTGTTCCTCCTGATCATGATGCTGGGTCTTCCAGCAGTTGTAAACCTTCTGGGTTTTTGCCCTTGCCTTTGGGTATTTTAGGTTTTGGCTGGTTTAGCTAGTGATTCTAGGAATGCTCCTAGAGGTAGTACCCATTCTCCGGATACTGATTGACTTGCCACCTTGCTTGCTACCTGGGATTGAACTCTACTCCCAACAATTGTTCCTAAAAGGCTTCCAGATCTGTATCTAGTCTTTGGACCATGGCTTCTTGCTGCTCTCTGGAGGAGCTGTTCTGCAGTGAGGTCTTCTTCTGAGTCAGTATTGAGGTCCTCTAATTGTAAGGTGCTTTCAGCCTATGCTGAAGCTTCAGTTTCTGAGTCTGAGTTGCTGTCTGTTGCTAACTAGTTCTAGGGGAACCCTAGCCTGTGGGAGGGTCTAGATGGCCTTCCAGACTGGGTCCTTTGGTGACTACTCTATTCTGAAATTGTAAATGTAGCCTTGAGCTAGAAGTATCTTTCTCTGCTACTCCTGCTTCTAACTAGCTATCAAGATACAGGAAGGGTGATCAATCCTACCTGATGTTCTCATTCCTGAAAACCTGTGAGTGCCTGCACAGGGTTAACTTACCTGCTGAGGTGAAAAAAATGTAACAGGTAGTAACCTGTATGAACTAAGTATAATAGAGATTAGTAGTAGGCCAGCTAGTATTCAATTCCTAAGAGAGACTAAAGAGGTAAAGACAAGAAGGTCTTATAAGAAGCGAAGTGGAAAAGGAGCAATAAAATCATCATTCAACTAAGTATATTTCTTATCTAGGTTCTGTCTAAAGTCTGGCAGTTCCTGCTAGTCAGAAAGCCTACCTTAAATACATGGTCTCCTCCACCCAAGGTAGAGGTTCCTGAAAACCCACAACCACTGTCATTACCAATGAGTGTATACTTCCAGAATCTTGTGATCCTACAGGAATCCTGATAGCCTAAGGCAAACCTTCACTCAAGTCTTATCTCTACTGCCAGTATACATGACCATTCCTTCCCTTTGTATCTCTAGGGCAAAGCCTTGCCAGTACAAAAGCATAACTAATACAATTATAAACAAGTTACTGGAATCCTCATAATATCAGTAGTGAAACAATCAATCAATCAACATAAGCAAGAACAAATGAAATAACATAACAGGGTAAATATAAGTGTAACTAATATACAGTTGCTGGAACATGTACATTTGTTACAAGTTCAATACAGTAATATCAAGAGTGATACAGTGGATATTCACTACTAAGTTAAGAAGTTGTCATTTGTCACATGAGCCTGCAGTGATAGAGTTGAGGTTATATCATATCTAGTGTAGTTGCTACACCCATGAAGTGTCTGACCAACTAGTACCCTTTGAAAGGTATCCTTTGGGCTTAGTGTACAAAGACTCTAATTTCTCATTACTTAATCATCCTATAATATTCCCCCTGAAGTTAATATGTAAAAGAAATGGATTCAGTAGATTGTAAGTGGAATTTATTGACTAAATTTACATTGATTCCACTCACTATTTAGTTTTTATTCATAGAAATTACATTCAGATATTTTACTATTGCCATGTTGCATAACTTACACCTCTACACCAAAATCAGTATCCAATTGTTAAATCAAGTACAGAAACCAGGTTTTATCTAATTAAAAAAAAAAACCACTAGCTTCTAGTACTTTGTCTGGCATACATAGTAGTGGTTTTTTTCATAATGAATTCCAAGATTTTTGCAGAGTTACATTCATGTACATTCAGATCTTAGTATATATTCACCGCTTCTAACATTATAAATTACTAATATTTGTTCAGGAAGGAGGTTCTTGTAGGAAGTCCGATGTTCACTTCAACCACACCCAATACTTAAAGGAGAGGGGTGCTCCCTTTAGGCACCCCCACCGTTGAACCGAGAAGCAGCTTTATGACACACACACTGCCTAAGAATACGGTACGTTTCCGATACTCTAGTGCCGACTTTCATACTTCTCGAGTAAATCGCTATCATTCTTCAATCTACTCGAGTTTCTTCACACTCCAAACTGATCACGAATAATCCGATACCTCAACATCGCCAGCAAAATCGAAACCGACACTTTTTCCTACCACTAGTCACCTACATTACATACTGATATTTCAGCAATCAGAAAAAACTATGCATAAAACATAAAGCATAAAACATAAATCTACAATGATGATGAATAGAAAAAACCGAAAATCCCCCCACCCCCAACTAAATGGAAAAAAATTAACGAATTGAATACCCCCAAACCGTGCCAGACAACCCCTAACATGAAAAACATAAACAACCACCAATCGAACCATTTTTTGTTGTTTTGAAACAAATGGAATACTGAAAAGTGATGTCGTTGTGAAGAATTGTCCAAGAAAGAAAAGAAAGGAGCTCCTGTCCGTTTTCAGGGGAAAACCCTGATGCTAGGAATCGAACCAAAAAATCACTCTACCGCGTATATCATACAATCCAACATAAAGCCTTCCTCATTGCGGGCCTCTTAGTTCTACCCGAGCTCATTCATCATATCTCATATCACATGACCGTTAGCCATATCATCAGTATAGCCGTTCATTCGGGGAGAGGGCTTGGGAGATGGTTCTCCCCGCTTAGCTAAAACACCCAGACTGCCCACCACTAAAGATTTTTATATTAGTCTCCATGCGACCTCGCTGTAACCGGGCAATTCATAAAACTTACACTCCATATAATCTTCGAATGCCTCCTCGTCATCTGGCATTGCATCCATCGAAGCGACAGCTTCATCAACAGCCCTCTGTGCAACGTGCCGAGCATTCTCATAATCCTTTGTACAATCATAAAGAAAAGCACTATATTCCAACTTTACTGATAGCCTGAGTGGATGAGATCCCGGTAATAGTTGACGAGCGCATTCTTCTGCCTTGTTGAAGGCATCAAGGGTAGGCGTGATGTATGCATAGGATGAATTAATGGCACCCACGCCATTGATCCCCGGCGAACCGTTGAGGTGCGCCGTTCCGTTGACTCCATTCGACATCTTAGGAACTTGCGGGACCATAGTTGTTCTTGTCTGATATGTATGATCAAACAGAACAAATATGTGAAGGAACGAGGCATTGAGCTTTGCAACCAGGACCCGAAGCTCATTCAGGGAAGCATACTTGCTTCCTACGTAATTTGCCATTTCGGGCTGAATTTCATTTTGTAGGATTGTTAAGCCTTCCCGGGCCATCCATATTATGTGACGATAAAGGTCGAGCGACTTTGTAGTCCGGGTTGGATCTAATTTTCGCTGTTTCCGAGCACGCAGGAGTTTTCGCGAAAGAAGTGTTGATAAGCCTAGGAGTTTGTAGAGGCCGGCTGAGAGCATCGCATTGAGGCCTGCCGTAGTTTTCGCAAAAGCGCCTATGTATTTCTGATCCACTTCTGAACCCACCATTCTTAGATTTCCCACCCGGATTTGTTGGGAGCTTTGTATAATAGCGAAATTTTTGATTTCCTGTCAAGTGAGCAATGGTTCCCAAACCCTTGGCATGTGACTGGTGATAGAGTTTAATAAGCAAGCACACCTTCTGAAGACTTTTGATCTAGTCAGTACTGAATGAGCTATTGGGTAGGCATTAAACAAATTAGGCGTCGCATAAAAGTGTCACCACCAATACAACCACACAATTCACGAAACGGGGATTCCAGTGATAAAGCCCGTCGACAAGAGAATAGAAGGTGACTTCCAATGGGCAATGAGAACAAAACTATACTCACTATTATGACAAGTTCGCTGAACTATCCTGTAGCCTCGCAACGGCACCTGTGTCCGACTTCCCAACCAGTGACTTTGTGTTGTATCTCCTCCACCTCTCTGACAATTGATTGAGGCCGCTTTATAACCAGTGAATGCGGATGGATATGAGCGAAAAGTGCAACACCGAACGGGATTGACCTCTGCGAATAGCTCACGACCAGTAAATTCTTGATCCGGTGTGATCTTTACTTGCGCGTTGCCATTGCCACCAAGGCAGGCCGGATTCGAGTGGAGGCGCGACGGTAAAGGAAAAGCAGCGAATGTCCGGCGGAATGGTGCGTCGACTGGACCAAGGTTGGTAGGATGGAATATATATGTGATGTATCCAGCGCAAAGGCGAGTCGCAGACACTGTCTTTTTTTTTTTCCGCCTCCTCCAGGCGTTTCGATTTTTTTTTTTCCTTCTCTTTGTAGACGATGATAACCAGGTATGAAGGTAGCAATTGTCCGAACGGGATTTGACTAATGATGATGTGTGGATGAATTGGGATGGCGGTGGGCGTAAGGGATGGATGGACTGATGAGGTGTGCGGTAGATTATGTATCCAGAGCCGGAAATGGGTGGATCGAGGTTTGGTCTCTGGGTGGATGACGGGATACGTGTTTGGTGGAAGGGTTTCTCTCAGGCAAGGAAAAGAAGAGAGAAATTGGGTTGCTGTTCCATGCATTCTTTTCCATGATGCAAGCTGCAGGCAGCATGGCTACGAGTGCAGTTGGGAGGAGGGAGGTGTGCTTTGCGAAGTGATGTGTGCTGTAACTTGTCGATACTTGTAACCGTAACCGAACAGGAAGAGTTTAAGTTATGGGGATTTCCATCGGTTACGGGATAAAATGTCTTATTAGACAATCACTTACATTTTCAATCACTCACACCCGACCGTCATTCAAACCGATCCAAGCCTCAGATGCGTTGGCACAATGCACACTTCTCGAGAGGTTTCTTCTCTCTGACCCACAAAGTGATTGAAGTCCACCATTCTCTATCAATAGCATTGCCCACTGTTTCGTTTATGGGTCAAATGAAGTCTTGGAAGGTCATCCCAGTGACCTCCAAATACAACCTGTTGCTTCGTAAAGCATGCCGGGGGTGAAATAGATAGGCAGCTTTAAACCCATAGTAATCCTTCGTCAGCAGGACCCAGCAGCCAGTTCATTTTGGATAAACATCGAAAAACTCGACAGTATCCCTACCATACCCTTTTAAAGTTGTAAAAAGAGTAATCACAAGCTAGCAAATCATAAGTGACAAGTACTTGTCCTGACAGTTGCCCGCCCCAGGCTTTAAAAGTACCGACTCGGGTACGACAGAACACCCCCATGCAGAACTATGGTTAAACGTGCAGCGGGGGCGAACCAGCAACCGAGCATGGCATTGCTTCTGAGCCATCTTCTTTTCCCCACTTTGACACTTTCGTTGACCCACAGCCCCGGCTTCCTTTCCTTTTCGCTCCCCCTCTTTCACAAATTGTGTAAATTATCATGCTTTTCCTCCTTCTCTTTCCCAACTCATCGATAACATCCCAGCACAAGTGAAGATGCGGCACAGGATATCTACTTGTATCGGCACTTAGTTCAGTATCCTATCCAAACTTCAAAGCCAGGTTTATGCTACTATACGGTTCACGACAGCACCGCACTTTGGTCCATGGGTATCGATAGTAACACAACTGAAGGAGGTTGTGGGCTGAGCCCTGCAGACACTTGCACCACCTTGACAGTTGCGATTGTCTTTCAAAAAGCAACTCTCACATCTGCCGTGATGACGATTACGAATACCATTTCTTTTGCGCAATCAAGATCTACTGAGTTAAACTAGACAAGGAGTCTGGCATGCTTCTGTCGATCCTGGAACTAACTCTTCATGATTAAGGAATTTATCAAGAATTTGCTGTTCAATCAAAGATGTTGAAGCTCCACTTATCCCGATTGCTCTGATCAAATGACTGGAAGCTTGTTTTCTACCGGTATCCCACTTTTTGCTCTCAGCATTCCGATGCCGACATCATCTCAAGGGAGACAAACCCGAGAATCTGACTCGTCACTTACGAGCCACCCCCACCATCTTGCAACCACTCCAGAAGCCTCGATCAATCAGACGTGATGGAAATATCCATCTCGTTTCCATCACCTGAAAACGTCAGTCTGAAGACAAATTCTCGCCGAGTCAACGTGTCCAGGATACAGTACTCCTGAGAATATAAGGGGAAGGAAAACCATTATTACAATGCTAATATATGCCAGGGAAAAAGTCTTACCTGCGACGATGTTTCGGAATGATGTTTCTTCTACAGGATCCTCCGTCAAATCCCTTCATCGATAGAAATATCTTGCATCAAACCTCTGGTCTAGCACTGCACCACGCACTCTTCCGCCAGGGGAGGCCGTGCATTCTGCGTGCTCCCGAGCAAGCTCACAGCGAATGGCGGTTAGAAAGGTGTCTATCTACGCTTGACTCGCTTGCCCAAGGCAACATAGGGGGACGCAGATGGCCGGAGATTCCTGGGTTAGACGTGAAGATCAGTGGGCGGAGGGCCCAGAACGGACGGCAGCATTTACTCCCACAGATCATACTCCACGTTGCACTCTGTCCTTCCTAACTTCTGGATCTAACCTTCTAGATGTTTATAAGAAGCTTCGATGTTCACACCTAGACCGAGCTCTGCACCACCAACCTACACACACGCACGCAAGCCCTCACAATTTCACAAACACGAAATACCCACGAATCAAACGATAATGTGCCTGTATTACAAACACATATGGACCTGCGGTCACGTCAGGTATATCTTTGGGAAGCACTGCAGTTCCGGATATCTATTCCAACGACCCTGCAAAGTACGTAGTGTTTGGGCTAGTATCGATATGCCTGATGAGTGTCAAGGGTGTGGGATTTCGGCGTGATTGTTAGGCTCTGGCCTCCAGGGGCGGGCATACGAGGCCGGCGATTATTATACTATATACCGAGTGGCGGACTCTCGAATACCACTACGACGCGGCTTATATCCCAAGGATATGGACAACGGAAACGGACGACTAGGATTGTATTTGTTATCTGGCCGGTAGATTCTATAGACGGAGTTTTGTTAAGGCTTTTCTGTCGGGGCCAGTACGATACTATATTCACGACACTTTACGAAAACCTCTCTCTTTCCTTTGCTATCTCCTAGAGTCAAGGCATTCCCACAATTTCTTTTGTCTATTTGTTTCAACACAAGTATTTTTAAAGTAATTAATGTACTATTTTCTACTCGTTATGAATATGATCACGATCACTCACCGCCTAAAAAGGAAACCTAAACTGTAAAATCTGTGCCACAAATCTATTCTTCATACTTGAGTGGTTGTCTATACAATGCTCTTCAAACCCACCTATACCATACTTTTTTTTTATACAGAAATACACTTTGTAAGCTCTAACAACCCTCTAATACCCTCCCTGCCATCCACCACATACACTCCTGTCCCAAAAGTCCTCGCTGATGAAAAAGTACTGCTGCAGGGCTTGGCAAAAACACAGGTATCGGTACTTGGATATCCCATAGCCTACATTCCTCTTGACAACTAACAATAAAATTCACCATTTAGACTATCTCCATTGCATACTGCCAAACATTGAGGCTAAGGCAGTCTTGAGGATTTCGTTTGCGGATTC
Organism: Choiromyces venosus 120613-1; assembly: GCA_003788595.2. Classification (NCBI taxonomy): domain Eukaryota; kingdom Fungi; phylum Ascomycota; class Pezizomycetes; order Pezizales; family Tuberaceae; genus Choiromyces; species Choiromyces venosus. The sequence goes on along the minus strand of ML120529.1, from coordinate 149,852 downwards.
TGATAAATTACCCTGCTGATTACCATAAAAAAGTATTAATACTTCTGTTGCCGCCAAGCCCTGCAGCAGTACTTTTTCATCAGCGAGGACTTTTGGGACAGGAGTGTACGTACTTAAATTTACAAACCCTACTACCGTACCGCCATCCAGTAATTTCACCTACACCCCGAGTGACACCCAATGACCCCAACCAGCACAAAGGCCGGGTAACCACAAACCCAACCCAGAAAGTAAATTTACGGTAGTCTAACAACCCGTGTCCCCAACAATACCTTCCCTCTGTAGCTTCGACGATAAATCAATCAATTAATCAATCACCCATCTCACCACCACCACCACCACCACGAACAAACCGAAAAAAAAAACCAGCCAACAATGGCCTCAAAAGCACTAATATCCCTCTCAACCCTCCTCCTAATCCACTCGTTCGTCCTTCCCCATACCCCTGCTCCGCCCATCTCCCCAGCTAACTTCCACACAGCTGCTACTCCGCCCACGAACACTCCCTCCTAACCCCCGCTAGCACATCCAATGCGCTGCCGCTAGACATAGTCATAGAAACGATCCTGTCGGTCCTCCTGCTATGTCTTGGTATCGTGCTCGGGAATAAGGAGGAGTTGAAGCCCATCTCCTGGAGCGTGTGGAGCGGAATGCTCGAGCGGGAGAAGGGGTGTGGGCAGTTTGGATATCTGGAGGAGAGGGTGGGTTTTTTGGATATTAGGGTTCGTTTTCTCTCTCTCTCTTCTTCTTTTCTTGATGGGTTGGGTTGAGTTGGGAGGTGGAGAGGGGAATGTTGGGCTAATTGATATGGCAGGTTAAGCGCGCCGAGTTTGCAAAGTGGGTCAAGGGTGCGGAGGAGGGTTCTTCTTGAAATACTTGATTAATGGATTGGATTGAATAGGATGGAATTATATGGATGGGTGGGTTAATGGCTGGATGGAATGGGAAGGGCTAGATGGATAGGATATGGATGTCATGTTCATTCTGTACGATATGATATGGTGTTGCGGGTTTTTCCTAAAGGTCTTCAACAAGCTGGTGGACAAACACAAGTGTTTGCAATAGAGATCACTACAATACCACAAACAAGAACATTCACACTTTCAAACTTCCAACTCGCCTGTCCGCTCGTGTGAAAACATATTTCATTTTTTTGATCATCTATCTAGGCTCCCGTTTGAAAACATAGCATGATCCAGACGGCTCCATAGACAAAAACACTCGCTGGCACTTTACAACTTCTGCATAGCAGCGATCTGTTTCTCACTATCAGCAATGCGGAAACATGCATATTCAAGGTACGCAGGGGACTTACATCAGTGCTCTGGACGTGGTCCTCGTCACCCTCAATTTCCTGTTGCAGCTCGTCAAGAGAGATCTTGTCATCCTCGACAACCAAGTTGATCTGCAACTTCTTGATACCAAAACCAACAGCAACCAAGGTGGAGGCTCCCCAGACGAGACCATCTGTAGACTATTAGTTTATGCTTATAAAACCCAGAAAGGGTAAAATCCTACCCTTCTCAATCGCTCTGACGTTCTTCTCCAGCTCGGTCTATTGTGGGAGTTAGTAATGAAAATCACCCAGACGAATAGGGGAAACAAACCATATCGGTAGTATCATCCCACGGCTTTACCTCCATGGTGACAATAGACTTGGCCGCTAATATCAATCAGTAACACTCCTCCAAACTTGGTGTACAACAAGCACATACCAGGCTTAGTCTTGCCAGCCTATCTCTCTCAATTAGCCAAACAAAAAAAAACCCCCCACAAAACACTGATAAACAAGAGTAGATAAGAAGAAAACCCACCTTCTTAGCAGCATACTCCTCCAATCTCTTCTTGGTAAGAGCCTCCTTCTCCTCATCAACCTCCTCATCCGAAGATCCAAACAAGTCAACTTCCTCCTCTTCCTCCTCCTCCCCAGCATCGGGAGCGGCCGCCGGGTGGGCAGCAGAAGTGGCAGCTTCGGAGCCGTAGGAAGAGACATCGGCAGATGCATCACCGGGGAGGCCGGAGAAGTCGTTCTGGTAGGAGTCGATGTGCTTGTACCATCTTGCGGCGTGGGGGTACTTGCCCGCGTCTGGGGCTCCCGAGATGGCCTTGTAGGTGGTAACGTCGGCTTGGGATGGAACGTGGCCGACGATGTAGCTTCTTGTCTGGAGCCAGCCGTTCAGGGCTATTCATTTTTCAATAACCTTTTTGTCAGTTTCATTTTTGCCACAGACCGGGTCAGGCACGATAAGAAGAAAGAAAGAAAGAAAGAGAAAAGAAAAAAAGTACTAACTGGTCAAACCAGCCTCAGTAGCAAGATCAGTGAAACCCATTGTAATATTTGGTTTATCAAAAAAAAACCGAGTTGTGTTTAAAAAAGAAAGAAAGGAGGAGGAGGTTGTGTTTGTAGCGGGATGGATTTTCGTTTAAAGAATTTCGAGGTTTTCCTGTTCAGTTGGGAAGAAAGGGAGAGAAGAGGGGTACAGTTTGAGATGGCGGGGCTGTTAGGGAGGGGCTATTTTCATTTTCCCTGCCATTGGCTGGTTGCGATGAGAGGAGAGGGTTAGGGTCTAGTCTGAAAAAGGATCTTGTTGTCCAGTCATGCTTTTGCACTCTTGTTTTTTTTTACCATCTGCTACTAGATTTGGCAGGGTAAAGTCTGAATTGGGTAGTTTGGTAGGAAAGCGTTTCAAGAGATGGAAGCTGAGGTTGTTTACTGGGGATTTATTGGGCTTGGGCGGCTTCGGGAACGTAATCCAAGTGTTCGATCTACTTTCCCGGGTCATCAGTTCTCACTCGGCCTTGCAACTTCCACGATCGATTTGTTCTAAAAGAAGCCCAAGAGTAGTCTGGTGGTAACATCAATCCAAGGTTCTCGGCACACTGGCACCAGCAGGCCCAATCCTCGACCACCAAACCCCTGAAAAGACCCAGACAAGGCCAGGCATTAGATATCACACCCCAACATCCAACTCATACCCCAGGCTCCCCAAAAAAAAAAGTAGGAGACACCTAACGCCCCGCGCCAAATCCAGCACGCTTTTTTTCCTTTTCTCTTTTTCATTTCAGGCCTTCCTACATTACATACCTCAGGTCTCAAAATAGTTTCTGTATCAAATTGTACACGGTATTCTTTAGCCTCACATCCCCATCCGGCGACAAACCTTATACTAATACTAATATATAATGGTGGGTGCAGTAGAACAGGCGAATAAAACAATGTTTAAAAAAAATGGAAAAAAATGGAAACAGGGTTTAGGGTATAGAGAAATAAATCAAAATTTAAAATAAAAAGATTCAACTTTTACAAAGGACAACCAAACAATAGTGATGAATAATAGTAAGGTAGAGAAATAAAAACACAACATCAATAGAGAAAGATATGATATGACTGGAATTAGTATTACAAAAGAACCAAAGTAATTAATGAAAATAAGTGGCCCAAATAGTATCAAACTTGATCATCTCAAATGTAATAAGCACATAGGTATCAACTGGAAGAAATAATATTCCAACAATAAATAGAAGATATGTAGACATCAGAATTGGTGTGTAAGTAGTAGGTGAAAATAGTATAATAGAAAAATATTAATATAAGTACTCTAGGGGTACAATGGTATAATATAACTACAAAAAAAAATACTATTAGGTGAGTAAGAGAGATCTATAATAGAAAGGAATATGAAATATTAAGATAAGTAATTGGACATTGAATTTATTGATAAAATTGAGAAAAAGAGAGTAAATTGCTAGCCAAAAGTCCCTCAAGTTCCAACAATAAACTGCAAAAGTAAAGTCTATTACTGGAACAATTACCAGCACTAGTACCTCTAAAAACAAAATTCATACATACTACAATAGACTGTACAAAATATCAGAAACTCCAGATTTTCAATCCTGCTTCTGTACTATTCAGTATTTGGAAAAGGATATGTCTTCCAAAATCCTAAAACTATCTAAGATATGCAATTGTGATGATCTCAAAGTATCTTGAACTAATAAGAGGAGTTGGGAATAGAGAAATCAGATATCAAGTGAAGAAGAATGGAAGTAGAACAAGACTTTATACTCTAATGCAGTGAGTGCAAAAGAAGAAAAGAAATTCTGAATTTTCCTCAAAGGTATGATGGTTCAAGATATAAGACATGTAATGATTGTCAGAATCATGCGAGAAACTACAGTCAATAGTAAAATCCAAGAGCTCATCTAAGTTCAACTTGTGAACCTCTGATTACAGAATGAGAGCAAGTGAAGGCAGAGTCAGAGGTGGTTGCTATCAGTTATATTATTGAAAGTATGAGTCAAGAACCTCTTAAGGAGGGGGGGGTGCCACAGTATAGTAGTAATGAAGAAGCTACTATTGAGCAAAAAAATGAGAGAATAGAGATTGATCAGGATTTGGAGTTAAGAGGAGAGGAGATTCAAGCTGTAAGTGCATATATTGGAATTCAAATTATGGCAGATTTGAGAAGTGAGTTGAAAGCTATGCTAATGCTATGATAGCTTATAGTTGAGGACATTATTTTAATTAGACTAGTAGGTCCCAGTTGCAATCTGTTAGATGCATAGACTACCTTGAACCTCTTAGTCAACATCTAACCATTCCATCATACCCCTGCAGCTCCCTTGTAGAGAATTCATATTATTACCTTACTGTGGCTGTATTGCATTCTAACACTTTAGGATTAAATATTGACAGACTCAGTATAACACCATATACATCCTTGCCATCTATCCAACTGGATGCTGTCCATAGGATATATGGGAGAGCAGCTTAGGCAACAAGTAGGAAATAGAATAAAGACATTTGGTTAATGCACTAGTGAGTTATTATCCTGTATCTTAGTAGTTAAATATTGTAGTCATTACATAATAGGATGTTTTGATGAAACTATTAGTGACTTAGATATAGTGAGTCTATGGTACTATAGAGCTTGACCATAAGACTAAGCCCACTGCTTTGAATGAAATAAAGTCTAAAAGTCCTACTTGAGAGATAGTAAGTGAGAGATTTTCTACCCACTGAATCATTGGTTCAATGCAGGACAAAAGTTTTATTATTTACTGTTGAACTTTATTGTACATATTATGCATGGTGATAGTTTGGCTTGAGCATTAAGACTGATCACCTTATATTTTAGGGATAAATAATTGGTATAGCTACTCTTTATAGTAGTATAGTCAAATTTAGTTTATATGGCTAATAAGATCAGAGACTACCTACTGAAGGAGTGCTTGATACCCCCAGAGTGATTAGGAGTTTGAGGATATTAAAAGCTGAGCAGGGCAAGATATTCTCAAGGTCAATAAGCATTTGCACTTTATCAAGATAAGAGATTTTCACTAAAGATAGTACTTAGTTAGTGTGGTTATTAGATGTAACTCATGATCACCCAGATGTGGAATATAAATATCAAGGTACTCCCAAGCTATTAGACTCATCAAGCGATAAAGAAGAGATCTTATCAATATATTAAGTTATTAGCTAAAAAATATTTTCTGTATATAATTTCTTGAGACTTATTTCTCACCAAAACCTACCTGAAGATCTTTGTTACCTTTATTGTTATTTTCAAATGGTTAAGTTTCAACTACTTCTTTCTTCAGTTGAGCATTCTTGTAACACAATCAGGCTAGGAATATAAACTGTGCTAGATATAGGTCAAGTATAGTAATTTGCAGACCAACTATAAGTATTCCAGATATTCCAATAGTAGTATATCAGTGACAGCGCAGGCAGTGTTTATGATTAAAGGAGGTGTCAGAATTCGTGGTAAGAGGTTAGGAATGGCAATGGTGTAATGCTTGTTGAACTCAAGTCTCAGATTGGACCCCAATACTATAAGAGACTATAAGAGCAATACCAAAGGCCCAGTAGTGGCAAACAGGGGTACCATTACCTGCAAGATACAAGCTTTTAGCATTAATATGTGGGTATTAATATTGTAAAACTTGTCGATTTTTGGAGCAGAAGTTGGTGAAATCTTCAGGTCATTTGGTGGAATTCCTAGCCTGTTATACAGGGCAAAAGGTGCAGCCCCTAGTTTTTAATAACCTACTGGCAGGAATGTGAAAGTTGTTTACCAATGATGATCAGTAAAGTTTGAGGTTCTGGAAATTAGGGAGGGCATATAATAATGCATTGTCCTTGATATCACTAGGAACAACTGAGGTACCTTATCGATTGAATGATATTAGTATTTATTCTTTTAGGATAAAAGAAGTATTATATCATAATAATGGACCATTGGTCTCAGCAGAGGGAGACAGGTAAAGGTTTGTGCAGATTTACATTCATGATTCCATAGATGTGGATGCTCAGGTTGCCTAGTGTCTTAATGTCTTTTCCAATAATTCTCTAGATGGGGGTATTTTGGTAGAGATAACCACTATATTTCAGGACCACAATTGGTTAGTCTAAACATATGAAACAGTAGGAGAGATTTTAAAATCAAATCTTGGAGAGTCTGTAACTCTACCGCTTAAGATGTTGGATGCACAAAATAGGAACCCAAGAATATATAATCTTCCAACATCTGATAAGATCAGAATCCTAATCATTAGAGATAGAGATGAAGATTTTAATAAGTGAGATATTGTTATCAAGGCAAGGGGCAGTAATGGCAATGCAGGATATGCTAGACCTACCTAAATTTTGAAATTAAACTCTTACTATTTACCCCTTTGCTACATACTGATGCTATCTAATAGGGAGCTTGGATGGAGAACTAATATTCCATTAAGAGGCAATGATAAAGCTGGACTCACTGATTAAGAAATATATGGAGTTATGAGAAAAGAAGATTTGATACATCAATAGTGTAACCCCAATCTAATGATAGCAAGAGGGGGGTCAAAGCATATCTCCCTTACTATGTAGTATTGCTATTGTTTGTTCAAACATCTCAGTGTCTGATCACTCCTATACTATGAAGGCAGATTATTTCAAGAATGGGTTGTTGATGCCACTGCTCTAAATAAGCAAAATAATCTACAATGGATAAGGCAGAACCAGTCAAAATTGAGGCCACAATCACTTTGTGGTCTTTAGGAAAGGCTTGATATTATAGGAGTTGAGGATAATCTGGATACTATTGAGCATTGTGTTATTCTTCTATCAACTGTTCCTGATTTGCCACATCAAATGAGTGAGAACTATGATGATGCAATGGCTATTATTTGTTTTTTCAAGAAACCATACCTTTTTACTACCATTACCTGTAATTATCAGTAGTTAGAGATTCAGGATAATGTGAAAAATGATCAGATTCTATTGGATTACCCAGACTTGGTGTCATGAGTTTTTGAATTGAAGTTACAAGAAATACTCAGTGATATCAAGAAAAAAAAAGTATTTGGTTCAGTTCTGGCATTTATGTAGACAGTGGAGTACCAGAAGAGAGGGTCACTACATACATATCTTCCAATAATACTGGAGAAATCAATCACAATGGCAGAAGAAGTGCATAAAATTGTGAAGGCAGAGTTTCCAGACTGAAATTTAGATGGACTTTGGTCAATAGTTACTACTTTCATGGTTCATGAACCCTGTAGAACAGACTTTCTATAGGTTGGATGCATACATGATGGTAGAATAAGTGGAAAATGTTCAAAAAACTTTCTTAAGAAATATAGGTAGGAAACTACAATGGAAAATACAGGCTATCTATACTACAAGTGCAGTGTGAATAGTATTCCAAATGTAAATACAAACTTAATACCAACTACTCACACATTCACAAAGAAAATCTATATGCCAAATGGGACAATTGCCAACTATGTTTATACCAATACCTGGATTATACTCTATAATTCATACCTCAGTAAGAAGTTTGACTGCCATATTAATATTGAAGTATGCTCTTTAATTAAAGCAGTAAAATATATTTATAAACATATTTATAAATAGGAGGATCATGCAAATGTAGTTGTAGGTCAAGGAGATATTAGAGGAATAATAGTAGATGAGGTTAAAAACTATCTGAATGTATAGTTTATATTACCTCCAGAGGCCTGCAATAGGTTACTTGGTCACAAATCCCATGACAGAGACACAGCTATATACTGACTAGTATTATATCTTGAGGGAGAGCAGGCAGTGTATTTTGATCCAGAAACAGGAAGAGGTCTTGAATAGGCTGAAGAAGGGCAGGTTAGGGATACAATTTAACTGCTTGGTTTAAAGTAAATAGAGAATATCCAGAGTCTCAATCATTATTTTATGCTAACTATGCTACATGGTATATACAAATTCTGATTTTAAGACCAAAAGATGTTTTAATTAAAAATCTTATAATTGAGGAATAGTCCCTTTACTAACATAGTAGTTGGTTTTAGCTTTATATATGATAAAAAGGAATAGAAATGGAAACCTTGAAAGTAAGGATTTGTAGTTAAACACATATCTTTTGTAGGACCTGAAGCAGGTAATTTATTGTACCTGCAAATACTACTCTACTATTGTCTTGTTGCCAAATTATTTAGTGATTTAAGGACTATAAGAGAACAAAATCTACAGGAAACCTTTCATGAAGTATGCATGGCTCTTAGACTTCTAGAAAGTGATAATGAGTAAGATGCTTGCCTACTTGAGGTAACAACAATTCAGACTATGTGCCAGCTTCAAATATTATTTGTGATAATTCTCTTAGAATCTAATCTATTAGATCTATTGAAACTATGAAATACATATTGAGATTATCTCTGTGATAACTGTGAATATAGATTCATTCATTGACTTAGTATTCCAAACTTATCATAGGAGGAGATTTATAGTCTCTGTTTATACTTTATCAGAGAGGGTTCTCAAGATGGGGGTAAATCTTTAAATGACTATAGCCTCCCTCTACCTCTAGAATATTTAATTTATAACCAGGCAGGGGCAAACAGTGGAAATTGGCTCCTGGAGAATCAACTTCATTGGAATGGAGAGGAGTTAGAAGCCGAAATTATTGCATTGGAATGAAAGCTGAATACTGCACAATGTCACTTATACTAAGTGGTATTAAATGCAGTAAATACCAGTATACTAAGATTATTTTTCCTGTATAGGCTAAGAGGTACTGAAAAAACCTTTATTGAAAATCTGATACTAGTGAAGCTTCAGAGTACTGCAAGGATTGCCATACTAGTTGCATTCAGTGGAATTACTGCTATACTTCCTCAGGGAGGATGTACAGCTCATTCTACCTTTAAAATCCCATTAATATTTGATAATAGATGTATTTGTTCCATAAATCATGGGTTTCTAGTTGCAGAGATGTTTACAAAAATAGAGCTCATGATCTGGGATAAATTTATAATGCAACATAAACATACATTTGATGCAGTATTTCATATGCTCTCTGATATTCAAAAAAATGATCAACCATTTAGTGAGATTACAATACTTTTTGCAGGAGATTTTAGACAGTATCTTCCTGTGGTCCTTAGTAGTTCAAGGTCTCAGATTGTCAACTCAACTGTCAAAAGATTGCTGATTTAGGCAAAAATATCAATCCTGCTATTAGAAGAAAATGTTCAACTGCTTCACCCAGACTTAACCAATAAGTCAAGAGAAAATAAGTAGGAATTTACAGCTCAGATTCTGAAAGTTGGAACAGGTTCAATTTCTGATAGCTCTTATTTAGGTAGTGAACAAAGAGTTAAGCTCAGATCTGAGATGCAACTTTCTGAATATATATTATCAGAACTTATGAGCAAAATATATCTACCTGAAATTTCAGATATATGCCTTGCAGATAGAACCATGCTTCAGATTTTTTGCAGAATAGGCTATCTTGGCAGCATGCAATATTGATGTAGACTTAATAAACAAGGAGATATTAAACCATGACACTCAAGATGATATTGTTTATATTGTGCATAGATAAAATTAACGGAACAACAATGAACACTAATGATTTCTGCTGTGATGACAACTTCCTTAATAAATCCAACCACTCCAACATCAAGAAAGAAAAATAATTAAAAATAATTTAAATACATAGCATTAATCAGTACTTAGTATACCATCCATTTGCCTTAATAATAGCTTTTATCCAATCTACCATAGATCATACCAGAGTATCAAAGACTTTTGGGTCAAGAAGCTTCTAACAATAAGTAATGGCCTCCTCAATTGCTTTTTTGACCATATCCTCAGGACCTTTCATGAGATGGAGCTCAGGATACTGCTTAGGAAGCTTATCCTTAATCAGAGACCTGAAATTCTCAATTGGATTGAGATCTGTTAAATATTGAGGAATTTCCAATAAGGTAACTCTATGCTCCCTGAGCTTCCTCATGAAGGACAAGTGAGTCTTAGCATTATCAATGATTAAGAAGACCTCCTCTTCTCCTAATTCTCTCTTAATATCCTCCCATATCATTATAAAGTCATAATAATCATAAACATCAATAATGGACTTTCCAGTAACTCCACTACTAGTAGAAGAAGGATCAAGAAAAACAGGAAGAAATAGACCATACCTTTGACCATGAAAAAACCCATTCATCATTTGGCTAACCTTTCTCTCTCCTACCCTAGCACTAGGCTCAATACAGTCCTTATTTCACTTCTCCTTTGGATATCTAAATATCTATTTCCTCCTCTTTCCTCCCCCCCTCTCAATAGTAACCTTGTCTGACTATATTGCCCTCCTCCTCCACATCTCCTTAGTCCAATGCCTATAAGCCAATGCCTATTCCAATCTCTTCTAAGTAAGAGTCTCATTAATATGTACTCTGTCTTGAGCCATCTACTTTTTAAGATTTTTTTCTGCCAGTCTGCACTTTATAATCTTCTCAGAGACTTCTGGTGCAATTTTCTTGGCAATGTCTTTGTAGGTGGTACTGTAGTTTTTAAGGTCTTCCTCAATCATAGCATAATTCTGAGCCTTAGAAGTCTTAGGATATCTTCCTCTACTCTTTCTCTCTTTCTCCTTTTAGTCTCCTGCTACCACTGTATCATGAATAGTAGTAAGGGGGATGTTGAAATAATTGGAAATTTCTCTCAAGGGCATGCCTCTCTCATGCAACCCATATATCCTCCTTCTTGTCCATTCACTAAGATACTTAGAAGGAATAGGTTTATGAGTATAGCTGCAAAGAATAGGAGTCATTTTTTTCTTAGAATAAAAGAAGTGAGGATATTATGAGGTTCTAGTTGAGAGGTAATGATTTTTCTGAAAGGTTTTATTATGCAGAGCTGTTGTGAAGTAATGGTTGCCACACTTGCATACGGTGTTTGGTTAATTTTATCCATGTACAATACATACTGAAGTGCAGATACTATATCTGATCAGGATCAGGACATGTATACACTAGAGTATTTAAATACTCTAAATCTCTCAGGAGTACCACCCTATCTACTATGTCTAAAAGTTGGTGCTCTCATCATACTATTGCAAAATCTTAACTCATATAGTAGTTTATGTAATAGCACCAGATTAATAGTGACAGAACTGCTGCTTAATCTTTTACATGGTAAGTAAATTCCTCTCTCAATCTACTAAAGGGAATCATAACCCTTGGTTAGAACTTAAGTTATTATTCAGGATTAACTCTTTTCTCTTTAATTGTAGGTATTATAATGACTGGTGCAATGAGGAGAGTGACTGTTCTATTGCCAAGAATCCAGATAACATGTCAGTCTAGCAGGAATCTTTCAGTCAATTTAACAAGATTGCAGTTTCCTGTTCAGCTTGCATATAACATGACAATGAATAAAGTACTGACACAGGGTCAATCCTTAAAATATGTAGGAATTGACCTTAGGGAGGAGGTATTTAGTCATAGACAATTATACATTGCCTTATCTTGGGCTACAAGTAGTGAACAAGTGAAAGTATTAAATGGGTCTGGACCAATAAGTATAAATAGGAGACAAGTATAGGAGTTGCAGTTATGTAAAAACATAGTATACAGTGAAGTTTTTTAGGAATTAAATAATTCACTAATAGTGTTCTGATAATAGGGGGGGTAGTTTCCTGTGATATTGTCCTATTTCTTTAACTCATATTCTAGAGTGTAGGGAATTCTAATAAATTTCTGATGATGTCCAGTGTATATTCAAGTACTTATGCTTCGATATGATATAGTGACTAGACTAACATGGGCAAGTCCAGTTTCTTAAATTAGTAATGTGAGAAAATCAGAGGAGGGAAAAGGGAGGTGAAAACAAAAATTTGACAGTTTAGATTTTGAATGACGGAGTTATGGTGATGCCGTGTGGTTCGCACACGGGTAATTACTTGTTTACTATATTACACACAGTACGAGAGAACATTATACTTTTGCAAAAGTTTGGACCTGAGTTAATAGAAAAGCTTAATTCGGCACGTGGGTAAATAGGCTATTATATCAACAAAGAAACAAGATAGCAACAACCGCAAAGATAAGACCATGATATCGCGACCCAGATATGCACAAATCACCCAACGTCACTCGCAAACATCATTACTCACTTATTCACTCACTCAATCAAGTCAAGTCAACCTTCAAGCAGCTATATATTCCCCTGACGCACCACACTCCACTCCACTAACTACCTATCTACAAAAGCCCAACCAGCAATCCCACTCACTCACTTGGGAACGTCTAATCCGCATATACCACCTCCACCCCACCACTGAAGCTTGAAAAGGTAATAATAAAAAAATCCCCCAGGTCGACGATCTAAGTTACCGTCTATCAGCCAACCCATTCAAGGCAATGGGAGTAAAACAAAAGCTATACACCACAGAAGAAAAGGAAAAGAATGAAAAATATGCAAATGCAAACGACCGAAACCAAAGCCAAAACAAAGTAACCAACCCTAAATCGTATACAACGCGGTAAAAGCAAAAAGGCACCGACCCAAACTCCACGCCAAACATGAAAACAATAAAGAAAAGCAAAAAGCAAAAGCAAAAAGGGGACAAAGGAGAAACGGAGCAATGTATGAATAACTCAAAGAGAAAATAAGTAGAAGAGAGTACAGGTAATAAGAAGCAGCCGCAGAACGTAACTTTTTTGTACCTCGAGTAGAGAAAGTAGACGATTTGCTGAAAAATGCAGAAAATATGTTTAAAAAAATAGATAAAAAAAATGCAAACCCCCATCACCCGTATGAACATTTTATTTTCTATCTCCAGCCGTGTTTTCCAATTGTCTAGCTCGACTAAAGAGTAAAGGTACTTTGTACAAGAAAGTGGGAGGAAGGAAAGTGCGTGTCTAACAGCGTTTAATCTGAATAGAAGTTGTCGTCGAGGCCATTGGAAACCGAACGGAGGGGATAAGGCCTTGCAAGGACCTGTGCGGGTCGGCGAATGGCATTTGTAGGTTCCGAAAAGGCCGAGTGGTACGGGGACTCCTGGTCTCCTTCGTATTTGTTGGCGGCCCCGTCAATTTCAACTGAACGTCTACCGTTCAATTCCGGGAGATTGGTGAACACCCTGCGTTTCTTGAGCCAGTGCTCCTCCGACAGGATTTCCGGAACCTGGTGCTGTTGCTCCTCTTCCTCCTCCTCCTTTGTCATCTCCTTCCTTCCAACCTTGTTCTCCAAGTTCTTCAAGTCTGTGCCCTTTGCCTGGTTCAAAAGAGCCACTGTCTTCCACTCCTCCGACTTGTTCCTCGCAATAGATTGACTTTCCAATTGGTGAAGGTCGCTGGTCGCTTCGTTAGTCGAGCTATATCTATCGCGTACACTATCCCTCCGACTATGCGTCTCTCTGTTAATTGCCTTCATAACCCTAGCCGTCGGCGGTGGTAATCTCATCCAAGCAGTATCCGTCCTCGAGTCAGGTAGGGCAGACACAACGGGCGGGTGGTATTCGTTGACAGGCGGGTGAATCCTGGGCAATTGTGTAACGGTAACGGTCGTAATCCTCTCAGTTTTGGTCCTCTTCTCCTGCATCTCGGAAAACAGGTTCTCTAGATGGACTGGTTTCCCGCTATCCGCGCTATTGGCCGTGCTAGGGACCGAATAGGTAGGGTGTTTTTGGTTACTGTAAAACCCGAACGCCGGACTCTGACCGCGGGAGGATGAATGCCTTGACGACTGACGGGAGTAATTGCGAGGGCGGAATAATGATGGGCCGTTCTCAATCTCCTCCTTCCAATTGTTTTCCGCTTCCCGGCTGGGTTTGGGTCGTTTGCTGGAGCCATGGAAACAACTGCACGAAAAGACGTAAAATGCGAGGACGGATACCAGACGACCACAGTCCTCTGGCATTGCGAGAGTTAGGTTGATTTGGGGTGGGGAGTGGTATGATGTAGGTATATGTATATGTGTATGGTGTGGTGTGGGAATTTTTATGGGGGGAGGTGTTACTTGTGTAGAGATAGAATAAAAAAAATATATGGCTATAAGAGAAACATGGGTGTGAGAGTGGATTTGAAGGTGCGGGACGGAAGGAAATAGGGTACGGTAAAAGTATTGCAAAAAGTGTGGATGACGGATAGTAGGGCCAGGCGAGCTAGGTCAAGATGAGATGAGAAAAATGGTATGAAGCTGACCCGAGGAATAGAAAAGCGAGAAACAACGAAACGTTGACGCTGGTGATGATAGAGTCCTGTAAGTTGGCAGGAGGGAGACGGAACAGCTGTTCGAGCCAACGTCGCTCGTGCAGTAGAGACGGGGTGTTGTTGTTTCAGGTTATCGAGAGATGAACTTGAAGAATGCCGGGAAATTGCCTGCTATCCTTCTTTGTGACTATGAGGGTTTATTATTGTGAGCCTGCGGCTGGACTTTTTCCCTTCTTTCCACAAGGACCCTGTAGCGTGGCTGGCGAAATGGGAAGGGGGGTAAGGAGGGGTAAAGAGAGAGAGAGGAAGAGAGGAAGAGAGAAAGATAGAAGGCAATTGTGAAATATTGTATTTCGTTCAATCAGCGTCATAAAGGGCGGGGGCATGGGGATGTTTATGAGGGTTTAGTTTTGAGTGGGGAGTGGGGTGGTAATAATGTTGAGGGAAGGTTTGTTTTTTGGCTTGGAGTGTCTTGGTAGCTGCTAATACTGTACTGCAACTGCATTCGCTCTTGTACCGTACTTGTAGCAATTACCTTTTGCAGAAAGAAGAAAGAAAGAAAGAAAGACAGAAAGAAATGGGTCTTCGTTTTCAAATAAATCTAGTAGAAAAAGTACGGCTCTGCGTGCAAAGTTAAAACTTGCATAACCAATAAAGAGAGCCACATACGAGTGTTAGAATAGAAAGTGCGCAGATTATCATCAAAGGGGTGGCTGGTCGCCCTTCTCTTTTCTATTTTCTTTTCCTTTTCCTTCTCGGATCGGGATCAACCAATACCCATAATACCCACACACAGAAAGCCCTTTTGTTACTCAAAAAAACACTCATCAAACACGGTCCAATCCCACCGTCCGTAGTACTGTAATTGTCTAAGGATTTGTGAAGCCTGAGCATTCACAATAATGCAAACCTCACAAGCACCATATGAAGTCTACCAAGCAAGGCGTGGACAGACGTAAACAAGCGTAAACAACGAAGCTTTCTTGTTCTTCGGTGAAAAGTGTGGAGTTCCCGACGTCAACTAATTACAAGTACAGGTAAACCTCTCTCGCTCGCTCGCTCGCTTGCTTGGCCCTGGTTGAATGAATTATAAAAAGCCTGAAACGGTGTTGTATTTGTCCCAAAAAAACGACAATTCCAGCCCCAGCACACCCACCCACCCAGACCAGGGTCTCACTCTGAGAAAACAGAAGAAAGATGATCCCAGCTCACTTTATCCTACCGCACACGATAGGAGAAAAAATAATTAACGAGGCGAAAAAGGGAAGAAAGGAAAAGAAAAGTGTGGGGGAATTGGTAAGATGGAAAGGAAAGGAAAAATGCAAAAGCACGATACTCGTACATAACTTTGTAGATCTTGTCCCTCTGCTGTACCGTACGGTACCAGACGTGGACAATCTTCAAATAGTTCCTGTAACGGCTATCTAGAACCATCACAAGTCTTGGAAACGAACGAACCCACGAGGAGGGTTCGTAGGGTTTGATGGAAAAAGATCTACTCCCGTGGGGCCCATCCATCCAACAACACCAAACCGTACTGTCCAGATTTCACCCTCTGTTCCCAGCAACCGCCCACGGTACCACGGCACCACGGCACCACGGCATGCACTGTAGAATCCAGGCTCCTTCTTCACAAAACAAATAAACAAAAGATCCGACAATTCCATTCCCAGTCCAATCCAGCTCAGCTCAGCAAATCTCCAAGTGAACACGGCTTACAAGGCAAGGCAAGGTAAAGCAATCTCAAGAAATCCGAGTGTCAAAAATTTCATCGTTTTTTCCAAAAATATTATTATCCGCCCTCGTACGATACTTGTACTTGCAGTAGGCAGGCAAGCAGTATGATACAAATTCCTCTGCCAGCTTGTCTGCCTTGCGCGACTTTTCTTTCTTTCTTTAGGACGACGGTGCGGTATCGTACCGACCGAGGCATATGATGATTAATTGACGCGTACAGTAGAGCACACGACCAATCCGCCAGTCTGTCTTTCTCGTATTGTCTGGCCGAGCAGTAGCAACAGACGCAGGGTTTAGAAAACACGTCATCTGTGGATTGAGCCTATCACTGCTGTCTATCTACTTCTCTGCTACCTGGCTGGCTGGCACAGGGTTCTCATACTTACTAGGCCATTTTTAAAGTAATCGGATCGTGAATTACCTGACTCTAGGGGTGAGTTACAGCTTTACGCTCGAAATTAGGCCCCGGCGGACGCATTGGTTATACCATAACCAGATCACCTACCTTTTGCCATTCCGAATACTTAAAAAATCGCCTAGTACAGTACCGTATCATATGTAGGCGGGCGAGCAAGACCCTTTTGAAACGAGAAGCGATAGATTTAGAATCCTACTGGAGTGAACTGAAGGGGGACAGTCATTGAGAAGGAAGTGAAGGATGGATGAATTTGATGGATGGATTGTTTGTATTGTATTGTATGCACAATGGGGACTACCGTAGAAACGCCAGAGAATAGAAACAGAGACTAACCCCTTGACAAAAAAAAGGAACAAACAACAACCTGTTGCGAATTACAAAGATAAGAAATTACCAGTAGGAGAAGAAGAAAAAAAGAAATACTATGTAAGCATACGATAGGAGGTAGGATAGCATAGCCCATCTCAACGCAGCTCATCCGTCCATCCGATCACATCACATCACATCCTCCTCATATCATATCGAAGCCTTAACAATGATACCCACGTTACCCAGAGCTCTCCTCATCTTCGCTCGACCACCCAGTCCCAACCGCCCTCCTCCCTCTTCCCGCCGCCGCCCCAATCCCGCCTCCTACCAGTATCCCTGCCCTCCGTTTCCCCGCGCCGCCAACCAAAAACGGCGAATCCTCATCCTCCTCTTCCAGTATCGTAGGTATAGCTTGTGGAAACAGCACCCTCGCCGGAACCTTCGCACTTGCAATACCAGTAGTACTCTTTGTATTCGTCGCGCTTTTGATTCGCTCCTTCTTAAGTCTTCGGCCCAGCGCTCTCGATGATGATGATGTAGAGGACTTGTCGCGAAGGTCTAGAGCGTCGGTGAAGAAGGTGCTTGCCAGGCCTAGGATTGCGCCGGCGGAGATTCCTGTTTGTTCGTCAGTTACGTATACGAAAGTGAGAGAAGGGGGGAGCACCAATAACAGCAGCGACACCGCAAAAGATGTATAATTCCTATCATCACGAAATTCATCATCAGTACATCTAGCTATAGTAGCGGGAGAACATGGAAGAAATACCTGCAACCTCGAAAACACCACAAACGGCAAACTCAATATACCAAAGACCAAACTGGACAGGTAATTCCCGATGATGATCACCGGTAATAACACAGCTGTCACAAGCCTTAGTACAAACAGTGCTGGCGACAGCAGTAGCATGCGGGCCGTGGATTTAAGTATGCCTAGTGGGTTCATCTTGTTTGCTTCTCGCCAGGGTGATGGTGGTAGTGGGCGTGGGCGTGGGCGTGGAAATGGTAGGGTGGGATACGATAAGAGCTCAAGTGTAGCTATATTTTTTTAATCTATCATTCCACAGTAATTGCGATAGTGAGGGGTGGTGGTGCTAAAGTCAAGCTTTCTTCAGTTGACGGAAAAAGGATGTATGATCTCATTCTCAGATGCGACGCATGGACCCACCCCTTAACTTGCAGTATCGATACGGGTATACCCGCCCGCTCGATTATCTCAAGAGTGAGTTCCTGAGTGGTGCGGAAGTCGGGTTTCTGGGCACCATCATAACATGCTATGGTGTTATCTTGGTCTCCAGACTACGGTACCGGTAGCTAGATCATAGATACAGTAGGTGGAGAGATGAATGGGAGTTTTTCATAACTTTGGTGATAATTACCACATTACTGGCCCCACCGACCCACAAACCCATCCATCGTATCCTATCGGTGAAGAACCCATCTACCTCCATCCCCTTGTGTTTTCCCCTCTTCGTACCGGTAACCATTGGCACGGTATCCCCTCCCCTCCCACTCACTATCCATCTCTTATCATATACCGCGGATAATAAGTATCATATGAAGACATGTCCACCCCCAATTGGCCACTTCAAAACCCGCCCAGCTAATCCAGTAGTGCATAAACCAAAACCAAGAACCAAAAAATATGCAGCAACAAAACACCCCCGAAGAAAGAACAGCAGGCATTGTCACGGAAGTGTATCATACACTAACCTATTTCTCCCGGGGCCTTTCCTACCCATACCCATACCGGTACGGTACTCAAGTTTAACTTAACCGTACAGTGTCGTACTGCCGGTACCGCTGGACCATGACTAGCGTACAACAACTACGGCGGCGAACTACGAAGGACGGCGAAAAAGAAGAAGAAGAAGGAAAAAGGACTCTTGACCCGGTGTCAATTTCTAATATTTTTTTTTGCAGAGGCTGCAATCGGTAATGGTGGGAGAGAGAGGGAGAGAGAGGGAGAGAGAGGGAGAGAAAGACACTGAGCGCCTTCAACCTCACCGACTCAAACATTGCGTACGTACTCCAGCACCTATCGAACTTGAGTACGCGTGGACGTAAATTACCATCCCCATCTACGATACAGCACTCAGGAAGAATCCACCGTTCGTCGGGGAAATTATTCCTCTTGTTTCTTCTTACGCCTCAGCCTCGATTAAATTACGGTAACTTTACCCGTGTTGCGAAAATCGAGGACAGATCAGCGTCTTTGATCATTCATTGGATTTCTATTCGAGTACCGTACAGCCCGAGCATCTGATCATTACATGTCACTCATTTTTGTGTGCTTTGTGTGGGTACATATCTGGCTTGCCTCGATGCTTACTTGTTCCTGGATCCGAAGGCGAGATAGAATCAGCAAGTTCTCCCTTATGGCACGGTGCTACGGATCACGTTTTATCACTCGACTACAGGGTCCAAGCGACTCGATCGATCACTTTCTTGCACAAGTAGAAAAAATATCGGTCGGTGGCAGGGTTAGGTGATCACTAGATAAGTTCATAAGTTACTTTTATACTCATCATAGAAGAGAGAAGTATTTGCTCCGGTTTATCATAGTTCAATTCAATGTATTCTAGGCTACTCGAAACAGACGGGCCGCTACCTCACCAACGCTCTGCTACTTCTATCCTTCCCATGAGTAATAACTAAACCTAGTGTAACTCATTTCTTTTCTTCATTGCGATTAGCCCGGGAACTACTGCTCTCACCAGAAGAACTTCTATCATCATCCGATGGGTTTTCTTGTGTGACTGCCTCCGATGCTCCTTTGTTGAACCGTGCATTGGCCCGCAGCCGCTCCGCATTATCTTTGGCTTGTCGAATTTGCTCGCGAAGGTTAGCCAGGACATGGTGATCCTCACATCCAGCTTGCTCTGCTTCAGCAAGCTCGTTCTCAAGTTCCAGAATGGTGATCTCGAGCGAGCCGATAAGACTTCGAGAGTCTGATTCCGGAGTCCTAGGCTTTGTCCTTGGGGGTGATTGGGCGTCTAATATTTGACAAGGGGGGCAAGTTGGGCGTTGTGTAATACCAGTTGGCAAGTTTTGACCACTGGCCATTTTCATTAACCGCCTGAAAAATTCGTCTCTAAAAGCTGAATGCTGCTCCGGTGGTTTTCTAATTATGAATTTCTGCGACAGGTACTCTCGTGAGCGATAATGGAATTTGAACCAAGCGAAAGGTGCTTCCTCCGGGTCGATATTTCTAACAGAATGCCTTCTCTTTGGGGTTGTTTCAATTTTTGCCCCTACTCGCGAGACATGGGTAATATGACGCCCTTTCAGTAACCCTTGATATAGTTCACACGGTGGGGGAGCAAACACCTCTGAATCGACCGCATGTACAAGATCCGGTAGTCTCTCTCCGCGATATACCCTACATTCAAGTGTGCCGTATCTAAGCGCTTGTTCTTGGCTCATCCGTGCCTTCCCGGAACGATTTGTGACCATCTTAACCATTGCGAAGAATATATCCCTCCTCCACATCTTTCCCGGGCTTCCGTCTGGATTGTACGCTTCCTGTACATACTGGGAGGTTATCTTGGAGTCTAGTGGTTGAATTTTAGGACTTCCAGGTCCTCCCTGTAATGAAGGAAATTGTGCATCAATCCTTTGACCATCAACATAGAACTCCACGCTAGCTGCTTTGCACAATAGTGGCTGTGAGATAACATAGTGGAGCCAGAACTGCTGACCGGATTGAGCTGGTATATAGCAGCTAAGTCCACCATTAAATTCTGCATATCCTACCTCTGGAATTGGACCCTCATGCGTTTCTATGAAAGCCGTGATTCCGTTGATGGATGGCATTCTGAGAACTTGCTGGAAGGAGGGCACTCGATAACTCGAAAGCTGAAGTATGGGTCTCGTTGTCTCAGTAATCTATTACTAGAAGCATCTCTGTCAGTGATACGGATGCCAACCTAGCTAGATGTTCAGGAAATTGACAATTACCAGCTATAGAAACACCTTCCAATCTCACGAGTGAGATGGAGAATGACGACTACTTCCAATGCTGATGCCAAATAGAGACGGCGGATGGCAGGAATGTATCAGTGGTGTGGAGGATTGGGGGCAGGTTTAATATATGGTGTGTTTGATACCAATAATGGCTTACGTATTCTGAAGCGCGGCCCTCACTTTACTCGTGCAATGTTCACAAAAGTATTGTAAAAAGTCAGCAGGTAACAGCGTCACCCGTTCGAATGCCTGTAGAGTGAATTACAGAAAGGAAACCTATAAAAAATCATGCGCAAACAAGAACCCAGCTCCTTAAACCATTTCAAGGTAGCTAGCTACAAAGCCCTCTCAGCCATAGTCTCCCATTCCTCGATTGGTTTATGAGTCGAGACCTATCAAAAATGTCAGAATACATAACCACACATCATCGTGGTAGGATGAAAACCAGTACCAGAACAATGCTACCACCCTTCCAACCTCTCATCTCCCCCTTTGGGCCATTCCAGTGCAAAACCCCAATATTGGCTTCTTGGAGGTCTTGCTCAATAGCCTTACGAATATTGTCCGGGACCGGGTCCATGGCGGAATACACCAACGAAACATGAGGTGTGAAGACTTCTTTCTCCCATTTATCCACAGCCTCCTCTTCCGTCCCACCGTTGGCAAACAAGCCTCGGCATTGTCTGGCTAGGTCAACGATTACTGGGGTGCGTTCCAAATGGAGGGTTCCACGAGTATAATAGGTTTTCCTAAAGACTTCAACTTAACTCATCCCTATTATTTGAGGAGAAACCTACCCAATGTTAAGCTCTTTAAAGCTAACCTCCACTAAACCGCTTACGGAAATCCTCTTTAAGACCTCTTCAGGATCCAGATTGTCAGGAATGTCCGAAGTGATTGTCATGTGCGGGCGGAAGGCCGGGACTTTCTCCTCGCCAAAGTGGGGTGGAATAGTTTCAGTGATGAGCTTCTGGAGAGCAGCCTCGATAGGACTTCTAGCCGGAGGGCACAACCAGAGTGAAGCTATCCAGAGGACTATTTAGTATATTTTCGGCCAATTCTCCTATCAAGAATGAACCTACCGCCTGTTACCATTAGTCTAGATTCTCATCAATAGGCAAGGTCGAGGGTCACCTACCAGTCATCTTAGATGTTGAGAGCTGATACAGGGATCAATTGAGGTTTGCTAGTATCGTATGATGGTACCAGAGGTTTGCAGTTCGTTTTACGGTAAGTCTGCCACCCAGTGATTTACTTGCGAGGGATCTGCGGGGTTAGATGTATCCTTGCAGTAACCCTGGCAAACACCTTTAGGAACCAAAGTTAAGGCTGGGCTTAATAAGAGTACCTACAGGGGTGGTGGACTCGCTAAGTTCCGAGACCCTACCGATACTTGTACTCCTACTTTACGGCAGTTAATAGGCGTTCTAGCATTGGTATTACACTTTAAGCAAGACTACGATACAGTATGGGCTTAGCATTGGACGAGGTATAGGCAAGTTGCTTATTCTTGATGGTATATAAGGAGTTTACACTGATTTTTCTCTCGGTCAAGGCGAGGACGTTAAACTGTTCGCGCATGTTGGGTGATTTTGGAACAAATGTTTGGCATACTCGTGTGGTAACACAGTTGAAACTAATTGCTCCGGCGTCACAAGAGATCACTCAAAACTGAGACACTGGGCATTTAGATTTACGCCAAACGGAGACAAATTGAATTTGGAGAAAGTTGCACCCAATAAACCATAGGTTAAGTTATTATGGAATTCTAAATAACCTTTTGGTCACAAAGGTGTTTGTTAATAGAAGAGAGTAATGCTCTGGGTAGGTATAAATAGCTAAAGCCATTTATGCCAATATGCGGTTGTTGGATACGTAGAGAAGTTGAGGAAATGATAACATGTACACTAACTTTAAGTCCTCGCTGATACCACCATCTTATGCAGTTCACAGGTGATCTCAGATGCTGGAAGCCTAATCGGAGTTTATCAAGAGGCTCTGCTGTACATGGCAAACCCTCCCGACCCTCATCCCACTAGCAAACCTTGGGCCCTGTTTGGCACGCCATGGTATAAAAATACGCCGTATTACCTTGAAACGGTTTATATGCCAAAATAAACATATGGTGTTTTTTCCAAATAGTAGTGTTTGGCATGCATTTCTTTTCTCCATATTTCAGAGTTGGAATATTTCAGAGTTGGAGGGGTTAAGAATGCAGATGGGGTTAAGATAAAGTTGTGAAAACCTAAATGTTTGCATGTCACCCGCAGAATACCGTAAAAACTCGCTTTTAATGAACTGGCCTGGACTAAGACAGTTGAGAATCGGTCTGGGAGCTAAGTGGTGGACTCAACAACAATGCATACAATTGACAGAGTCTTGATTCCAGAGTACTCGTATTAGAGAAGCGAGAGCATAGTAGGAATGAGAATAATACAATAGTTCACAAGCTATCATCCTGCTCAAAGAATACCTTCTTTCTGATATCCTCTTTAAAGAACCATGCCTCTTTCTGAAATTATCCACAAGCAGCCAAATAAGAAACTTAAGTCTATTATATGCCCAGGTTCAAAAGAGTTACCACTAGTGAACACCATTGAGTTGTCCATCCTTCTTCAATAAAGACTCATGGTCCCTGAGCATATACAAGTAGGTGGAGGATAGAAGTTTTATCATATTGGGCTCATTGCTCATTACTGACAGTCTGGGATTCTGAGGTTTTCCTTTGTCTTACAATTGACAAGGTATCAATATATTTCAGTTGAATACCAAAATCAACTATAACTTAGTGGAAGTCTTCAGAAGCAGATATCTTATTGCAAGATGCACTAGTAGGTAATGTTCATTATGGGGCCTCTGGGGTCCTAAAATCTATGCATCCCTGGCCCCTTTCCCCACCCCATCCCACTTAGTAGTATGGGGTAGAGTGTTTTTTTTTTCATGATTCCCTGCCATTGCCTATGACACAGACAAGCCTCCATCAAATATGGGAGGTGGAAAATGAGGGCCTATCGAGGGAATGAGTGGGTTTGGGCCCTATATAGGGGTAGGGGTAGGGATGACTGAGGAAATAATCCCCACTGAGTTGGAGTAATAGTGGAGCCAATAAGTGAAAACCTGCCCTATCCCACCCTATAATAAACACTACCAGTAGGAAGAAAAAATATTAGATCTCACTCTTGCTCATGGTTGGCTTTAGAAGAAGTACTTGTACCAAGGTTGTAGCTCCCAGCTACAACCCCCGGAGTTCACAGGCTCACAACTGGGGGCACTCTAAAGAGTGCCTGACAGCTCAATGGTCCTTTACGGCTCAACGGTCCTTTGTGGCTCACTATAGTCAATTGGTGACTCAATGGCACTTTGTGGCTCAACACAACTCTGTAAATTAAGGTAATGGGATGGTACAATACAGCTTTTAGGCCTAATGCAACTTCATGCTAATGGATTATTATAGTACAGTACTAGTATCATGGCTGAAAATAATACCTAAAGTTTAGAGAATACATTATTTTGTTTTAGACTAATTTTCGCAATCTTGCCTATTGTTTGATCCCCATTACAATCATCCTGGATATCTTCTTTTTCTGAGCTTGAACTGCCTTCCTAGCTTTCACCTTTATCTTTATCTCATTCAGGAAAGGTTTACGTGCCACTCTCTCAACTCTTTTTTGGGCATTTTGTACCTTGTGTAGTTGTTTTTTCACCTTTTCCACCTCCGCATCCTCCTTTCTTTTTGCCATTTGTTGTGCTTTGGAAGCATATATTACACCACCACTTTGTGTCTGCCTTCTACTTTGAGCTCAACGCCTTGTATTCCTGACTTCCTCCACTGCCTGTGTATTTTCCAAGTGCTTCATTGCTAATGCACCAGATTGGGCTAGAGCTAGCCCACCTTGGAGTATGATCTTAAGTTTTTACTGGAAATCTGGTGACATATCTTCTGCATCCCATAGTAATTCTTCACCTTGTGCCTTTAAGTGTGGAATTGGAAGAGAAATACCCACAAAAGACTCGAGGGGAGGTATTGCTGATTCCCTGACTGCTGGAGCTGCCTCTTATAGCTTTGAAATAACCTGATCAGGATTATATGGAATAAGGCCTGTAGCTCTGAATACTGATCTGATAGTTGACTGTTTGAATGTTTGTTGGTGGATGAAATCAATTCCATCCAGAAATTCACATTTGTCAAATTCCCCACAGCCCATGCGAGTAGCTACCTTTACAGCCTCTGAGTGATAATACTTATAAGGTTGAAACACTACCACATCCAATGGCTGAAGAAGGTGACTCGAATGAGGAGGCAAACAGAAAACAATAATTTTGTACTTGTCGCAATAGTCGAGAAACTATTTGGTGCAATGAGAGCCAAAGCCATCAAGGAGTAGCAATCAGTGAGTTCCAACTTGTCACTTTGCAGAGAATTTTTCGAAATGGTCAACACACTTTATTGTCAATTTGTCATTACTGTAGCCCATTTCTGATGTACCCACAAGGTAATTATCTGGAATACTAGTAGTAGTATACCAAGATTCCTGGTGGATAACACCTGGAATAATAATCATTGGAGGTAAAACAACCCTATCACCACTAATTGTTTCACAAACAGTTATAAGTTCTCAATTGGTAGAACTAGCCAAATAAGACTGTCGATTTGGATCACGAGTGATGATCCATTGGTCACGTCCTATACCAATACGGAAACCAGTTTCGTTGAAGTTGTACTGGTCATCTTGCTGAATATTGTGTGTTTGACAGACTGTAAGATATTTTTGAAACCAAGCTTGAATGTTGTCTGGTTGGTGAGCATTCTTCCAATCTGCATTGATTGATTGCTGCTTCCAAATAAAATACTCTGGATGGTGATCCAGGAAATGTGAGGCCCACTGGTTACTAACAACAGGTGCTGGTCCTGAGCCTGTGTACCCATATTGAAGGATTGCATTTGTACAGCTTGATACCATTTGCAAATGGGCACTGGTACCTACTTGATCTAAACAGTCAAGATACTGACAAACAGCTAGTTCCTGATCGTCCAAAAGCTGATGATTTGTGTCTGGTCAGTCTTGACATGATTGGCAACCCTGTAAATGAGCTTGAAGTCATCTAACAGGTATTTCATACTTGTGAGCAATTTCTACAACATTTGTAGACTCATTTTCACGCAACTGAAGAAAGGTCACAGCAGTCTGGATTCGTATTTCAATATCCTTATCAGGCTCGACTCACTGACTTGGTAAAACAAAGGCTGGGGCCAGTGGCATAATTGGTTGTGGTGTGGAGAAACAGTTTGTGAAGTAGAGAAATGGTATATGAAGTGGAGAAATAATGTGTGAAGTGGAGAAATGGTATACCAAGTGAGTATATCTCTAGTTTATATGGACTACAAACATTCTTTAAAGTCACCTTAATTTACAGAGTTGTGTTGAGCCACAAAGTGCCATTGAGCCACCAATTTACTATGGTGAGCCACAAAGGACCATTGAGCCGGAAAGGACTATTGAGCTGTCAGGCACTCTTTAGAGTGCCTCAGGTTGTGAGCCTGCGAACTCCAGGGGTTGTGGCTGGGAGCCACAACCTTGGCACGAGTAAGGTAGCCTTTAAAAGACTCTATTCAGACATGAGGTTAGGAGTATTTGCATTTTCACAAGGATAGTTTACCAGATTCCTTTCTCAACATAATATATGAATCGAGTTTGCTACTAACTAGGCTCAAAAAAAATACTGCATGAGTACCTTTCAATAATAATTGATTTCTTTTGGTTCAATAGAAGAAACTCACAACTGGTTGGAGAGGAAGTTCAGCAACCTCATACAATAGGTTAGATTCTGCTATCAAGAATAGCTAATATAGACCAAACACCTGTCCTTTTCAAGTACCTCTCCAGCAGGACCTATAATCAGAAAAGGAGCTAAATAGTATGGGTAAAAGCTGAGAAAAGTATTTCGAATAAGTACCAAACCACAATCTAATTAACAGTTCTTGCTGATGGTACAATTAGTATTTATTACAGAGGAGGGAAAGGGGCTGGAGGCCTATGGATTTTAGGGTTCCAAAGGTCCCATAATAAACACTAGATACAATACTTAAATCTTGAATTATCTTTAAGAGTAAAGCAAACTACCAGCAGCAGAAACTAGCAATTATGCTATAAGAGTAGTTGTCAAGTTCAATCAGGAAGCTTATGCCAATAAAGATCTCATATTGGATTGGATTAATGTGCAATTAATTCCTATATTGCAGTCATTAACCTATAATACTGAAGCTAGTATTTTGATTGAATCCACCTCACCTCTCTGCCTGATTACCTTAGATGCTACAAGTTTTCATAAAACCTCCACAGTTTTATCCTGTCTCAAAGTGAATAATATTATTCACTCCTGTATTCTTGCATAATGTACTAGTTTAGTTCAAGTTCTTGATGTATCTATTAATAGGTTATTTATAGACTATTTAAAAGAGGTAATGGATGATGAATTATTTGAACTTGTATATATGTGAGAGGATCAGGTACTTACTAGCCTAGATAGCTGAAGAGAAGATGTATTTGTTGGGAGTCAAATTAAGGAGATTATTTCTGCCATGGGTTTATAGCAAGTTTTGCTTACTTGTACTGTTGGCTGAGCATGGCAGCACTTTTAGGAAAAGTTCTAAAAGGATATTCTTATTAACTATTTTCAGCAGTAAGTTAACTCTAAATCAATTTACCTAATATACAAATAGAAATTATACTTCTACTACTTATATAGACTTAGGCTTTCATTACCTATTGATGGCAGTTGTGATATAGAACTACAGATAAAAGAATCAGGAGATAGAGAGTTAGTAATCAGAGATTAGAATCTGACTAGCTTACCAGAAGAGGCCACCAATCAAGTACAAGTGGAGGAACTGGATGAGGAGGAGGATGATAATAAAGGAGTTTTTTTTGTTGAGTTAGATGGGTCAATCATCCAGGTTGAACAGAGAAAGTGAGAACTAAAACCTATTAGAGATATTATTAATACAGTTGCAATAGTAGCTACCATTACTTCTAGTCAACCTCAATGGCAAATTACTTGCTCAGTATGTGGAAAGCTAGGATGCAATAAGAGAATATGTTCTGGTTAATAAAAGTACCAATTTTGAAACTAGAAATGTATTTTCCTTCTTTATAAATTAGTTTGTAGCTCATTACTCAGTTGTTTCAATTCTTCTTTATATGTTTATTTCAATTCAGATGAGCCCAATTTCAAAATGTCCTAGTCCAGACCAGTTCATTAAAAGCAGGTTTCTGTAGTACTATATAAGACTGGAAAACTCTGTACAAGGTTATCTGTGAAATTTGCTGACACCCTCTATCTTGACAACTATGCTAACTACTTTGTATTATTAATACCTCAACAACTACAAGATATCATGAGGTAAAAATTAAGTATGTTGTTAATTAGAGATTAGAAGGTAGTATACAGTAATTAAAAAAATCTTAAAATTCAGTTTACATCCCTTCCTAATCTTTACCTTACTAAAGTCTGTAAGATATATTATCTATGTACTTATTCTAGTTCTTGGGTATCAATTTATCCCACTCCTCCTTAATTGCCTTTACCATACTTTCTATTATTCTTAAGAATAGTGCTCATGCTTAGATTCTCTGTTTCAAGATCTTACAAATATTTTCTGCTACATCACCAAAAATATTATCTTGTGTCTAGTACATCTTGTACATCTGACATATGGGGTACCCATAATGATAACCATTAAACAGGACATGCTGTTGAACTGACATCCTATCCTAATGTCAAGTCATGTGCATGGTGCATCTTGATGGTATCTGGACATGGACACCTATGCCAGGTGCACCCTAAGAAACATCTGATTCTGCACTCTTGCATCCTAATAATATCTAATCCTTAGCTGTTGCATCCTAACAATGTTAGATTCTCTGGTATTGCATCCTAATACCATCTGATCCTAGCCTGTTATATCTGGACACCACTTGATCCTAAGTTCTTACATTCTGGTGATACCTAATTCTGGTATCTTCTAACCTGACATCTCATCCTTGCCTGTATGCATCAGAATTCCATGATACTCATGATATGCACTTTGGTGCTGCCTATCATCAGGCCTTTCCATCCAGATTCTTTCTATGTGATGCTACTTTTATCTGGATCCTTGCCTGTATACATGATGTATCCAGATTTCATCTTGACTACAATCTCTCACCTTGATGCTACTATTTCATGTCTCGACCTTCTCAGGATACCTTCCAAAGTATGGTGAATAACCTCTGACACTATCTACATCTTACATCTGATATTGTCCAATCTTTCCAGCTTCTTCCTGATATCTGATATACTACATTGTGATTGCCCTTCCTGAGATTCCTCAAGGCTCAATGAGATCATATGAGATAGAGAAGTGATCATCACTCTGTCTGCTGTCAGTCTTATGGCTGGATTATGTGAATTATCAGGACTCAGAGGATCTGAATCTTGTAATTGAAGCTCCCAAGCTACTGACATTTAGCTCAATTCAAACTAGCTGTCAGTTTCTGGTAACAGATTCTGATGTTCCTGATGTCCCACTAGGTCTAAGTTCTGGTGATTAGTATATCATTGTATAGCATGTGTAGAAGTGTCATTGGATATCTGACTCTTGAGCTCAGTGCTTATGGCTTCTGAATCATTGTCATATCCTTTATAGTGGTCCTGCTGCAGCCCATAAACTTGCCCAACCCTCTTATCAATTGTTCCTTGAATATTTTGCACCATCATATCCTGGATCCTTGATGGGCACTTACTCCAAGTTTCCTTTTGCTAGTCAAAAAGGTCTTGTATATCTGGTAACAGATTAGCCACCCTGGTTACAAATAAACAGTTGGATGATTCAGAGGCTGACCCCCAGCTGCCTCAGGCTTGAAGTCCCTGGGCTCCTGATATATCCCTATTTGCCATGCATACAGTGTATGGCAGATTATGGTATACATCAAGCAGATCATAGTGCTATTGATACATGCAAGAAACCTGGGATCCACAATACCTTGCATCTTCTTCCCTGCAAAGTACTTACAGAAAATCACCTCAAGAATCTGGGGTGCAAAGAATCATAATGTCAGGCCCTGAGTTACATCTAATTATCATTAGTAGTAGTCACTATATGGTAGGTACCTAGTAGAGACAAATATCATAGCATTTTGGGTTACACATAAACCTGTCACATTCCAGCAGATAATCAACTCTGTGCACCATAGCTGTGAGATCATCCAGTAAACTATATAACTCTACAATTTCTTTCTTCACCTCATGTATAAACTGAAATCATAACACAGAGTATTTTTTGTATATCTTTCTAGGTTAGTATTGCATTCTGCATTTCATCATATATGCCTGAGTCCATTTACCAAACATATGTACTGCTTTGAGGGTTTAATATTTTTGGTATCTGCAATATTAGCAAGCATGGTATCTTAGACTTTGTGTATCTGTGCTGTCAGAGCAACAACATTCAGGAGTGGCTACTCAAACAGAGTCTACTGTAGAATCAGAGTCTTCACATCATCTAATATAGCCCTTTTGGCACCTATCACTAGATTTTGCTGAGAGTGAGGAGCTGGACTAGTGATCCGGATACCAGATACAGGACTATACAAGCTACATAGTTTGGAGGATAACCATTCATCACTTGATGATGGGAACATTGAAGGACTATAGGCTCTCTACTAAATTATGTGTCCAAGATTCCTGGTAGTATACTGAGCAAGATCTATCACTTGAGACCCTAATATAGTTGAAATAGGTATGGTTCTTGCCTGATTATCTCACTTTCTGTTAGCTACTTGTGACCCATGATCATGTCTTGATTCAGGACCATCTGCAATATCAATCGTTTGTCTATCAGGTTCAGTGTCTGATTCTATTTTATCTGGTCCATGTAAGATTTGGTACTCATTACTACCATCGTCCAATAGATATACTGTTTGGGTATTTAGTTGATCATTGAGTTTGGTTTCAGGTTCTGCATATGCCATAGTCAACATTGTACTCTTCTGTGGATGCTTTGGTGCTCTTCCTATTAGGCTTGCAATTCGGGGTAAAGAAGAATCCTCAGTTGAGGACATGTCTTGAGATTCATTTTGATGCATTCTGGATCTCTCTTTTCCTGATCCCATGGTACTGAGTTGCATGTCACATCTACCTTTGTATACATTATCAACTTGAGGTGATGCTGGCTAACTGCATATATTGGCCTGTTACTGATTCATGGTATAATAGGTTACTTAGAGTAAGGTAAATTAGGATTCTACCTGGAGTAAAATTATTGGGATCTCAAGCACAGTTTGGTGAAGATAAGAAGTTGGTATATTTTTCTTGTGTTGTATATGATGTATCAGGTCTTATATATAAGGTTCCTAGGGGGGAGAGGTGCAGGGTCACCAACTATCACTCATTATTAAAGTAAAAGATTTGCCTACAAGATGGTTTTTTCAGAGTATTCAACATTATGTTCATAATAATCTAGGCATTCTCAACTACGATTGGACTCACGACTCTGGCATGAAAAAATTATACAAAATGAGAGTGTTACTAGGGTAGGTGGCTTAATAAAATCTCGCCATAAATAGTATCTTATACTGACACTATTGGTGCCACAGTATTTTCACATTACCTAACTAGCACTTGAAGTGTCTGAAATCATCTCCTGGCATCAAGTCAATACAACTGAACACCCAAGAGGCTAAATTCAAGCAATCCAACTTACTCATGAATAGATCTTGGTGATGAGATGGACAGGGGTTATAGTACAGGCATTCTTGACCAACTTTAACCCCTGGTCTATCTCATCACTAATATCCATACCCTAGTAAACAATCTACTCAGATGGTCAGCCAATGCTAGCTGACACACCAGATGCCAAAGTAAGAGGGCTGAATGCTATTACTATTATCATATACTGTAGTCTACTATACTATACTAGGCACTTGAGATTGAAATAGCAAGCAATGAGAGACGTCAAAGCAAAGGTGTGAAATGGTATCATTAGTATCACATACCAGGCACTTGAGATTGAAACATCTAGTAATAGGAGATACTGAGGGTATCAATGTATATCATTAGTAGCTGACATACAGTGATATAATATGTTTGGTCTCCTTAAACCCTATTGGAAATATTAGACTAGCCATTACAGTTCAAGATATTAGATGTGGTGTATACTAGTTAGAAAACAAGACAGAGTGGGGGGAATCTTGATTGTTACCATCAACAACTATTTTGCATGCCCCTCCTTTCCATTTCCCAATAAGTTGGTAGCAACAGCTATTACCAGTACCTGCAGAAGCTAATCCTTTAGTTTCTTGGATACAAAAAAGGGAGATACCAAGAGGAAGAAAGAACCTCACTGACAAAAATGGCAAGGCTCAATGATGGGTCAGGAGGAAGTGGTACAGTGAAAGGAAAAGGAAGACAGTTGACTGATTACTTTACGAAGAGTATTGCTGGTGATAGTTTCGGTGAAGGTCAAGGTAGTGGATCCCTGGAGTCTTCAGTGGTTATCAGTAGTTTGGCAGCTATGAGAGAGAATAAGAGTGAAGAAGGAATCAATGAGTATGATGGGCCTGAGTTTCCCCTAGTATGAGGGGAGGGAGTTGTCCACACTCCTAAGTATTGAAGGTACTGTGATTGAGTCATAGCATAAGGAGTTTCCACATACGATGGACAGATGAAGAAATTTATTCAAGTATTTGAAGATCAAGCTTTCAAAGTGATTGAGATATATGAAGATCAAATAAAGCAACAAACATAAATGATGGAAGAGATGGAAGGAATCGTAGCTGACTACCTAAGTATTCCTTTAGTAGTTGAGCCTACTAGAAAGGTTAGGGTACTTGAAGAAAAACTGGTTACTGTTGAGACCAGCAATTATCAGTTGATTAATCTATTGAGTGTTCAAGGTCAGGCTAGTGTGGAGAACCTTCCAGGCTCAAGCAGGATCAAAGCCAATACAAAGTTCACAATTACAGACTCTGGACATTGTATACTACCTATGTTTCATGGCAACCATATCCTTTCTGGAGTTACAAATTTCCTTTGTAAATTACAAAGATATCTAGAATTATGGAGTCAGGAAATTGAGTGGGTTAATGAAGATAGGAAGGCCAAACATGATGGCTGAGGGATATATGTGGTGATGCAGTTAAAAGACTCTGCTGTGACCTGGGCACATCATATGTTTTCTTTGGATAGGAAAACTGAGTGGACAGACTTTGAGTGAAAACTAAAGGCAGAATATCTCCCAATGGATACTGTTGATATCTTTTAAGAGACATAGAAAAAGTTGAAGATTTACTGAAATAGTGCAGTGATAGCATTCAATGAAGCTTTCCATCCAGTTCAGTCAGAACTAAACCCACATGCACTCTTGGAGGAAGGTCAAGTCTTGGATGCTTATAAAAATAAATTGGAAGAGGATCTAAGTGCTTGTGGGAGCCTGATAACCCATCTCTATCTTCTACAAACTATTGGAAAACCAATTAGTCTTCCAGAATGTATGGAACACATCGCTGAACTCAATAATGCCTTATTTCAGAGAAGCTCGATTGTGAAACAGTCATTTGAGATTTCTACCTTGTTTGTTCAGTGTGGACAGACTCATACCCCTCCCACTATTTCTACCTCTACTCTACGTTTTCTTATAGTAAACCAGTTTGCAAATGTGCAATGCTATAATTGCAAGTCTCTTGATCACTTTGCTCAGTCTTGTCCTGAACCAGATAAACATCACAGCATACAAGGTCAAACTTCAGGACAAAGAGTTAGTTCACCTGCTGGTACTGTTGGTCAGAATCTTACTGGTGATGGACAAGTAGGAAATACTGGTAGGTTATCTCAAGATGTTGGAAATCAGTCAAAAAACTAGATAAGGCTAGTTTGGAGTGCATACTAGTCCAAGCACAGTGGCAGAATAAGTGTGCAGTTGAGGAATTAGGTTTTGAGAGTATGGTGATGTACAGATCAATAGAAAGTTTTAAGTATAATTCAAAACTATTACACTTTTATGCTACTGTGTCTAGACACTTGAGAAGGAAGATGAGAGAAGATGTTCAAGTTGGTGGAGATGTGATGAGTGAGAAAACTGAGACCATTGCACACATTTTGAGTGATAGTAGAGCCAGTCATAAGTTTGTACAGCCCAGGTTTATTGCCCACTTAGAGAAGATAACTGGAGAGCTGCTGAAAATAAGAGAGGATGGAAAAATAGAGGTAGCAACAGCAACTATTGTCTCTGAGGTTCCTTTGCAAAAGGTTGAGCTACATTTAAATATTGGAGGTTATGAATACAAAGGATGGTTCATTCTGTTTGATTTGTTGAAGTATGATGTCATTCTTGGTAAAGAGTAGCTTTTGGAAGTAGAATACACTATTGACCACCAGGAAAATATTCTCAAGTTGGGAAGAAAAAGCAAGGGGACTGATGAATGGGAATACCATATTGAGGGTGTAGAGGGACCCATTTTTAGTATTCAGAGAGAGTTAGAAGATAGTTAGTAATGTTGTGCACAGGTAAAAAAAATAAAGGAGTCAAATAGAGAGCAAAAGATTGGAGAGAGGATGTCACAAGGAAGTGTTTATACCCAAAGTATCATGGAATTTATTATGTGAAGAATTGACAGCTGCTATTCTAATTTACATGAAGATCTTACTGACTGGGCAGTGAATATAATTATAGAAGAGATTGATGATAACAAAAATTATAATAATGTTCAACTCTTTAGTGAATTATGTTCCATCAATGGCAACATCTAAAAAGAATTCCAGGACCCTTTCCATGAACCAAAAGTCATTCCACCTCATTGACAATATAACAGATGGTAATCTGTATAAACTAATACAATAGGGATCGACAGTGGGCCAGCTAGTATTCAATTCCTAAGGGAGACTAGAGAGGTAAAGACAAGAAGGTCTTAGAAGAAGTGAAGGGGAAAGGGAGCAAGAGAATCGCCATTCAACCAAGTATATTTCTTATCTAGGTTCTGTCTGAAGTCTGGCAGTTCCTGCTAGTCAGGAAGACTGTCTTAAATACATGATTTCCTCCACCCAAGGTAGAGGTTCCTGAAAACCCGCAACCACTGTCATTACTTGTAAGTGCACACTACCAGAATCTTGTGATCCTGCCAGAATCCTGAAAGCTCAAGGCAATCCTTCACCCAAGTCTTATCTCTACTACTAGTATATATGACCATTCCTTCCCTTGGAATCCCTAGGGCAAAACCTTACCAGTACAAACACATAACTAATACTAACATAAATAAGTTACCAGAATCATAATGATACTAGTAGTGAAACAAGCAATCAATCAACATAGGTAAGAACAAACGAAATAACTTAACAAAGAAAAGCATAACTGAAACCAGTATACAGTTGCCGGAACATGTACACATATTACAAACAACAATTCAGGGACTTTCATATTAGATTATTGCCTGGATCTGAAGCATCATACTGAAGTCTATACCAACTTACACCTGCAGAATGGGAGGAGTACAAGAGATAAACTCATGAATTCCACGACCATGGATGGATAGTAAAATCCAAATCGACATATGCAGCACTAGTCCTGCTTATACCGAAGCTGAGATGTGACCCAAGGGAGTTAAGGATGGTAATTGGCTACTGTGCACTCAATTCAATTTTGGTGAAAGGTTGCTTTCCATTACCATACTTAGAGGATTTGATGGATAAGCTTCAAGGGAAGAAGTGATTTTTGAAGATTGACTTTTGTTCTGGATATCACCAGAACTGAGTTGCCCCTGAAGGCATTGAGAAGACAGCATTTGTTGGACCAGATGGATTATTTGAATGGCTTGTGATTCCACAAGGAATAGTGACTGCATGAGTCTGATTTATGCAAATGATTAGCGAGGTCTTGCAGAAGTACAAGGAGTACTGGGTTGTATTTTTGGATGATGTACTTACCTTCTCAGAAACAAAAGAGGACCAAGAGAAGCATGTGAGAGCTGTCTTAGAATCAATAAGACTTCATAACTTCCTTCTAAAGGATAAAAGTTGGAGGTCTTTTGTCCAGGAGGTGAATTTTCTTAGATTTGATATTTGTGAGAATGGTATTAAAATTACAAATAAAAAAATCAAAGATATTATAGAGTGGCCTATGGTGAAGTCCCCAAAGGATGTGTGGTCATTCCTAGGCTTGGCTGGGGTATATCATTGCTTTACACCTCATTTTGCACTATATGCTCTACCACTTTTTGACCTATTAAATGTTGATCAAAAGGAGTTTGATCTTGTGATGAATCAACCAGAAAACTATAAAAAAGTGAGCAGGGCAATACTTAAGCTCAAGCACGTCATTACTGAGAACCCAGCACTTACCTTACTTGAGAAAGACAACTTAGACTTTATTGTAAGGACAGATACATCAGGATATGCAGAAGGAGCAACCTTAAGACAGGTATAAGGGAAAACCAATACTAAGATGGGTAAGGAGAAAATTCTTGCTTATTTTTCATGCAAACTCAATGATGCTAAAACAAGATACTCAACATATGATAAGGAGCTGCTGGCTATCTGAGATGTTTTGGTTCACTGGTGCTATTACCTTTTGGGTGGGGGGCACCTGATAAGAGTTTCAACAGATCATGCAAGCTTACATTATGTTTTGACACAACCAAGACTATTGTCAAGACAAATGTGTGTATTATAGGATCTTCAAGAATATGATATGGAAATAGATTATCTTCCTGGGGCTAAGAATGACATCTAGGATACATTGAGTCAAAGGCCCAATTACAGAGATCCTCCCATACCTCTACTGAGGTCCAAGATAAATAATGTAGAGTTATGCAACCTGATTGTACAAGAAGGAACTGCTTGGTTGAAGCAGATAAAACAAGGATATAGTCAAGATCTTCACTTTTGTGATGTTCTCAATGGTTTAAAAGGAGTTGAGGAAAAAGAAGGTCAACATGGTATGAGAAGTTCAAAGGAATGGCATGCTAGAAGATGACAACAGCAAGCACATTCCAGACTCTATTCAGTTGATTCCAAGGGATTTATTATTCACACAAGTACTGGTACCTTGTGTATTCCTAACCAAAGGGAGCTAAAATATGTAATATTCTATGAAGCCCATGACAGTCTGTCAGGAGGTTACTTTGGAGCCATAAGAACTGCTTCAACTATTACCCAACCGTTTTAATGGCTCAGACTATTTCAGGAGACAAAGAAATATGTTCTTGGTTGTGCAATATGCCACTCTACTAAGGGGATGAACCAGGTTCCCTATGGGTTTCTCCAGCTACTTGATATCGCAGAAAATTACTGGGATAGAATAAATATCGATTTTATAACTAAACTTCCCTTAACAGAATCTGGACATGATACTATTATTACCTTCATTCATGGCTTAACCAAGAGAGCACATTGGGTAGCTGCAAAGGAGGCTATGACATCAGCAGAATTTGGACAATTGTTCTTTGAGAACTAAGTTTACTTATGTGGTTTACCAAATATTATTGTTTCTGACCATGATGTGAGGTTTACTTCTGAGTTTTGGTGTGAACTAATGAAGATTTGGAAAATAAGGTTAGCTATGAGCACATCCTTCCATCTACAGACAGATGGTCCAGCTGAACAAGCAAATAGCATTATGGAGAGATATTTGTGGGTATATGTGACAAACTGGCATAGAATATGGGATAAACTCTTACCACTTGCTGAATTTGCCTATAATTGCACAGTTCAGACTGCAATACAACTAACACCATTTGAAGTGGACCTTGAGTATGTCCTAAGAATACTACTGGATACAATTGCAGCAGGTAGACCTGAAGCAGAAGAAATGAGAACTGGTAGAAGGTGTAGGGAGAGAGTTGTTAGAGCCGATTTTATCAATTCAGGGCAATCCTTTGCCGATAGAATGCATAATATTCTGTTGGAAATAAGGCAAAACTTGTTTGAAGTACAGGGATGGTCTATAGTTGCAGCAAATCGGCATAGACAATACCATACCTTCCAGCAGGTTGATAAAGTCTATATTTCAACCAGAAATTTACCATTTATATATTTGAACAATGGAGTTAGTGATGGCATTCTGAATAGTTCTCATTGCAAAACCATACAACATAAATTTATGGAAGAGTTTGAACTGGGAAGAGCAAGAGGTGAAAATGCATTTGAAATTGCTGACTTCATAAAACATTGGAAGCCGTCACATATCATGAATGTTGATAAGTTCAAGAAATCTAAGGTTGACTAATCCTGACATCAGGATGGCCCACCACCACTTCGAATTGAAAAGAACTATAGATTTGAGAATGCAGCAGGAGTATTTAAATTGGAGAAAATTCTATCAAAAAAGTGATATCTGGTGATGAAAGGTCGATTGGAGTATGACGTCAAGTGGGTAGGGGAGGAGGAACTTACCTTGGAACTATTAGAACACCTTACACAGACAGATGAAGCCTTGGTAGAGTTTGAGGCTACTTTCACTTTTTAGACTGATACTAGTAAGACCATACCATTATGGTGGGGTGGCAGAAAAAGGAAACAGAGGCTATTAAATATTTTATGCAGGGAGAGCTGTTAGATGAGTAAGATAATAGAGCTGCATTCATGGTATGTCAGGAGGGTGGTGAGCTATTTATTATATTACAAGGAAACTTGAATAGCAATAAGGAGGAGAAGGGATTGGTAAAGTTTTAAATGTCAGTCACAAAAATGGGAGAGGGGTGAACTTTTTTGAGGGGGAAGTATATGTAGTGATATAATATGTTTGGTCTCCTTAAACCTGATTGGAAACAGTAGACTAGCCATTAGGGTTCAAGATATCAGATGTGTTGTATACTAGTTAGAAAACAAAATAGAGTGGGGAAAATCCTCATCATTACCATCAACAATCATTTTGCATGACCTTCCTTTCCATTACCTAACATGACAAGTACAGGCTAAGAACTACTAGCTAAACCTAGTAAACAAATTGCAAAAATAGGAAAAAAAATAAAACTAAACTTCCAATATCAGATAGCAAAAAAGAAAAAAAAAAAGACTAAGAAAATTCTATATAAGAAAAAATACAATCTACAGTGAGGGAAAATGATTTAATATGTATAAATTGTGTTGAGATATGTAGAGACATCATATGGTGACATATATCTACAGCTATCATGATTAATCACCATAGAAATATATGTCACCATATGATGTCTCTACATATCATGATACTATTTTATATATGCAAATAAAATCATATCACAACAACAGTATGACTAAAAGCCAATTTTATTTCTATATTCAAAAGATATTTGTATACCTATCATGGTATAGAAATATCTTTTGAATTGTAATGGGGGTGCCCTAAGGGAAGATGGATCCCAAGTTTGCGACTGCACTGAAGTGACTCAAAGATCAAAAGTGATAATCAAGAGCAGTGTAAAGAAGAATCAAAACAGTAAAACTTAATATTGTTGAGCCGCAGCTTCACTCAGTAAGTTTCTCGAGAGGTAGTTGATTGCCAGAGTAGAGAGGGACTCACATATAGTTTAAG
Organism: Choiromyces venosus 120613-1; assembly: GCA_003788595.2. Classification (NCBI taxonomy): domain Eukaryota; kingdom Fungi; phylum Ascomycota; class Pezizomycetes; order Pezizales; family Tuberaceae; genus Choiromyces; species Choiromyces venosus. The sequence goes on along the minus strand of ML120529.1, from coordinate 110,400 downwards.
TAGAATATCATATACTGCCAGTTCCCTCCCATCAATACTGTAACTCAATCATGAGCACACCCGCCTCCTCTGGGCTGACTAATACACACCACCCAGAACATTATTTCTGTGAGGATGTTGGTCTGCTCTGGCTAAATCTCCTTCCGACATCAAGTGTTTCAGTGCTGCATCTCTAATGTGACCACAGGAGAAAAACTCTTTATATCGTTGACATGCTAGTGGCGAACTATCATGCAACTGAGGAGATATACCATTTACGAACTCTCATGCCCATATGCATTTCATCTATGCAAGCCTTTAGTAGACATAGCTCTCATGATTGAGTGGAACCTTCTACTTCATTCTAGTGAAGTCTTTGCCTGATAGGAAAGTCTACTCAGCTCCCCCGGTGGGGTACCTTGGTGATTGGCCTGGTGGGTGCTACCCACAGTCAACTCCATGAAAGCACCCCTACTGTCATAAGAATCATGCTCTTAGAGTTCTCAAACAACCCCAATAGTCTTACAGCGATTGGGCACGAGTTGTGCCTATGTGCGATTTACCTGCCCGGAGATGCTCCAACATCTTCCGGGCCACCCTGGGACTCCCCTGGAGGCTCTGGACTACCCTTCCGGTATTACCTGAGTAACTCCTTCAGTACTTGTCCGTTTTACACATATTTGGTACCAGAAGATAGCCCTTCTTCTGGAGCACACCCTATACCCTCTCATATATCCTACAGACAGCATCCGGTCGGACGGACGGCGACAACCTATATGGTATTACAAGAGTGCCTCCACTCAGTTCCTTCTGTAAGGAATGGAGCAACTCAACAACCGTAAGCCTATGACATGCGGACCTTACACTGGGGCCGCAGGGGGGTGTTAGGAATACCTCTGTAAAATCCTGGAGCATTCGGAGCCCTGTAGCTCCTCCTATGGTCCCCCAAAGACTACCAGGTTTGTTGTCTTTAGATTTTACCACAGTACCCAATCCTTATAGGATCACCCCCTGCCCCAAGTAAGTACCTCTGAATGCTAGGTAGGGTAACTTGGGTGCCATGTCAGGGTCACTCAGACCTCATGGCAGGGTAACCCAGGCCTCATGTCAAGGTAACTCAGGCCTCATTACAAGAGCCTTTCCCGAGCCCACCTTTTATTTTATGATCTTATAGTATGCATAGTTATCCACTATAGTGAACCAAACTATCCTTACCCGTTGACCTCAAGGTCTCCAGTATGGGTGTAAGAATAGTTTACTGTAAGACACCCTCTGGTGGGTCATTACATGAATATCCAACTAAAATCTGCTTTTCACCATACTGTTGTGGTGATGCTGGAGATGTCATGCTACTCTTCTGCCAAGAGGCATCAGTCACAAAGAAATATATGTTATTGACACCTCTAGGGATCGCAACAACAGTATGGTGAAAAGCTAATTTTATTTCTATATTCAAAAGATATTTCTATACCATGATAGGTATACAAATATCTTTTAAATATACAACTAAAATTAGTTTTTTGTGGTACTATTGTGGTGATGCCAGTGCTGAAATTCTGCTCTGCTACTAAGAGGTATCAGTAATATAGAAATATATATTATTGACACCTCTTGGTATCGCAACAACAGTATGGCTAAAAGCTGATTTTGTTTCTATATCTAAAAAAGATCTTTCTGTACCATGATAGGACAAATATCTTTTATGTATACAACTAAAATTAGCTTTTGGCCTTACTGTTGTGGTAATGCTGGGGACATCATGTGGTGATGCTGCCAAGAGGTATTGATAATACAGAAATATATGTTATTGATGCTTCTTGGTATCCCAAGAACAGTACAGCCAAAAGATGATTTTATTTGTATATTGAGAAGATATTTGTATACATATCATCATATAGAAATATCTTTTCAATATACAACTAAGATTAGCTTTTCACTGTACTATTGTGGTGATGATGGGGATGTTATGCTACTCTGTCACCAAAAGGTATCAGTAACACAGAAATATATATTATTAATATCTCTTGGTATTGCAACAACAGTACAGCCAAAAGCTGATTTTGATTCTATATCCAAAAGATATTGTTATACCATAATAGGTATAAAAATATCTTTTGAATATATAAATAAATTTAACTTTTCACTATATGCATATAGTGATACTCAGAACATCATGATGCTTGGGATGTCATGTGACTCTGTGTTACAGTTTGTATCCTATAATGAGGATTCGCTAGACATTGTTAGAATATTTAGTATTATTTAGAGATTATGTCATTAGGTCTTTGTAATAATAGAGCTAGTTGGTGGTTTAGGGTTGATGGGAAACTTGTTTGGGTGCTAGGTTGCTGTGTGTTATTGTAGGTATGAGACTGTTATTTAGTACTAATGGCAAACATTGTTTCCTTTAAAAGGGAGCAGAGGCTCCCTTTCTTGACTCTTCTTCTTTTCTGTTTTCCCTAGTTTGTATCTTTAGTATTCTCATAACTCAAAGATACCCTTTCCTGTCACTATTACATCTCACATTCTTGTCCTCACCTGTCATTACTGTTCTCGACTCTTATCCCCATTTACATCTGCCTCCTTATTCCCATCTTGATACCTTCCCAGCTACCTACCTGTATTATCGATACCCCTTAACTTGTACTCCCAGATCTGCCATTCCCATTACACTACACAAACTCACTTATAAGTCAACTGGTATCTTCATGTCTGCCAGTCTTATGACTATCCTGACATCTCCCAACCCTTCTACTAGTCCCCTTGAGGTGGTGAAAACTCTTCATACTATCTGGCATAATATTAAACTACCAGCAACTATCAATGAAGATGATAAAGCTCATGTGGTAGGTTCCCTTCACCTTGTTCATGACCGCATTACAGCTTTTCTGCAACCTCCTTGTCTAAACAACAGAATATCCTGGATCCCAAAAAGTTCAGTGGTGATAGGAAAGACTTGAAGTCTTTCCTTTGGCAAGTATGAGTAAAGCTCCAAGGAAATGACACTATGTTTCCGACATTGAGTCTTTGGCTTTCCTACATTGCATCTCTAGTGAAGGGACCCACCTATGCTCATATTGAAGATCATATTGCAGATGGTTTTTCTCATATCTCAGATGTTGACAGTCTGCCCAAGATACTTTCACTTACCTTTGGGGACTCTGATGAAGTTGGTACAGCTAAACATGAAATAAAGAACCTGTGACAGAAAAACTCAGATTTTTCAACTTACTTTGCAGAGTTCCAATGGCTGATAACGATTTTATACTAGGATTCCCAGGCTAAAAAAGCTACACTCTAAGAAGGACTAAGCACTGAACTCAAAGATACTTTGGTCTTTTTGGAGGAAAAGGAGTAGCTTGCGGACTTTATTATCCAACTCCAAAATATGGACAATCATATCTGTGCACATACCCAGGAGTCCAAAAGATCAAAGACCCACACTCAGGCTCCTAGGACAAAATCTATATACTCTACCCCAACCAATCATAATGAGCCTTCCTTCCACTTTTGTAGTACAGTCCCTATGGCTCTGGATGCCTCTCACAAGATCTTCGCTGAGGAAAGACAACATTGCATACTAGAAGGGCTCTGTGCCTACTGTGCTAGATCTGGCTATTTTGTCAGAGAATGTCCCAATAGATGCCCTCACCACTTGCAGATTGTCAAAGTCAGTTCTGACACTCAGCCAGCAAAAAATGAGTTCACCGAGGAGTAAAGGGTAATGCCCTCCTCAGTCCCATTTTATCATTTAAAATAGTTTCAATATATTGTTCTGGACTGTCCATAGTTCCGCACACAGAGGAGGAAATAGAAGGAAAACATTTGATAGGTAGCTGTACTCTAGCTATCAATGATACATCTATTCCTTCTTATGCACTTATAGATTCTGGACCAACTAGATTCAGTTTTATTGATAAAGAATTTGTTTGTCACCACCATCTAAAAATATTGCCTCTGACCTGACCACACACTCTCAAAGTGGTTGATGGAAAACCAATATTTTCTGGTACTATAATCCACTATGTTGAGGTTGGACTACATGAGGAGAGGGCCTGGTTGTTTGTCACTACACTTAGCCACTACCCAATTGTCTTGAGTATTCCTTACATCAGCAAAAATATTATCTTGCGTCCAGTGCGTCCTGTGCGTCTGACGCACAGGGTGCCCGTAACGATAACTGTTAACCAGGACGTACTGTCAAGCCGACGTCGCGTCCTGATGTCGAGTCGTGTGCCTGGTACGTCCTGACGGTATCCGGGCACGGACCCCTACGCCAGGTGCGCCCTGACAACGTCTGATTCTGCGCTCTTGCATCCTAACAACGTCTGATCCTTGGGTGTTGCATCCTAACAACGTCTGATTCTCAGGTGTTGCATCCTAACACCATCTGATCCTAGCCTGTTGCGTCCGGATGCTACTTGATCCTAAGCTCTTACATTGTGGCGACACCTAATTCTGGCGCCTTCCACCCTGATGTCGCATCCTCGCCTGTGTGCATTAGGATTCCATGATACTCACAATGCGCGCCCTGGCGCCACCTATCATCAGGCTTTTCCATCCAGATTCTTTCTACGTGACGCTCCTCTCGTCTGGATCCCCCCCTGCATACACGATGCGCCCAGATTTCACCTCGACCACGACATCTCATCTTGATGCTACTACTTCATGTCTGGACCTCCTCAGGATGCCTTCCGAAGTGTGGTGAATTACCCCTGATGCCGTCTGCACATTGCGCCCGGTATTGCCCAATCTTCCCAACTCCCTCCTGATATCCGATATACTACATTGTGATCGCCCTGACACCCTCCGGATGGCTGCTTTTCATAGATTCTACGGTGAATATCGCCCTGATTATTCCTTTGCACTACGTCCTTTGGTTTCTATTGTAGTCTCATCATAGTAAGCTAAATCAAATCTATTACACATAATCTTTACATGTTCTTAATTCCCCTTAATCACCCTCGGTGATGGTCCCACCCCCCCACTTGTCATCGTCTGGCTTACAACGACATCCCCACTGGTGCTGCTTGCACTTCCTGAGAATCCCCAAGGCTCAACGAGACCCTCCGAGATAGAGAAGGGATCCCTGCTGGTGCTGCTTGCGATTCCTGAGAATCCCCAAGGCTCAACAACACCCCCCGAGATAGAGAAGGGATCCCCGCTGGTGCTGCTTGCACTTCCTGAGAATCATCTGGACTCAGAGGACCCAAACCTTGTAACTGAAGCTCCCAGGCTACCGACGTCTGGCTCAAGTCACACCAGCTGTCAGTTTCGGGTGACGGATTCCGACATTCCTGATGTCCCACTAGGTCCAAGTTCCGGTGATTAGTGTGTCGCGGTACAGGCTGTGTAGAAGTGTGGTTGGATATCCGACTCTCGAGCTCAGCGCTTACGGCTTCCCAATTGTCGTCGTATCCTTCATGGTGGTCCCGCTGCACCCTGTGAACTTGCGCAACCCTCTTATTGATTGTTTCTCGAATATTTTCGACAATCATATCCTGGATCCTCTGTGGGCACTTACCCCAAGTTTCTTTTTGCCGGTCAAAAAGGTCTTGTATGTTTGGTAACAGGTTAGCCACCCCAGTCGCGAATGATCAGTTGGATGATTCGGAGACTCACCCCCGGCTGCCTCAGGCTTGAAGTCCCTGGGCTCCTGATATATCCCCGTTTGCCATGCATGCAGTGTATGGCAGATTATGGTGCACGTCAAGCAGATCATGGTGCCATTGATGCGTGCAAGAAACCCGGGATCCACAATACCTTGCATCTTCTTCCCTGCAAAGTACTTACGGAAAATCGCCTCAGGAATTTGGGGCGCAAGGAATCGTAATGTCAGGCCCTGGGTTACGTCCAATTACAGTCAGTAGTGGTCACTATATGGTAGGCGTCTGGTGGAGACAAACATTGTACCCTCTCGGGTCACACATAAACCTGTCCCGTTCCAGCAGATAATCGACTCTGCACGCCATAGCTGTGGGATCATCTGGCAGACTGTATAACTCCACAATCTCTTTCTTCACCTCATGTACAAACTGGGATGGTACCCCAGAGTGTTTTTGGAGTATCTTTCTAGGTTAGTATTGCATTCTGCATTGCGTCATATCTGTCTGAGTCCACTTACGAAACTTATGCACTGCTCTGAGGGTTGGATGTTTTCGGCATCTGCAATATTAGCAAGCGCGGCATCCCAAACTTTGTGCACCTGGGCCGTCAGAGCAACAACATTCGGGAGTGGCTGCTCAAACAGGGTGTACCGTAGAATCAGAGTCTTCGCATCATCTAATATGGCCCTTTCCGCACCTGTCACTAGATTTCGCCGAGAGTGAGGAGCTGGACTAGAGATCAGGGTACCAGACGCAGGACCACGCAGGCTACCCAGTGGGGACGATAACTGTGCATCACTCGATGATGGGAACATTGGAGGACTGTAGGCTCTCCGTCGAATTATGCGTCCAAGATCCGTGGTCGTACGCCGAGCAGGACCTATCTCCTGAGACCCTGATGTGGTCGAAATGCATATAGTTCTCGCCCGATTGTCTCCCTTTCTGTTAGCTACTTGTGAGCCATGATCACGTCTTGATCCAGGGCCATCTGCAATATCGATGCCTTCTCCATCAGTTTCGGTGTCTGATTCTGTTTCGTCTGGTCCGTGTGAGATTTGGTACTCATCACTACTATCGTCCGATAGATGCACTGTTTGGGTATTTGGTTGATCATTGGGTTCGGTTTCGGGTTCTGCATGCGCCGTGGTCAGCATTGTGCCCTTCCGTTGGCGCTTCGGTGCTCTTCCTAGTAGGCTTGCAATCGGGGGGGGAGAAGAATCCCGAGTTGAGGACGCGTCTTGAGATTCGTTTTGACGTGTTCTGGATCTCCCTTGTCCGGATCCCATGGTACCGGGTTGCATGTCGCGTCTACCTCTATATAGATTGCCGACTCGGGGGCTGGCTGACTGCGTGTATTGGCCTGTTGCTTATTCATGGTGTAATAGGGTAGTTAGAGTAAGGTAAGTTAGGATTCAGGCCGGAGTAAAATCGTAGGTATCTCAAGCACAGTTTGGTCAAGATGAGAAGTTTGTATAGTTTTCTTGTGTTGTATACGACGCGTCAGCTCTTATACACGGGGCTCCCCAGGGGGGGAGGGGGCGCACAGGATCACTGACTATCACTCGTTATTGAAGCAAAAGATTTGCCTGCAAAATGGCATTTTCAGAGTGTTCAACATTATGTTCGTAATAATCTAAGCATTCTCAACTATGATTGGACTCAAGACTCCGGCATGAAAAAATTAGAGGAAATGAGGGTGTTGTTAGGGTGGGTGGCTTAATAAAATCTAGCCACGAACGGTATTGTTTACCGACACTATTGGCACTACGGTATTCTCGCGTTGCCTAACTAGCACTAGAAGTGTCTGAAATTTTCTCCTGGTGTCGAGTCAACACAGCTTGAACACCTGAGAGGCTGAATTCAAGCAATATAACCTACTCGAGCATGGATGTTAGTGATGAGACGGACAGGAGTTGTAGCCCGGCCGTTTCTGACCAACTTCAAACCCCGGTCCGTCTCATCACTAACCTCAATACCCTAGTAGATAATCGACATACAATGAGCTGGCTCTAGGCCAGTTAACGATAGACAATACGAGACGTGCCAAATCAAGAAAACACCAGACGCCAAAGTAAGGGGGCATGGAGCTATCACTATTATGACA
>ML120529.1:63257-100692 GCA_003788595.2 Choiromyces venosus 120613-1 | reverse complement strand
GATCTGCACAAGCCGGATTTGCTCCATACAGTTTATTTGGGACTATTCAAGCATATGATGGACTGGGTTCAGGGATTCCTCAAGAAACACGCACGACTGCAGGCTTTTGACGATGCCTGGAAGGCTTTACCACTATACCCGGGATTTTTTGTGCCCAAAAAAGTATACTGCGAGGTTATGCATTGGCGAAGAAAGGAGATGAGGAACCTGGGGCGTTGTCTTTTGGGAGTTCTCGCCGTGGCATTGAGGCAGCCAGAGAGTACGCAAGTATTACCATTCAAACGTGCACTCACCTGCGTCAGGTCATTGCTCGATTTCACTTTGATGGCCCAATATAGAAGCCATACACCTGAGACCTTGGATTATATGGAACAATATCTGAATCGGTTTCATGATACGAAAGATATCTTCTTGGAGTTTTGAATATCGAAGAGGACACGGGCAAAGGTTGACGAGCAGCGAAGGGAGCTACGACATCAGAGAACACGGGTAAACCAATGCGTTGCGAAATCCAACCGGCGTCGGGTACAGGAGCAGGATCGTGAAGAAGAGATCGAACAACGTATGGAACTAATCCATATGGAATCTCATTTCAACTTCATTAAGATGCATCTACTAAGTCATTTTCAGGGTCACATATACCAGTTTGGCAACATTCAGATGTATTCTATGGAGTTTGGCGAGCTCGTGCATAAGGAACAAATCAAGGAGGGGTGGCGCCATTTGAATAAAAACGATGCCACAAGACAGATCCTGCACAGTTATGGTCGCCAGCATGCGATCCGAATGAGACTTTTGAACCTGCATTCCCTTCGATGTCGCGGGGCTGATCTCCCTGCCGATGTCATGGAACATTTGGATAAAACAAATTCTGTATCTGCGCCAGTCACCAATCGTAGGATCCTGAAGGGGCGTCGTGATGATGTTTCCGATGTGATGGATTTTTGCAAGGTCTTGGGTATCTCACTGGAGAGCATCTGTCGGGAATTGATTCGATATTGCCGGAATAGCCTGCCCACCGAACGCTACCTTCCTGAAGATCCTGCCATACTTCGATTCCTTTCAGTTGAACTACTAATACAACTTGAAATCCCCGTTCTAGCGTTCCAGGAAACCGACATTTATAACATCCACAGGGCACGCTCCACTGGTACCCGACTCTACAGGAACCAGGCGAGTCGCAATGATTGGGTTTGGGTACAGACGGGTGGTGAGCATATGTATGGTGTGCTCCGGGGCCGTCTCCCTGGAAAGCTCCTGGCGCTCTTCAAAATCAGAGACTACACGCACGAAGACACGGTTCGCAGGCTTGCATGTGTCCAAATATTGAACACGGTTAACTCGGGACACATATCCAATGTCCACGGCCTTGTCACGGTACAGCTAAGGGAAAATGCACAAGAGTTTACTATAGTAGACATAGGGACAATACTAGGCCTGGCGCACCTCATCCCGGAGACAGACCAGCGATGGCTTGTCAACAGCCATATTGATTTAAGGACATTTAATGAGATTTATTGAGGGGTCATCAGATCAGACAGTCGGGCGACAACTGTTGGCTTGGACAAGTAAATTTATTCTGCATCGAGGATGGTTGAATGGCACGGAGAATATTATAGCATCTTTCATTACAACCTGTATATAGAAACCTCTATGTAGAAACTAATTAATAGAAACTAAATAATAGATACAACTAAAAGTACACGATGTAGAAAATTACGGTGGGGATTGTTCAGTCCTTGAGATTAGGACCTTGATGACACCACGCAGTGAAACGTAGTGGGTCCCGACGTCGCGATGAGGCCGTGGGACATCGTGGGTCCCGACGTCGCTAGGACGCAGTGAAGAAACTACACAGATTGCGACAAATCGCCGCAACGCCCTGTGGCCTCACAGTCAGGAACCGACAATGGTGACGTGTCAGGATGCTGGGAGGGTTCAGGGCAGGGATGGGGACATCGCAGGATGGAAGGCATCTGTGGTCAATGTTAGGATGGAGTTATAGCGTTGCGATGAGAGACGGAAGGAATGTGACAAAGGCCGGCCCTTTGTGGCCACGCCCAGTGGTACTCCTGTGAGGCAGCGGCTATAGCCAGACGTCAGGATATGGGGAAGAAGGTGCGACAGAGATGCAGATGTCCAGGGGTCGTGAGGAGGTCGACCTAATCTCAGGTAGTGTCCTCACGCTGCAAAACGTTGCTATGTGACACAGGATACACCAGGCACAATGTTGTGTTGCAACACACATCATGACGCATAGGGTGCAACAGGGGGTTGCAATGGAACTCAGGACGCACCAGGCGCACCGGGCACACGAGAAATGCGGCATGCGTCAGGACGCGACGCCCATACATCGGATGCGGGTTTTTTTTTTGCTGATGTAGCTTCATCAACATCATGTGAGGACAGACTGAAAAGCGCATACTGTTACCTTTGACTACCCCTTCTCTCTCACTAGATGCATTGATGAGCATGTTCCCATTACGCAGCCTGGAATCTCGAGTACCCTTCTGGAACACTTTATAGTTTTGGCCCTAGTGTGATAACCCATCAGAGGTTGTCTTACAAATAGAGTATTCTTATACTGATATCAGAGACCCTGAGGTTAATGGGTAAGGATGGTTGTGCTCACTATAGTGGACAACTAAGCATGCTATATGGTTATAGCATAAATGGCAGGCTCAGGAAAAGGTCATGTAACAAGGCATGAGTTACCCTAATATGAGGTTTGAGTTACCCTGACATTAGGTCTGAGTTACTCTGACATAAGGCCCAAGTTACCCTACCTAGCATATAGAGGTATGTACTTGGGGCAGGAGGTGATGCTAAATGGATTGGGCACTCCAGTAAAATCTAAAGGTTACAAACTGGGTGCCCTTTGGAGGTCTATTGGAGGGTCTACATGACTCAGAATGCTCCAGGATTTTACAGAGGTATTCCTAACACCCCCCTGTGGCCCCAGTGTGAGGACTGCACATCATGGGCTTATGGTTGTTGAGTTGCTCCCTGCCTAATAAAAGGAATTGAGAGGAGTTACTCTTGTAACACCACATAGGTTGTCACTGTCCGTCCGACTTGATGCTGTCCTCAGGATATATGAGAGGGCAGAGATTGTACTCTAGAAGAAGGGTTATATTCTGGTATAAAATATATATAACACAGATATAGACTGAAGGAGTTACCCAGGTAATACCGGAAGGGTAGTCAGGAGCCTCCCGTGTTGTCCCAGGTGGGCCCAGGGGATGTTAAAGCATCACCGGGCAGGTGAATTGCACATTGACACAACTTGTGCTCAATCTCTATAAGACTATTGGAGTTGTTTGAGAACTCTAAAAGCATGATTCTTATCATGGTAGGGGTACTTTTAGGGAGTTGACTGTGCATAGCACCCACCAAGCCAATCACCAAGGTACCCCACTGAGGGACATGAGTAGACTTTACTATCAGGTAAAGACCTGATTAGAATCAACTAGAAGGTTCAGCCCAATCATGAGAGCTATGTCTACTAAAGGCTTACATAGATGAAATGCATATGAGTACGAGAGTTCTTCAGTAGTATGTCTCCTCAGTTGCATGATAGTTTGCCACTAGCATGTTAATGATATGAAGAGTTGTTCTCCTGTAGTTGCATTGGAGATGCAGTGCAGAAATACTTGATGTTAGAAGTAGATTTAGCTAGAGCGAACTGATATCTACAAAGGAATAATGTCCTGGGTGGTGTGTGTTGATCAACCCAGGGGAGATGGGTGTGCTCATGATTAAGTTTGAGTAGTGATGGGTGGGAACTGGTAGTATATGATATTCTACTTGGACTATATATGAGTATCACTCTACTCTGGCAATCAACTACCTCTTGAGAAACTTACTGAGTGAAGCTGCAGCTTAATAATATTAAGTTTTACTGTTTTGATTCTTCTTTACTCTACTGTTGATTATTGCATTTGATCTTGAAGTCAATTCAGTGCAGTCACAAACTTGGGATCCATCTTCCCTTAGGGCAACTGTGTTATAGTATATCATTAAGAGACTTCCTTGCTTAACTCTCTTGAACTTGTTGTCACAAAACCTTCCTACATTGACATATTTGAGTACAAGTCACTTGTCTGGTACAAAATGTATCAGGTGGAAAGAATTATATCTTCTGAAGTTAGTTTTACTGACCCTGTGGCACAGGAACATGCCACCTGAACCTTAGGAGCCAATATTATTGCAGATCTAGTCAGTTTAGAGTGGGAACTTGTACTATTATTGCTTGAAGCTGCTACCATTGAAGTTCCTGAGGCATGTCAAGAATTGGTTGTTGTGGACCCAAGGGCCCTCATGCAATCCTTTTCCTATGATGCTGAGTTTACTGAGATGATAAGTGTTGACAATCAGGGCATCAGCTTGGCAGACTTTGCACATGAGTTTGTTGAACTGTATATCTTTTGGGAAATCGATTGTTAGTTTCATGTGGCATAGGAACAGTTACACTTCTGGAAGGAGCCAAGGTAAGCTGTGTTTCTTCAGGGTGTGGTGGAGATGGGATAGGGTTAGGTGTTGGATCAACAGACTGCATTTCTCAAGCATGTCTAAACTACCAACATGCGGAACACCAGGATCAGAACTCTAGAGAAAGCAATCCAAGGTGGATATGCTATAGACTCTGATAATGACACAATTATGAGAGATGCTCCTCCCCTTCCTTTTGTGCCTACTGAAAAATGTGCACCTAACTTTGGTCAGAAGCTTCATGAAATGTTGCAGAAAGCAGAGGAAAGGCACCTTCTGACCCCTTTAGTGATATGAGAAATCAGTAACAACTGGGAAGAGCAGTTCTCTTGGGAAGCCTTGCAGGCTCCATCCAATCCCACCCTACAAGCAGAAAGAAGTAGATATATTAGTCACTCCAGGGTGTTGGGTCCTATGGTAAGACCTATGGCGAGGGTGGAAAGAAGTACAAGGTGGACACCACCAGTTGGAGAAGCATCAATGACTCTTTCAGGAGCCAGAAATACCCCAACCATAGCAGTTCGACCTTCCACAGGGGAAACACCTTTTGGTAGTGCAATACTGGTCCTTATAGGACAGGCACAATAGATGCCAGCACGAAATACTCCTATAGTTATTCTGCCAGCCCCAGGAGCTAAACCTTCAGGTAGTGGTCCTGGGCACCTTGGGGTCCCAGGGGCTTGGGTGCATTCACTTGTGAGTGATTATTCCCCTGCTTGTTGGGTTGAGGGAGTGTAATGACCCACCAGAGGGTATCTTATAGTAAACTATTCTTACACCCATACTGGAGACCTTGAGGTCAATGGGTAAGGATAGTTTAGTTCACTATAGTGGATAACTATGCATACTATAAGATCATAAAATAAAAGGTGGGCTTGGGAAAGGCTCTTGTAATGAGGCCTGAGTTACCTTGACATGAGGCCTGGGTTACCCTGCCATGAGGTCTGAGTGACCCTGACATGGCACCCAAGTTACCCTACCTAGCATTCAGAGGTACTTACTTGGGGCAGGGGGTGATCCTATAAGGATTGGGTACTGTGGTAAAATCTAAAGACAACAAACCTGGTAGTCTTTGGGGGACCATAGGAGGAGCTACAGGGCTCCGAATGCTCCAGAATTTTACAGAGGTATTCCTAACACCCCCCTGCGGCCCCAGTGTAAGGCCCGCATGTCATAGGCTTACGGTTGTTGAGTTGCTCCATTCCTTACAGAAGGAACTGAGTGGAGGCACTCTTGTAATACCGTATAGGTTGTCGCCGTCCGTCCGACCGGATGCTGTCCGTAGGATATATGAGAGGGTGTAGGGTGTGCTCCAGAAGAAGGGCTATCTTCTGGTACCAAATATGTGTAAATTGGACAAGGACTGAAGGAGTTACTCAGGTAATACTGGAAGGGTAGTCCAGAGCTTCCAGGGTAGTCCCAGGGTGGCCCGGAAGATGTTGGAGCATCTCCGGGCAGGTAAATCGCACATAGGCACAACTCGTGCCCAATCGCTGTAAGACTATTGGGGTTGTTTGAGAACTCTAAGAGCATGATTCTTATTACAGTAGGGGTGCTTTCATGGAGTTGACTGTGGGTAGCACCCACCAGGCCAATCACCAAGGTACCCCACTGGGGGAGCTGAGTAGACTTTCCTATCAGGCAAAGACTTCACTAGAATGAAGTAGAAGGTTCCACTCAATCATGAGAGCTATGTCTACTAAAGGCTTGCATAGATGAAATGCATATGGGCATGAGAGTTCGTAAATGGTATATCTCCTCAGTTGCATGATAGTTCGCCACTAGCATGTCAATGATATAAAGAGTTTTTCTCCTGCGGTCACATTAGAGATGCAGCGCTGAAACACTTGATGTCGGAAGGAGATTTAGCCAGAGCAGACCAACATCCTCACAGAAATAATGTTCTGGGTGGTGTGTATTAGTCAGCCCAGAGGAGGCGGGTGTGCTCATGATTGAGTTACAGTATTGATGGGAGGGAACTGGCAGTATATGATATTCTCCTTAAACTATATGTGAGTCCCTCTCTACTCTGGCAATCAACTACCTCTCGAGAAACTTACTGAGTGAAGCTGCGGCTTAATGATATTAAGTTTTACTGTTTTGATTCTTCTTTACTCTACTGTTGATTATCTCTTTTGATCTTGGAGTCACTTTAGTGCAGTCACGAACTTGGAATCCATCTTCCCATAGGGTGCCCCCATTACAGTATATCGTTAAGTGACTTCCTCGGTTAACTCTCTTGAACTTGTTGCTATAAAACCTTTCTACGTTGACATATTCGAGTATGAGTCGCTTGTCTGGTACAAGAAGCATCGGGTGGAAAGAATTATGTCTTCCGAAGTTGGTTTTACTGACCCTGCAGCACAGGAACATGCTGCCCAAACCCTACGAGCCAGTACCTTCGCGGATCTATGGGGTTTAGAGGGGGAACCTGTGCCACTATTACTTGAAGCTGCTCCCATTGAAGTTCCTCAAGCATGTCAAGAATTGGTTGTTGCGGACTCAAGGGCCCTCATGCAATCCTTTTCCCATGATGTCTAGTTTACCAAGATGATGAGTGTTGACAATCAGGGTATCAGATTTGCAAGACTTAACATGTGAGCATGTTGAACTGTATATCCTTCAGGAAATCAGTTCTCAATTTCACGCGGCTCAGGAACAGTTACATTTCTGGAATGAGCAAAGGCAAGCTGCATTTTGTCAGGATATGGTGAAAGTAGTACAGAGTTGGATGTTGGATCAACAGGCTGTATTTCGTGAGCACATCTAAAATGCCTACTCATTAAACACCAGGATTGGAGCTCTAGAGAAGGCAATCCAAGGTGGATATGCAAAAGACTCCGATAATGACACAATTATGAGAGATGCTCCTCCCATTCCATTAGTACTTGCTGAAAAATGTACACCTAACTTTGCTCTGACGCTCCATGAAATGTTGCAGAAGGCAGAAGAAAGGCAATTTCTCACCCCTTTAAGGATACGAGAAATCAGTAACGATTGGGAAGAGTAGTTCTCTTGGGAAGCCTCACAGGCTCCGTCCAATCCACCTCGAAGAGCACGGAGGAGTAGAGACAATAGTCCCTCCACGCCACTAGGTCCTATGACTAGGCCCATGCCAAGGGTGGAAAGAAGGACAATGTGGACACCACCGGCCGGAGAAAATTCAAGGACTCTTTCAGGAGCCGGGAATACCCCGACGGTTGCAGTCTGACCACCCACAGCAGAAAGACCTTTTGGTAGTGCAACGTCAGTTCCTACTGGACAGGCACCACAGACGCCACCGTGCAATACTTCTGCAGTTATTCCACCAGCCCCAGGACCTAAGCCTTCAGGTAGCAGTTTTGGACAACATCTAGGGGTCCCAGGGGCTTGGACGCAGTCATTTGTGAGTGATTGTTCCCCTGCTTGTTGGGTCGGGGGAGGGTCACCTTTTGAAAGATGTTATTACCATGTCGACAGGTGTATTAAACTTCCTTCACAGGAAGTTAGACACCCACCGGGACAAAATACGTCAATAGAAAGGAGACTTGAAGTTGAAAAGATCCCATGTGATTTCTGTGGTTCACTTAGCCACCAAGGACTTCCACTTGCACCGGAGACTTGTTTGGAATACCAACAATCCCAGTTCAAACCTGGGCAAGCAGTGGGAACTCTGAGTCAATCAGATAGTACTCGCTTACCCCCTCCAACACCACACCGAGTTCTACCATCCCGGGGTGGTTCCCATTTTAGTGAACCGTGTAGTTCAGAGGAATCTTTTGATGGATATGATGTTCCGGGAGGAGGAGGAGGTAACATACCTCCTACAGGTAGAAACGCTGGGGCTGGAGGAGATCCGGGTGATTCCGATTCCTCTAGCAGCTCAGAGGATGATGTCGACTCCCTCCCCGATCTTGAGCAATTCCTTGGGTGACGTAAGTGAAACTAGAATGACTCAAAGAAGAGGCACTATGACCGCAGAACTTGTAAGCTAGCCAAATTCTTACAGTCATGTAAGAAGGAAAGCAAGACAGCTTCCAAGGTAAAGCCAAAGAAACCTGAGAAATTGGGTAATGTTAAGGCTTTTACCGGGGATGTTAACGACACTCTGAGGTTCCTTAGTGATGTGGAAATCAAGTTTAATTATTTCTGTGAGTCTGTCACTGAAGACATGGATAAGATTAGCTTGGTTATCCCTCTCTTGGAAGGTTCTGCCAAAAGCTGGTATATGAGTCTCCACTGTTACATAAACGAGGAGGCTGCCCAATGATGCGGAATGCTATTCAACCAAGACAATGAGCTCCATACCTGGGAACGATTCCGCCATCGTTTAGAGACAAGTTTTAGAGGACATGCCGATCGGGATCACTCTTTAGCCAAGTGGAACTCTTTGGAGATGAAACCCGGCCAAGTAGACAAGTACTTAGACAAGGTCATTGATCTAATGACCAAACTAGGGTATACGGATGGACGAGCAGTAAAATACAAGGTGCGTATCGGCATTACGTCAGAACTGCGGACAACCTGGGCTCAGAAGAACCCCCATCCCGAGGATGTAAATGAGTACCTCGATCTCCTAAGAAAAACTGTCCATGACTTGGAGGACAATACACGCTTTAGCCAAACAGTGGTTAAGGATAAAGGATTCAGTCATGATAAGAGTGAGGATAAGCATTCCTCAAAGAAGCAACAGAAGAAGGGAAAGAGTTCGGGTAAGCAGAATCCCAAACCTGCTAACTCTTCGGGCAACCGTCAGTCAAAGTCGGAAAATTCGGAGTATTCCATTGCTCACAAGAATATTCCTGGCATGCTCCTTGACAAGCGCCGAAAGTTAGACCAATGCACCAAATGTGGACAACCAGGTCACTTCTGGCAGAAGTGCACCTTGGTTACTCCAGTTGTTAGCTCATCCAAGTCAACCAAGGCACATAAGTGATCTGCGGAAGAGGCGAGCCATACCTCTAGTCCCTCTAACAAGGTTAAGCGCATTGAGGCCCCTCCTACTATTACTAGAAAAATTCTTGAAGTCCGAGAAGCAACTACTCAGATAATGGAAGTTGATACAGATGCTTCGGACTAGGTAAGTAACCCTCCGAAGAGAACTCAGTTAGCAACTAACAATTCCCTAGGCCAACGATGGCATGCTGGGGTGATAAACTTGATGGACTGGAGATGGACATGGTAAGTCCACCCTTCGAAGACCATGTATAGAAAGCTAATTCCTGACTAGGCTCAGCAGAGTAAGGTAGTCAAGGATGGAATGGGTTGTCTTATGGGTTTTCAGTATTAAGCGTTCTCTCTGTTATGCATCTATTGGGTTTTCCTTATTATATTCTGTCAGGGTTTTCATGGTTTGTTTGGATTTGGTTTAGTTATGTTTATATCAGGCGGGACTTGATTATATACAATTGAAAGTTATTTCCAAGTTTACCTGAGGAGGGTTTAGTACCCAAAATCATGCTGGCATGATAGTAAACAGCACTACTTACTTTGACTCATGATTTTATAACTTAACTGTTTGCAAAACACTTTAAACTTAACTGCGATTGACCTATTTGACCTTTCTTGTATTGAAAGACGAGAGACCCCATACCCTTACTTACCTACTACTATTATTGATACTAGAAATGTCTAGCAAAGAGAGGACCAGAAAGCGGCAGAGACTCTCAGGTCCCCCATGACATACAAAGTCTATCCGGGTAAAGGTTAGACTTGAGTGGCAACTGAATGCAAAAAGGAGTAGTGCAGAAGCAGTACTACTCCTGGACAGTGGTGCTATGGGAGCTGTGCTCAGTAGCAAATGGGTAAAGGACACTCAAATGCCCTGTGTCTGAAGGAAGACTCCTTCCCCCATATTAGATGCAAGTGGGAACAATATCCCAGGATCAGGTCTCCATTATACCAAGGCGGTAAAGATGAAAATAGGAGATCACTCAAATAAGATGAGCTTTGAGATTGCAGAAATGCCAGAGGGCAAAATTGATGGGTATCTTCCGATGTCCTGGCTCTCTGAGCATAACCTGGACATTGATTGGGAAAAGGGTATACTGGCCTGATAGTCAGCATACTGTAAGGCAAATTGCCCAGCTGGATGTGGTTACCGGTGATTAGAATTCATCACTGAGGAAGAAATGATGGCTGAGGATCAAGGATTGGTCCATCTCCTGGGGATGGCTAAATTCTCAGATGAAGATGGGAATGATATCGCAATAAAGCTCCTCCCAGAATATAAGGACTTTAGTGATATCTTTAGTCAAGAAAGGATAGAGTCCTTACCGCAGCACTCTAAGTATGATTACAGGATTGAACTACAGGCAGGAACGACTCCTCCTTTTGGTCCGGTCTATCCCCTCTCAGAAAAGGAACTGAAGGCACTGTGAGAGTACCTTGATGAGATCCTGGCAACCGGAAAGATCTGGAGATCTAGTTCACTGGCTGCTGTGCCTATATTATTTGTACCAAAGCCAGATGGTATACTACGGTTATGTATTGATTACAGAGGACTGAACAAGATAACCGTGAAGAACCATTATCCCCTCCCGCTAATGAACGAGCTGAGGGATAGACTTGGGAAAGTGATGGTATTTACCAAGTTAGATCTGAAAAATGGTTATTACCTTTTGCGAATGGCAAAGGGTGAAGAATGGAAGACTGCTTTTTGTTGTCGGTATGGCTTGTATGAGTATACCGTGATGCCTTTTGGATTATGCAACGCACCATCTACTTTCCAGAGTATGATAAATGATGTATTTAGAGGTCTATTAGATGAAGGAGTCATCGCTCATATGGACGATATCCTGATCTACTTGAAGACTATAGAAGAGCATGTTGCTCTAGTTAGGAGAGTAATGGAAAAGCTGCAAGAAGCAGCCTTATGCGTTAGCATCAAGAAGTCAACTTTCCACCAGAGAGAAGTTGAATTCCTAGGGTATAAGATATCTGATTGTGGGATATCAATGACAATGGAAAAGGTGGAATTGATCAAGAACTGGTCGAGTCCAAAGAGCATTGTCGAAGTACGAAGCTTCATGGGCTTTGCCAACTTCTACCGAAGGTTCATCAAGGGGTTTAGCAAGATAGCGAGGCCATTGACAGACCTGACGAAGAAGGATATTAAATGGGACTGGACACCAGCCTGCACAGAGGCTTTTGAACAATTAAAAGAGTTGTTTACATCCAGCCCTATTCTAGCACACTTTGACCCTAACCGGCCAACAAAGTTGGAAACCGATGCAAGTGACTTTGCATTGGGTGCTGTTCTGTCCCAGCTCTGTGAGGATGAGAAATGGCACCCCGTGGCCTATCATAGTAGGAAATTTGTACCAGCAGAGGTGAATTATGATGTCCATGATAAGGAAATGACTGCGATTGTGGCGGCATTCAAAGAATGGGATCATTTACTGAGGTCTGTCGCTGGTCAAATTGTTATATACACAGATCACAAGAATCTTGAATACTTTAATAGTACCAAGATACTAAATAGACAGCAACACCGCTGGGCGGAATTCTTACAACCGTTCAATTTTAAGATTATCTACTGTGAAGGTAGGTTGAACGAGAAGGCAGATGCATTGTCAAGGCATAGGGACTACTGCCTTGAAGGGGGGGGTAATTCTCAACAGAGCCCCGAAACAACGTTTTTCCAACCTGGTCAATCGGTTGTAAATGAGGAGCAGGACATCTTGCAACCACAGGTGTTGCAATCTTGCCAAGGCTATTGGTTGCAATCTTCCTTTTTGGAAGCACTTAAGAAAGCAACCAGTGCAGATGACAAGTACATGAGCATATTCAAGTCAGTCATAGGTGGGCAGAAAGATGTTGACCCTAGTTTTTCGGTACAGAAGGACTTACTACTCTATAAGAATAGGTGGTACATACCCAAGGCAAAAGGGTTGAAGCAAGCAATCATGGAGGCAGAACATGATTCCCATATTGCGGCACACTTTGGGACATACAAGACAGTTGGACGAATCAAGGCAAACTTCTACTGGCCAAAGATGGATGAGCACATCTTGGAGTATGTGCGTACTTGTGATACATTTCAAAGGAGCAAGATAGTCCGGCATAAGAAATTTGGATTACTTGAACCAATTGAGGTGCTAATAAAACCATGGAATGATATTTCCATGGACTTCATTGTAGCATTACCGGAGTCTGAGGAATATACAAAGATCTGGGTCATTATTGATCGATTCTCGAAAATGGCTCACTTCATGCTATTGACAATGGAGGTGCCTATAGAAAAGTTGGCATTGATATTCCTGAAGGAAATATGGTGGCTACATGGGCTCCCAGAATCGATAACCTCAGACCGAGATAGCACGATTCACCTCTAAGTTTTGGGCAAGCTTGATGAAGTTGCTACAGATCAAGCTTAATATATCAACAGCCTTCGATCCAGAAATCAATGGGCAGACTGAACGGGTAAACCAGACTTTGGAACAATATCTTCGGAGCTATTGCTCATATCAGCAAGACGATTGGGTGCCTTTGTTACCATTGGCAGAGTATGCATATAATACTTCTACCTCGGAATCCACTAGGGCTTCTCCTTTTGAGATTAACTATGGATTCAACCCTCGTACAAACTAGTCAGGCATGGTCCCAGATAGCCAAGGGATTCATCCAAGCAGTGAGCTCTTGGTATGGAACTGGGAAGGTTCATGGCAAGAGGTCAGAGGAACCTTACAAGGGGCACAAGAAAGGCAACAGAAGTGGCATGACCAAAAGAGGCTACCATCTCCAGAATACATTACAATGGAAGATGTGACCAATAGAGTTGCGAGAAAGGCCGACCGGGTAATGTTGAATCAAAAAAACATCTGGACAAAGAGGCCGATGGAAAAGTTAGACCACCGAATGTTTGGCCCATTTGTGGTTAAATGAAAGGTAGGGTCCCGGGCCTATAAGCTCGAACTTCCAACTGGTTGGTCAATCCATCCCGTATTCAATGTCAGTCTACTAGAACCATACCATGATGATCCAGTAGGTAGGCCTCAGAAGGAAGTTCCAGTACCAGAGATTGTAGACAATGAGTCAAGCTATGTGGTTGAAGCTATCCAGGATAGTCATTGGTATGGCGGGATAAAGATGAGTTCCCGCCACCGTTTCGTTCAATACTTAGTAGCATGGGAAGGTTATGGACCAGAGGAGAATTCATGGGAACCTTTTGAGATGCTAGAAGGAATGGCCATGGAGGCCCTTAATGATTTTCACTGGAGGTATCCATCCAAGCCAAGGGATCACCGCATCATGGATGTACTGAAGCCGGGAAATAAAAGAAGTCACTAACGGTCCGGGACGGACCTTAGAGAAGAGGAGAGTCATGTAATGACCCACCAGAGGGTGTCTTACAGTAAACTATTCTTACACCCATACCGGAGACCTTGAGGTCAATGGGTAAGAATAGTTTGGTTCACTATAGTGGATAACTATGCATACTATAAGATCATAAAATAAAAGGCGGGCTCGGGAAAGGCTCGTGTAATGAGGCCTGAGTTATCCTGACATGAGGCCTGGGTTACCCTGCCATAAGGTCTGAGTTACCCTGACATGGCACCCAAGTTACCCTACCTAGCATTCAGAGGTACTTACTTGGGGCAGGGGGCGATCCTATAAGGATTGGGTCCTCTGGTAAAATCTAAAGACAACAAACCTGGTAGTCTTTGAGGGACCATAGGAGGAGCTACAAGGCTCCGAATGCTCCAGGATTTTACAGAGGTATTCCTAACACTCCCCTGCGGCCCCAGCATAAGGACCGCACCACATGGGCTTACGGTTGTTGAGTTGCTCCATTCTATACAGAAGGAACTGAGTGGAGGCACTCTTGTAACACTGTATAGGTTGTCGCCGTCCGTGCGACCGGATGCTGTCCGCAGGATATATGAGAGGGCATAGGGTGTGCTCCAGAAGAAGGGCTATCTTCTGGTACCAGATATGTGTAAAACGGACAAGAACTGAAGGAGTTACCCAGGTAACTCTAAAAGGGTAGTCCAGAGCCTCCTGGGTAGTCCCGGGGTGGCCTGGAAGATGTTGAAGCATCTCCGGGCAGGTGAATCGCACATAGACACAACTCGTACCCAATCGCTGTAAGACTATTGGGGTTGTTTGCGAACTCAAAGATCATGATTCTTATCACAGTAGGGGTGCTTTTGGGGAGTTGACTGTGGGTAGCGCCCACCAGGTCAATCACCAAGGTACCCCACCAGGGGAGCTGAGTAGACTTTCCTATCAGGCAAAGACTTGACTAGAATGAAGTAGAAGGTTCAGCTTGATTGTGAGAGCTATGTCTACTAAAGGCTTACATAGATGAAATGCATATCGGTATGAGAGTTCGTAAATGGTATATCTCCTCAGTTGCATGATAGTTCGCCACAAGCATGTCAATGATATGAAGAGTTTTTCTCCTGCGGTCACATTAGAGATGCAGCGCTGAAACACTTGATGTTGGAAGGAGATTTAGCCAGAGCAGACCAACATCCACAAAGGAACAATGTCCTGCGTGGTGTGTGCTGGCCACCCCAGAGGAGACGGGCATGCTCATGATTAAGTTAGAGTAGTGATGGGAGGGAACTGGCAGTATATGATATTCTACTTAAACTATATGCGAGTCCCTCTCTACTCTGGCAATCAACTACCTCTCGAGAAACTTACTGAGTGAAGCTGCTGCTTAACGATATTAAGTTTTACTGTTTTGATTCTTCTTTACTCTACTGTTGATTATCTCTTTTGATCTTGGAGTCACTTCAGTGCGGTCACGAACTTGGGATCCATCTTCCCTTAGGGCGCCCCCATTACAGAGAGGCTAGATTTTTGAAAGATGATATCACCATATTGATGGGTATGTTAAACCTCCTTCCTATGTAGTTAGGTACCCACCAGGATAAGGCACATCTAAAGAGAAAAGAGTTGAAGTTGAAAAAACCCCATGTGATTTCTGTTGCTCACATCACCATCAAGGACTCCCACTTGCACTAAACACCTGTTTTGAATACCAACAGTTCTGGTACAAACCTGAGCAAGCAATGGCAACTCATAGCCAATCAGAGAGTACTTGCTTACCCCCTGCAATACTGCACCCAGCCTCAGCATCCTAGGGTGGTTCACACTTTAGTAGACTCTGTAGTTCAGAAGAATCCTTTGATCAATATGGTGTTCTGGGGGGAGGTGGAGGTAATTGGCCACCTAGTTGAAACACTGGGGCTGGAGGAGATCTGGGTGGTTCTGATTCCTCTAGCAACTCAGACAATGATGCCAACTCCTTCCCTGATCATGAGCAATTCCTAGGTTAACATAAGTCAAACTGGAATGACTCACTGAAGAGACACTATGATCGCAGAACTCATAAGCTTGGCAAATTCTTACAGTCATTTAGGAAGGAAAGCAAGACAGCTTCCAAGGTAAAGCCTAAGAAACTTAAGAAATTATTTGACATTAAGGGTTTTACTAGGGATGTTAACAATACTTTGAGGTTTCTTAATGATGTAGAAATCAAGTTTAATTATTTCCATGAGTCTGTCACTAAAGACATGGATAAGATTAGCTTGGTTATCCCTCTCTTAGAAGGTTCTGCCAAAAGCGATTATATGGGTCTCCACCAGTACATTAATGAGGAGGCCACCCAAGGAAGTGGAATGATCTTCAATCCAGACAATGAACTTCAAACCTGGGAAGGATTCTGTCTTTGTTTAGAAACCAGCTTTGGAGGACATGCTGATCAGGATTGCTTTTTAGCCAAGTGGATCTCACTGGAGATGAGATCTGTTCAAGTAGACAAGTACTTGGATAAGGTCATTGATCTCTTGACCAAACTAGAGTATATAGATGGATGAGCAGTAAAAGACATGGTGCATATCAGTATTATGTCAGAATGGCAGAGAGTGTGGGCTTAGAAGAACCCCCATCCTGAGGATATTAATGAGTACCTCAATCTCCTAAGGAAAACTGACCATGACCTGGAAGACAATACATGCTTTAGCCATACTGTAGTTAAGAATAAAGGATCCAGTCATGATAACAGTGAGGACAAGCATTCCTCAAAGAAGTAATAGAAGAAGGGAAAGGGTTTGGGTAACCAGAATCCCAAACCTGCTAACTCTTTGGGTAGCTGTCAGTCAAAGCCAGAAAATTCAGAGTATTCATTCACTTATAAGAATATTCCTAGCACACTTCTTGATAAGCACCAAAAGTTAGGTCAATGCACCCAATATAGACAACCAGGTCACTTCTGGCAGAAGTGTACTTTGGTTACTCTAGTTGTTAGCTCTTCCAAGCCAGCCAAGGTATGCAAGTGATCAGTGGAAGAGGCGGGCCATACCTCTGGTCCCTCTAACAAAGTTAAGCACATTGAGGCACTTCCTCCTGTTACTAGGAAAATTCTTCAAGTCCACAAATCAACTCCTCAGATAATGGAGGTTGATATGCATACTTCAAACTAGGTAAGTAACCCTCTGAAGAAACATTAGTTAGCAACTAACAATTCACTAGGCCAACAATGGCATGCTGGGGTGATCAATCTTGATGGGCAGGAGATGAACAAGGTATTGTATGTTAACAAAATTAACCATACATCCATGATCCATGGCAACGCAACCCTCCTCATCACCTCTCACTTTGAACACCACCTAAAGAAATTCCTCTACATCAACCAAAACTCAACCAATTTTCCTAATTCTTTTATTTTAAGAAACTATGCCTCCTATTCTTCCCAGTCATGCCAAAAAGCCTATTCCCTCCAAGCACCTCTCAGAGTTTACCAGGTGGAGAATTCTCAGGTTACACGAACCTCAAATGAGCTATCGCCAAATTTCCCTCTACCTTGACATCCCCCTCAATACTATTAAAGATAGTATCTTAAAAGGAGATCAAGAGGGCCAGGAGAGAAAGGGTAGAGGAAGATATCCTAAAACTACCAAGTTGCAGGATGATGCTATGGTGGAGGAAGCTCTCAGCTATCACAATACTAGCTATTCTGAGATTGCCAAAAAGGTTGCTCCCAATATCTCTTCTATGACAGTGAGGAGAAGACTTCAACAAAGGCATCTAAAAAAGTGGTTGGCACAAGAAAGGGTTCATTTGGATAACAATCTAGCTCAAGAGAGATTGGAATGGGCATTAGCTCATAGGCATTGGACAAGAGAGATGTGGAGAAGAAAGGCAATGTGGGGAGATGAGGTAGCTGTGGAGAGAGGAGGAGGAAAGAGGAGAAAATGGATATTTAGATATCCAAAAGAGATGTGGAATAAGGATTGTATTAAGCCTGCTGCTAGGAGAGGAGAGAGGAAGATTAGCCAAATGATGACTGGTTGTTTTTATGGTCAGACTCATGGTCTCTTTTTACCTGTTTTTCCTGATCCTACTTCTGCTAGGGGTGGAGTGACTGGAAAGTCAATTATTAATGTTTATGATCATTATGACTTTCTACAGATATGGGAAGATATCAGAGAAAGGGTTGGAGATGAAGAGGTATTTTTTATCATTGACAATGCTAAGACTCACTTGCTCTTTAGGAGATGGCTCAGAGTGCAGGGAATTACTCTTCTGGAAATTCCTGCCTATTCACCAGATCTCAATCCTATTGAGAATGTTTGGTCTCTGGTGAAAGATAAGCTTCACAAGAACTATCCTGAGCTCTATCTCATGAAGGGTCCTGTTGATGAGGTCAAAAAAGCAATAGAGGAGGCCATTACTAATTGTTGGGAACTTCTTGACCAAAAGGTTTTTGATACTTTGGCAGGATCAATGGTAGATAGGGTGGAAGAACTTATTAAGGCTGATGGATGGTATACTAAATATTAATTTCTACTATGTATTTACATTTTTTTAATTTTTTTTTGGTTTTCATGATGGTGGGGTTGGTGGGGTAGTGGGGTTGCCATGGCCAAGTTTTTCCGTCTGTTGATGTACAGTTATTTTTGTTAACGTACAATAAGTACATCCTCTGAACACCATGTATAGAAAGCTGAAATTGACTAGGCTCAGTGGAGTAAGGTAGTTGATGATGGAGAAGGGTCTTCTTATAGGTTTTCAGTATTGGGGGTTCTCTCTGTTATGCCTCTATTGTGTTTTTCTTATTCTGTTCTGTCTTGTTTTACTTGGTTTGTTTGGATCTAGTTTGGTTATGTTTACATCAGGTAGGACTTGATTACATACAATTGAAAGTTATTTCCAAGTTTACCTGAGGAGAGTTTAGTACCTGAAATCATGATGGCATGATAGTAAACAGTGCTACCTACTTTGACTCATGATTTTATAACTCTCATAACTTAACTGTTTGCAAAATGCTTTATAACTTAACTACTATTGACCCATTTTGGCCCCTCCTGTATCAAAAGGCAATAGACCCCATGCCCTTACTTACTTACTCACTTTATTCAATTTTAGAAATGTCTAGCACAGGAAAACCCAAAAAGCAGCAGAGACTCTCAGGTCCACCATGACATACAAAGTCTATCTGAGTAAAGGTTAGACTTGAGTGGCAACTGAATGCAAAAAGAAGTAGTGCAGAAGTAGTACTACTTTTAGATAGTAGTGCTATGGGAGCAGTGCTCAGTAGCTGATAGATAATGGACACTCAAATGCCCTATGTCTGAAGGAAGACTCCTTCCAGCATATTAGATGCAAGTGGGAATGACATCCCTAGATCTGCTCTCCATTATCCAAAGCTGCTAAAGATAAAGATAGCAGACCTCTCAAATAGAATGAGTTTTGAGATTGTGGAAATCCCAGGGGGCAAAATTGATGGGTATCTTCTGATGTCCTGACTCTACGAGCATAACTCAGAAATTGATTGGGAAAAAGGTATACTGGTGTAATGGGGGTGCCCTAAGGGAAGATGGATCCCAAGTTCGCAACCGCACTGAAGTGACTCAAGATCAAAAGCGATAATCAACAGCAGAGTAAAGAAGAATCCAAACAGTAAAACTTAATATCGTTAAGCTGCAGCTTCACTCATTAACTTTCTCGAGAGGTAGTTGATTGCCAGAGTAGAGAGGGACTCGCATATAGTTTAAGTAGAATATCATATACTGCCAGTTCCCACCCATCACTACTCTAACTTAATCGTGAGCACACCCATCTCCTCCGGGCTGACCAACACACACTACCCAGAACCTTATTTCTGTGTGGATGTTGGTCCGCTCTGGCTAAATCTCCTTCCGACATCAAATGTTTCAGCGCTGCATCTCAAATGCGACTGCAGGAGAAAAACTCTTCATATCGTTGACATGCTAGTGGCGAACTATCATGCAATTGAGGAGATATACCATTTACGAACTCTCATGCCCATATGCATTTCATCTATGCAAGCCTTTAGTAGACATAGCTCTCACAATCGAGCTGAACCTTCTGCTTCATTCTAGTCAAGTCTTTGCCTGATAGGAAAGTCTACTCAGCTCCCCCGGTGGGGCACCTTGGTGATTGGCCTGATGGGTGCTACCCACAGTCAACTCCCCGAAAGCACCCCTACTGTGATAAGAATCATGCTCTTAGAGTTCTCAAACAACCCCAATAGTCTTATAGTGATTGGGCATGAGTTGCGCCTATGTGCGATTCACCTGCCCAGAGATGCCTCAACATCTTCCAGGCTACCCCAGGACTACCCGGGAGGCTCTGGACTACCCTTCCAGTATTACCTGAGTAACTCCTTCAGTTCTTGTCCGTTTTACACATATCTGGTACCAGAAGATAGCCCTTCCTCTGCAGCACACCCTATGCCCTCTCATATATCTTACGGACAGCATTCGGTCGGACGGATGGCAACAACCTATACAGTGTTACAAGAGTGCCTCCACTCAGTTCCTTTTGTAAGAAATTGAGCAACTCAACAACCGTAAGCCCATGATGTGCGGTCCTTACGCTGAGGCCGTAGGGGGGTGTTAGGAATATCTCTATAAAATCCTGGGGTATTCGGAGCCCTGTAGCTCCTCCTATAGTCCCCCAAATACTACCAAGTTTGTTGTCTTTAGATTTTACCAGAGTGCCCAATCCTTATAGGATCGCCCCCTGCCCCAAGTAAGTACCTCTAAATGCTAGGTAGGGTAACTTGGGTGCCATGTCAGGGTAACTTAGACCTTATGGCAGGGTAACCCGGACCTCATGTTAGGGTAACCCAGGCCTCATGTCAGGGTAACTCAGGCCTCATTACACAAGCCTTTCCCGAGCCTGCCTTTTATACTACGATCTTATAGTATGCATAGTTATCCACTATAGTGAACCAAACTATCCCTACCCGTTGACCTCAAGGTCTCCGGTATGGGTGTAAGAATAGTTTACTGTAAGACAACCTCTGGTGGGTCATTACACGACTCCCCTCTTCTCTAAGGTCCGTCCCGGACCATTAGCGACGTCTTTTATTTCCTGGCTTCGGTACATCCACGATGTGGTGATCCTTTGGCTTGGATGGATACCTCCAGTGAAAATCATTAAGGGCCTCCATGGCCGTTCCTTCTAGCATCTTGAAAGGTTCCCATGAATTCTCCTCTGGTCCATAACCTTCCCACGCTACTAAGTATTGAATGAAACAGTGGCGGGAATTCATCTTTATCCCGCCATACCAATGACTATCCAGGATAGCTTCAACCATATAGCTTGGCTCATTGTCTATTATCTCTGGTAATGGGACTTCCTTCTGAGGCCTACATGCTGGATCATCTCGGTATGGTTCCAGTAGACTGACATTGAATATGGGATAGATTGACCAACTAGTTGGAAGTTCGAGCTCATAGGCCCGGGACCCTACCTTTCGTTTAACCACAAATGGGCTAAACATTTGGTGGTCCAACCTTTCCATCGGCCTCTTTGTCTGGATGTTTTTTCGGTTCAACATTACCCAGTTGGCCTTTCTCACAACTCCATTGGTCACATCTTCCATTGTAACGTATTCTGGAGATGGTAGCCTCTTTTGGTCATGCCACTTCCATTGCCTTTCTTGTGCCCCTTGTAAGGTTTCTCTGACCTCTTGCCATGAACCTTCCCAGTTCCGTATCAAGAGCTCACTGCTTGGATGAATCCCTTTGCTATCTGGGACTATACCTGACCACTTTGTACGAGGGTTGAATCCATAGTTAATCTCAAAAGGAGAAGCCCTAGTGGACTCTGAGGTAGAAGTATTGTATGCATACTCTGCCAATGGTAACAAAGACACCCAATCTTCTTGCTGATATGAGCAATAGCTCCAAAGATATTGTTCCAAAGTCTGGTTCACCTGTTCAGTCTGCCCATCAGTTTTGCGATGGAAAGCCATTGATATATTAAGCTTGATTTGTAGCAACTTCATCAAGCTTGCCCAAAACTTAGTGGTGAATTGGCTATCCTGGCCTGAGATTATCGATTCTGGGAGCCCATGTAGGTGCCATATTTCCTTCAGGAATATTAATGCTGACTTTTCTATAGACACCTCCATTGTCAATGGTATGAAGTGAGCCAGTTTCGAGAATCGATCAACAATGACACATATCTTTGTATATCCCTCAGACTCCAGTAATGCTACAAGGAAGTCCATGGAAATATCATTCCATGGTCTTATTGGCACCTCAATTGGTTCAAGTAATCCAAATTTCTTATGGCAGACTGTCTTGCTCCTTTGACAGGTATTGCAAGTATGCACATACTCCATGATATGCTCATCCATCTTTGGCCAGTAGAAGTTTGCCTTGATTCGTCCAACTGTCTTGTATGTCCCAAAGTGTCCCGCAATACGGGAATCATGTTCTGCCTCCATGACTGCTTGCTTCAGCCCTTTTGCCTCGAGTATGTACCACCTATTCTTATAGAGTATAACAGGTGGTAACCTGTATGAACTAATACAATAGGGATCGGCCGTAGGCCAGCTATCATTCGATTCCTAAGGCAGACTAGAAAGGTAAAGACAAGCAGGTCTTAGACGAAGTGAAGGGGAAAGGGAGCAAGAGAATCGCCGTTCAACCAAGTATATTTCTTATCTAGGTTCTGTCTGAAGTCTGGCATTTCCTGTTAGTCAGGAAGCCTGTCTTAAATACATGATTTCCTCCACCCAAGGTAGAGGCTCCTGAAAACCCGCAACGACTGTCATTACTGCTAAGTGCACACTACCGGAATCTTGTGATCCTACTGGAGTCCTGAAAGCCCAAGGCAATCCCTCACCGAAGCCCTATATCTACTGCCGGTATACATGATCATTCCTTCCCTTGGAATCCCTAGGGCACAACCTTGCCGGTACAAAAGCATAACTAAAATGAACATAACATGTTACCGGAATCCTAGCGATACTGGTAGTGAAACAATCAATCAATCAAAGCAAAAACAAACAACATAACATGACAAAGGAAAACATAAGCGTAACCAGTATACAGTTGCCGGAACATGTACACATGTTACATTCCCCCAATCTAAAACTCCACATACCCTATTCCAAGTCCTCCTACTCGTTCCCATCCATGTGCCAAAGGAGGGTGTCATCATTGGTACTGAAGTAGTCAAACTCTGAATAGCTAGAGTCATATTGTTCATTGTCATAAGGTTCCCAAAATTCGTCAGGTACAGGTCCAGCTGCACAGGGAGTCTCCAATACTTCCATTGGTTCCCAAACCATTCTAACATAGTGTGAATTGATCTTAGGCAGGGGGGCGGCTGGGTGGTTTGTAGTCCAGTATTCTTGGATGATTTCCAAGGAGTTTTCCAAGTTCTCGATGGGTTCCCAAGAGTCATCAGTCCTTTCATATCCTTTCCAGTGTACCAGGAATTCGTCCCTGTTATTCTGGCATCTGTTATCAAGGATCTGTTCCACTTCCCATTCTTCTGCATTGTCAATGATAATAGGTGCCAGCCTGTCCATCCTGCGAGATGCGAATCTATTTGGGTCATTTTCGAGGTATTCCTTGAGGGAAGATATGTGGAAGAAGGGTTTCTGTCACTCCATTCGCCGGGGCAATTCAAGCTTGTAATTGTCGGTATAGATGTCATGTTCCAGTACCTTGAACAGTCCAAACCACCGGGGTTCTAGCTTCCTCGATCATCCAGGTGTAGAGGTGTAGGGCCGCCCTCTAACCAATACTCTGGTTCCTATCTCTAAGGGGTATTTCTGGGGTTTGCGCTGCTTGTCTGCTTGTACTGTTTGCCTGAATGTGGCATGCTTCCACACCATATCCACTTCCATTCTCATTGCTTCATGGGTATTCAATATTTCATCAACAGCCGGTACCTTACTGGCTGATCATTGGACAGGGCTAAAGATTTTCCATGGCCATCCATATAGGGCCTGGTAGGGTGAGATACCCAAGAATTCATGGGGTGCACCATTCATTGCTGCTGCTATAGAGGGGAGAGCCTGGGACCAGTTGTTCTTCCTTTTGTTGACAAAGTTCTTCATCATTTGCTTGAGTGTGCGAATCCTGCGCTCCACTTGGCCACTGGTTTGGTGATGGTATTGGGTGGCCATCCAGACATGAATTCCCAATGATTTCATCATTTGAGACCAAAACTTAGAGGTAAACCGGGAGTCCTGGTCAAGTATTATGCTCAGTGGAAGGCCATGAACATCAAAGATAGTACTTTGAAGTTTTTTGAATGTCTTCTCGGAGGTGGCCTGGTCTCCAAGGGGGACCAAGTGGGTATATGATGTGAATCGGTCCATGATAACCATGATAGTATTGTATTTGTTTGATTTGGTGAAGGGTCCAGCAAAGTTGATAGCCAAGGACTGGTATGCCTCATCTGGCTCTGGAAGTGTGAGGGATCGTCCTGTTGGGAGGCTAGTTGGTTCGTTGTTGATCTGACATTGGTCACAGGAGCGACAATAGGCTATGAAATCCTGCAGCATCTGGGGCCACCAAAAGAAACAGGCCACATATCGGTAGCTTTTATGGGCTGAGAAATGTCTAAGGCCTTCATGAACTGTTTTGAGAATAAAATCCCGAAGGGATACTCCCCTTTCCAAAGGTCCCACAGGGATATAAAGGTTATAATACCCGTTGGTATTTTGTGCAATAAGAAGGCCATCTTGAATGGAATAGTGTAATTTGTTGCCAGTCTCCTCGTCTCTAGCAAAGAGGGGGTCAAGCTTAAGCACTGCAATGACCTTTGGGTGGAATTCGCCCATGAGTGTTGTGTGGATCGTACCTAAGAAGGTGTTTGCTTTTTTGGTTTCCTGGTAACTCCAGAAAGGCTCGCTGTAGAGGGGTGAAGAAGAAGAAGCTCGGGAGGCATCTGGCAACTGATCCAGTATCAATTTATCCCCCAACATTTCCTGGTCTGTTAAGAATCTGGGAGGGGGATGGGGGAGAGAGGAAGAAGACCATGTGGTAAGTGGAGGGGTGCTCGCTGGCGAGGAGGAAATGATTTCGCTTGTATGTTTCTTTCCCTTGCCCTTCTTACTTTGCTTTCATTTCTTGGGATCCCTGGGAAAGTAATTTGCTCCTTCCTTATCAGATTTGTGTACTTCGCATTCATCGTCATAGCATGCTGTCCAGGTGGATGCCGCATGTGCTGCTTTCTTTTTGGACAACTTGGGAAGTGTGACTCCATCTCCCTAGGAGTTGCCTTTGGTGATGGAACTATCAGTGCTGGTCTCGCTCTTGGGAGGGTTTCTGTTGCTTTCCTTGCATTTCTGGGATCGGGTGACTGCATTGGCTTGAATGGCGTTCAACATATAATCAGGGCTGGCCCTGAGTATTGAGTCTCGTGAGGTGAGGGTTGGAGAGTGTTGGTTTGCTGCTGAGGAGTTCATGTCACTATCGGATTCTAAGCTGTAGGATGCTGAAGAGGTGTAGTTGGTGTGGATTTCTGATGCCTTGGTGTTTGGAGTGATCTGGGTATCATGGTTTTCGGAAGTGGGATCTTGGAGGATTATATCATAAGATGAAGATCCATCTTCATGAATTCTCGATAGGTAGTCTGCTAAGAAATTCTTTACTCCTGGCATATATTGAATAGTAAAATCAAAGCGGTTAAGGTGCATTAGCCATCTTTGCTGCCGGTCGCTTAGGTTCTTTTGGGTCATAAGTTTAGTTAGAATTTCATGGTCAGTAACGATAGTGAATTTGGTGTGTGACAACAGGTGTGCAAAGGCTTCCACAGCCTCAACGATTGCAAGAGCCTCCTGTTGATGTGTGGGATAGTTGCTTTGGGAGGGTGTTAATTTCCGGCTATGGAATGCTGCCGGTCTAGTCTCTTCCCTGATTGTTCCTTGTCCTACCCATGCACCAGTTCTGGTGGGAGATGCATCGGTAAACAGCCATATCATATCTGGTTTGGAATAATCGATCGGTCACAAGACCTGGTGTTCTTCTGCCTCCTTTTTAACCGCCTGGAATCCAGCTTCCTGCTGGTCGGTCCAAAGCCATTCCGCATCACCGGTAAGAGCTATAAGTGGTGCAGTAATGGTAGCGATGCGGGGTAGGAACTGTGAGATATAATTAACTATTCGATTAAATCGCTGAAGCTCTTTCTTATTCTTTGGTCTGGTCCAGTCCTTAACAGTCCTTATTTTTTCCGGTGCTGGATGTATGCCATTGTGATCGATTATGTGGCCCAATATATCCAGTTCTTTTGCAAAGAAGATGCTCTTTTTTGGGTTTGCAGATATCTTCGCCTGCTCTAGCTTTCTACAGACTGTTTTGATATGTTCCACATGGTCCTGGTATGTGTCGTTAAATATAAGGATATCATCAATATAAACCCAAACGAAGATACCTAGTTCATCTGAGAGGGTGTCTTCCATAACCCTCATAAATGTGGCTGGGGTATTTGTATCTCCTTGCAGCATTACTCTTCATACAAATGCTCCAAAGGGTGTCTTGATAGTGTTGTATTTCTCGTCATCTGGGTGAACTCTGGTCTGAAAATAGGCATCGCTGAGGTCTATTTTGCTTCTATATTTTGCTCTTCCAACTGCATCAATTATCACCTGCTGGTTGGGTATTGGTGAGTGGTCCTTGATTGTATTTAGGTTCCTTTGCCACAGTACTGCTGGTGGTCTTATG
This sequence comes from Choiromyces venosus 120613-1, assembly GCA_003788595.2. NCBI lineage: Eukaryota > Fungi > Ascomycota > Pezizomycetes > Pezizales > Tuberaceae > Choiromyces > Choiromyces venosus. The sequence goes on along the minus strand of ML120529.1, from coordinate 74,266 downwards.
CTGCCGTTTGGTTTGCCTTGTACAAACATGCTCGATCTACTGGGTGCTTCTGCTCTGTAAATAACTCCTGCTTTTTGTTGCTTCTCAATCCATGCTTTGAATTGTGGTAGGAGCTTTTCTGGTGTCTTGTAGTTTGGCATTTTTGGGTAAAGGTTTGGGGTCCTTTAGGTGGATCCGATGGTCTATGTTCCTTCTTGGTGGCATGGTAGTAGGTACTTCTTTGACAAATACCTTAGGGAACATCATTAGGAAATCTGGTGCTTTTTCTGCTTTTGCCATTGCAGATCTGGGCTGAGTAGACTGTCCATTACAGTTTACTCTCACCTTGTAGTCAGGGAAGTATAGGCTGTTTTTCCTGCAGTCTATCATTGCTCCGAGTTTGACAAGGTCATCCATACTCAGTAGGACATCATAGTCTGATACTGGTGTGACCATCATCTCAATTCTCAGTATCTTCATCTTCCCTATCTGAATATCAATGGTACTATTGTAATTGCTGCTTGATCTCAATCCCTTGACTGCCATTTTTAGAGTGACAGGGCACTTTCGAGGCTGGTAAGGGATGTTGTGTGTGGTGACCAATTGGTTGCTTATCAAGCTTCCGCCGATGGTTCCTGTATCTGCTAGCACTCTTGCTTGTTTGCCATTTACCAGCAAGTTGAATTCGAGTGCTTGGAAGGGTGCGCCAGGGTCTTCAGGTGTCCCAACAGTAGTCTTGTAGGTCTTTATAGTGTCTTGTCCATCCACTTCTTGAGTAGAGTCACTTTCTAGCTCATACTCCTCATCGCTGCTGTCAGTATCGTCCTCTGTGATCCTGACATGGTTGGTTTTGACTTCTTTCTTGGGGCATTCATTTGCCATATGTCCACCTTCCCCACAGTAGAAGCAGGTTCCTTCCTTTTTCCGTCGATCCATTTCCTTCTTGCTACGTTTCTTGTTCTTTGTATAGGTTGTTTTCTTTGCTGGTGCCTTGCCTTTTCCTGCTGCTTTGCTGCTCGATGCTTGTGCAGGTTGATATTCTTTCTTTGGTTTGTTTGACTTGTTGGCTGATGGGCCGCCGCTGCTGCCATAGCCTCCAGTTTTGTACATAGTTGCATCATATCTCTCTGCGATCTGTACTATCTGGGTCCAGGTATCTGTTTCCCAGATCTGGGGTTCAACATTTCTTCTGAGGTGAGAATCCATTGCATCTAAGAACCGTTGCCTTTGTGTGTAGTCGGATATGGATTCTCTTGGGAGGGTAGCTCTTAAGTCTTCTAGTTCTCCAGCAATCTTTGATATCCTAGCTGGTTTTCCTCCTGTAGTTTGTGATACCTTCTGCCATTGCTGGTATAGGTCATCTGTATTTGTAGATGCTTTGAAGAGTTGCTTAAATTGGTTTTGAAAGGTTTCAAGGTTTGGTGTATCATCATGCTCATCGAGTAGTGTCATGTATGCATTGTGTGCTTGTTTCTCAGTATAGTCTCCATAGTAATCAACCACATCTTGCGTATCATCATTGATGTTATGCTTTGAGAGGTACTTCTTTACTTCTCTGAGCTATTTCTTGAGTCCATTTGGTTTGAGGCCATCTCCTTCCCCACTGAACTTTGATGGTTGGGGCCATTTGATTTTTGGCCTTTGTGTTGCTTCATCAGCAGGTCTTTGTACCATGTCGCCCATTCCTGCTCCTCCTGGTGGTGATGCTAGGTCTTCCGGTGGTCTTGAACCTTCTGGCTGCTTGCCTTTGCCTTCAGGTGTCTCGGGTTTGGGTGGTTTGGCTGGAGATTCTGGGAAAGCTCCTGGGGGTGGGGTTCGCTCTCTGGATGCTGACTGGCTTGCCGCCTGGCTTGCCGTCTGAGATTGGACTCTGCTTCCAAAGACTGCTCCAAAGAGACTTCCGAATCTGTGTCTTATTTCTGGGATGGGACCTCTTGCTGCTCGCTGGAGGATCTGTTCTACAGTTAGGTCCTCCTCTGGGTCAGAGTCAAGGTCTTCTGGTTGTAGGTCGCTTCCCACCTGTACTGAAGCTTCGGTTTCTGAGTCTGAGTTGCTGTCAGTTGCTAAGGGGTCCTGGGGGAACCCTAGCCTGTGTGGTGGTCTGGATATCCTTCCGGACCTGGTCCTTCGATGACTGCTTTGTTCTGAAATTGTGAATGTAGCACCTGAGCTGGGAGTGTCTGTTCCTGCCACTCCTGCCTCTAACTAGTTATCAAGATACAGGAAAGGTGATCAATCCTACCTGGTGTTCTCATCCTGAGAACCTGTGAGTACCTACAGAGGGTTCACTTACCTGCTGAGGCGAAAAAAATGTAACAGGTGGTAACCTGTATGAACTAATACAATAGGGATCGGCGGTAGGCCAGCTATTGTTCGATTCCTAAAGGAGACTAGAGAGGTAAAGACAAGAAGGTCTTAGACGAACCGAAGGGGAAAGGGAGCAAGAGAATCGCCGTTCAACCAAGTATATTTCTTATCGAGGTTCTGTCTGAAGTCTGGCGTTTCCTGCTAGTCAGGAAGCCTATCTTAAATACATGATTTCCTCCACCCAAGGTAGAGGCTCCTGAAAACCGACAACGACTGTCATTACTGGTAAGTGCACACTACCGGAATCTTGTGATCCTACTGGAGTCCTGAAAGCCCAAGGCAATCCCTCACTGAAGCCCTATATCTACCGCCGGTATACATGATCATTCCTTCCCTTGGAATCCCTAGGGCACAACCTTGCAGGTACAAAAGCATAACTAAAACAAACATAACATGTTACCAGAATCCTAGTGATACCAGTAGTGAAATAATCAATCAATCAAAGCAAAAACAAACAACATAACATGACAAAGGAAAACATAAGCATAACCAGTATACAGTTGCCAGAACATGTACACATGTTACATAGAGTAGTAAGTCCTTCTCTACTGAAAAACTAGGGTCAACATCTTTCTGCCCACCTATGACTGACTTGAATATGCTCATGTACTTGTCATCTGCACTGGTTGCTTTCTTAAGTGCTTCCAAAAAGGAAGATTGCAACCAATAGCCTTGGCAAGATTGCAACACCTGTGGTCGCAAGATGTCCCGCTCCTTATTTACAACCCATTGACCAGGTCAGAAAAAGGTTTTTCAGGGTTCGGTTGAGAATTACCCCCCCCTCAAGGCAGTAGTCCCTACACCTTGACAATGCATCTGCCTTCTGATTCAACCTACCTTCACTGTAGACAACCTTAAAATTGAACGGTTGTAAGAATTCCACCCAGCGGTGTTGCCGTCTATTCAGTATCTTGGTACTATTAAAGTATTCAAGATTCTTGTGATCAGTGTATGTAACAATTTGATCAGAGACAGATCTCAGTAAGTGATCCCATTCTTTGAATGCCGCTATAATTGCGGTCATTTCCTTATCATGGACATCATAATTCACCTCTGCTGGTATGAACTTCCTACTATGATAGGCCACTGGGTGCCATTTCTCATCCTCACAGAGCTGGGACAGAACAGCACCTAATGCAAAGTCACTTGCATCGGTTTCTAACTTTGTTGACCGGTTAGGGTCAAAGTGTGTTAGAATAGGGCTGGATGTAAACAACTCCTTCAATTGTTCAAAAGCCTCCATGCAGGCTGGGGTCCAGTCCCATTTAACATCCTTCTTTGTCCGGTCTGTCAATGGACTCGCTATCTTGCTAAACCCCATGATGAACCTTTGGTAGAAGTTGGCAAAGCCCATGAAGCTTTGTACTTCAATGATGCTCTTTGGACTCGACCAGTTCATGATCGATTCCACCTTTTCCATTGTCATTGATATCCCACGATCAGATATCTTATACCCTAGGAATTCAACTTCTCTCTGGTGGAAAGTTGACTTCTTGATGCTAACGCATAAGGCTGCTTCTCGTAGCTTTTCCATTACTCTCCTAACTAGAGCAACATGCTCTACTATAGTCTCTGAGTAGATCAGGATATCGTCCATATAAGCGATGACTCCTTCATCTAGTAGACCTCTAAATACATCATTTATCATACTCTGAAAAGTAGATGGTGCATTGCATAACCCAAAAGGCATAACGGTATACTCATACAAGCCATACCGACAACAAAAAGCAGTCTTCCATTCTTCACCCTTTGCCATTCGCAAAAGGTAATAACTGTTTTTCAGATCTAACTTGGTAAATACCATTGCTTTCCCAAGTCAATCCCTCAGCTCATTCATTAGTGAGAGGGGATAATAGTTCTTCACAGTTATCTTGTTCAGTCCTATGTAATCAATATATAACCGTAGTGTACCATCTGGCTTTGGTACAAATAATATAGGTGCAGCAGCTGGTGAACTAGATCTCCAGATCTTTCCGGTTGCCAGGATCTCATCAAGGTACTCTCACAGTGCCTTCAGTTCCTTCTCTGAGAGGGGATAGATTGGAGCAAAAGGAGGAGTTGTTCCCACCTGTAGTTCAATCCTGTGATCATACTTAGAGTGCTGTGGTAAGGACTCTATCCTTTCTTGACTAAAGATATCACTAAAGTCCTTATATTCTGGGAGGAGCTTTATTGCAATATCATTCCCGTCTTCATCTGAGAATTTAGCCATCCCAAGGAGATGGACAGATCCTTGATCCTCAGCCATCATTTCTTCCTCAGTGATCAATTCTAATCACCGGTAACCACATCCAGCTGGGCAATTTGCCTTACACTATACTGACTGCCAGGCCAGTATACCTTTTTCCCAATCAATGTCCGGGTTATGCTCAGAGAGCCAGGACATCAGAAGATACCTATCAATTTTGCCCTCTGGCATTTCTGCAATCTCAAAGCTCATTTTATTTGAGTGATCTCCTATTTTCATCTTTACCGCCTTGGTATAATGGAGACCTGATCCTGGGATATTGTTCCCACTTGCATCTAATATGGGGGAAGGAGTCTTCCTTCGGACACAGGGCATTTGAGTGTCCTTTACCCATCTGCTACTGAGCACAGCTCCCATAGCACCACTGTCCAGGAGTAGTACTGCTTCTGCACTACTCCTTTTTGCATTCAGTTGCCACTCAAGTCTAACCTTTACCCGGATAGACTTTGTATGTCATGGGGGACCTGAGAGTCTCTGCCGCTTTCTGGTCCTCTCTTTGCTAGACATTTCTAGTATCAATAATAGTAGTAGGTAAGTAAGGGTATGGGGTCTCTCATCTTTCAATACAAGAGAGGTTAAATAGGTCAATCGCAGTTAAGTTTTTTAAAGTGTTTTGCAAACAGTTAAGTTATAAAATCATGAGTGAAAGTAGGTAGTGCTGTTTACTATCATGCCAGCATGATTTCAGGTACTAAACCCTCCTCAGGTAAACTTGGAAATAACTTTCAATTGTATATAATCAAGTCCCACCTGATGTAAACTTAACTAAACCAAATCCAAACAAACCAAGAAAAACCAGACAGAATATAATAAGAAAAACCCAATAGACGCATAACAGAGAGAACCCTTAATACTGAAAACCCATAAGAAAACCCTTTCCATCCTTGACGACCTTACTCCGCTGAGCCTAGTCAGGAATTAGCTTTCTATACATGGTTTTCGGAGGGTGGACTCACCATGTCCATCTCTAGTCCATCAAGTTTATCACCCCGGCATACCATCGTTGCCCTAGAGAATTGTTAGTTGCTAACTAAGTTCTCTTTGGAGGGTTACTTACCTAGTCTAAAGCATCCGTATCAACTTCCATTATCTGAGGAGTTGATTTGCGGACTTCAAGAATTTTTCTAGTAACAGTAGGTGGGGCCTCAATGCACTTAATCTTGTTAGAGGGACCAGAGGTATGGCTCGCCTCTTTCACAGGTTGCTTGCGTGCCTTGGCTGGCTTGGAAGAGCTAACAACTGGTGTAACCAAGGTGCACTTCCACCAGAAGTGACCTGGTTGTCCACATTTGGTGCATTGGCCTAACTTTCGGCGCTTGTCAAGGAGCGTGCTAGGAATATTCTTTTGAGCAATGGAATACTCCAAATTTTCTGGCTTTGACTGACGGCTGCCCGAAAGGTTAGCAGGTTTGGGATTCTGCTTACCTGTACCCTTTCCCTTCTTCTGTTGCTTCTTTGAGGAATGCTTGTCCTCACACTTATCATGACTGGATCCTTTATCCTTAACCACTGTTCAGCTAAAGCGTGTATTGTCTTCCAAGTCATGGCCGGTTTTCCTTAGTAGATCGAGGTACTCATTTCCATCCTCGGGATGGGAGTTCTTCTGAGCCCAGGGTGTCCACAGTTCTGACGTAATGCCAATACGCACCTTGTCTTTCACTGCTCGTCTATCCATATACCCTAGTTTGGTCTTTAGATCAATGACCTTGTCCAAGTACTTGTCTACTTGACCGGGTTTCATCTCCAAAGAGGTCCACTGGACTAAAGAGCAATCCCAATCAGCATGTCCTCCAAAACTGGTCTCCAAAAAGCAGCAGAATCCTTCCCAGGTACGGAGCTTATTGTCTGGGTTGAATGGCATTCCACTTCATTGGGCAGCCTCTTCATTTATGTAATGGTGGAGACCCATATACCAGCTTTTGGCAGAACCTTCCAAGAGAGTGATAACTAAGCTAATCTTATCCATGTTTTCAGTAACAGACTCACAGAAATAGTTAAACTTGATTTCCACATCACTAAGGAACCTCAGAGTGTTATTAACATCCCCGGTAAAAGCCTTAACGTCACCCAATTTCTCAGGTTTCTTCGGCTTTACCTTGGAAGCTGTCTTGCTTTCCTTCTTACATGACTGTAAGACTTTGGCCAGCTTACGAGTTCTGCGGTCATAGCGCCTCTTCTTTGAGTCATTCCAGTTTGACTTACGTCGCCCAAGGAATTGCTCAAGATCAGGGAGGGAGTCAGCATCATCCTCTGAGCTGCTAGAGGAATCGGAATCACCCAGATCTCCTCCAGCCCTGGCGTTTCCACCTGTAGGAGGTATGTTACCTCCTCCTCCCCCCAGAACATCGTATCCATCAAAAGATTCCTCCGAACTACGCGGTCCGTTAAAATGGGAACCACCCCTGGATGGTGGGACTGGGTGTGGTGTTGGAGGTGGTAAGCGAGTACTATCCGATTGACTCGGAGTTCCCATTGCTTGCCCAGGTTTGAACTGGGATTGTTGGTATTCCAAACAAGTCTCCAGTGCAAGTGGAAGTCCTTGCTGGTGAAGTGAACCACAGAAATCACATGGGGTTTTTTCAACTTCAGGTCTCCTTTCTTTTGACGTGTCTTGTCCTGGTGGGTGTCTAACTGCCTGTGAAGGAAGTTCAATAAACCCGGCAACATAGTGATAATGTCTTGCAAAAGGTGACCCTCCCTCGACCCAACAAGCAGTGGAACAATCACTGAGAAATGACTGCACACCAGCCTCCGGGACCCCTAGATGTTGACCAAAACCGCTGCCCGAAGGCTTAGGTCCCGGGACTGGCGGAATAACTGCAGGAGGATTGCGTGCCAGCGTCTGTGGTGCCTGTCCTGTAGGAACTGGCATTGCACTACCAAAAGGTCTTTCTGCTGTGGGTGGTCAGACTGCAACCATCGGGGTATTCCTGGCTCCTGAAAGGGTTGTTGAATTTTCTCTGACCGGTGGTGTCCGCCTTGTCCTTCTTTCCACCCTTGGCATGGACCTAGTCATAGGACCTAGTGCCACAGAGGGACTATGGTCTCTACTGCTCCATGCTCTTCGGGGTGGGTTGGACGGAGCCTGTGAGGCTTCCTTAGAGAATTGTTCTTCCCAAACTTTACTGATGTCTCATATCCCTAAAGGGGTGAGAAATTGCCTTTCTTCTACCTTCTGCAACATTTCATGAAGCTTCAGAGCAAAGTTAGGTGCACGTTTTTCAGCAAGTACTAATGGAAGAGGAGGAGCATCTCTCATAATTGCATCATTATCGGAGTCTATTGCATATCTGCCTTAGATTGCTTTCTCTAGAGCTCCAATCCTGGTGTTTAACGAGTTGGCATTTTGGATGTGCTCACAAAATGCAGCCTGTTGATCCAACATCCAACTCCATGCTACTTTCACCATATCCTGACAAAATGCAGCTTGCCTTTGCTCATTCCAGAAATGTAACTGTTCCTGAGCAACGTGAAATTGATAAACAATTTGCCAAAGGATATACGGTTCAACATACTTGTGTATGAAGTCTGCAAAGCTGATATCCTTCTTGTCAACACTCACCATCTTGGTAAACTGGGCATCATGGGAAAAGGGTTGCATGAGGGCCCTCAGGTCCACAACAACCAATTCTTGACATGCCTGAGGAACTTCAATGGAAGCATCTTCAAGTAATAGTGGCACAGGTTCCCACTCTAAAGCCCACAGATCCGCAAAGATACTGGCTCGTAGGGTTTGGGCAGCATGTTCCTGTGCCGCAGGGTCAGTAAAACCAACTTCGGAAAACATAATTCTTTCCACGCGATACTTCTTGTACTAGACAAGCAACTCGTACTCGAATATATCAATGAAGGAAGGTTTTGTAACAACAAGTTCAAGAGAGTTAAGCAAGGAAGTTGCTTAATGATATACTGTAATGGGGGCGCCCTATGGGAAGATGGATCCCAAGTTCGCGACCGCATTGAAGTGACTCAAGATCAAAAGCGATAATCAACAGCAGAGTAAAGAAGAATCCAAACAGTAAAACTTAATATCGTTAAGCTGCAGCTTCACTCAGTAAGTTTCTCAAGAGGTAGTTGATTGCCAGAGTAGAAAGGGACTCGCATATAGTTTAAGTAGAATATCATATACTGCCAGTTCCCTCCCATCACTACTCTAACTTAATCATGAGCACAGCCATCTCCTCGGGGCTGACCAACACACACCACCCAGAACCTTCTTTCTATGTGGATGTTGGTCCGCTCTGGCTAAATCTCCTTCTGACATCAAGTGTTTCAGTACTGCATCTGAAATGCGACCCCAGGAGAAAAACTCTTCATATTGTTGACATGCTAGTAGCGAACTATCATGCAACTGAGGAGATATACCATTTACGAACTCTCATGCCCATATGCATTTCATCTATGCAAGCCTTTAGTAGATATAGCTCTCACAATCGAGCTGAACCTTCTACTTCATTCTAGTCAAGTCTTTGCCTGATAGGAAAGTCTACTCAGCTCCCCCGGTGGGGTAACTTGGTGATTGGCCTAGTGGGTGCTACCCACAGTCAACTCCTCGAAAGTACCCCTACCATGATAAGAATCATGCTCTTAGAGTTCTCAAACAACCCCAATAGTCTTACAGCGATTGGGCACGAGTTGCACCTATGTGCGATTCACCTGCCCAGAGATGCCTCAACATCTTCCAGGCCACCCCAGGACTACCTGGGAGGCTCTGGACTACCCTTTCAGTATTACCTGAGTAACTCCTTCAGTTCTTGTCCGTTTTACACATATTCGGTACCAGAAGATAGCCCTTCTTCTGGAGCACACCCTAAGCCCTCTCATATATCCTACGGACAGCATCCGGTCGGTCGGACGGCGACAACATATATGGTGTTACAAGAGTGCCTCCTCTCAGTTCCTTTTGTAAGAAATGGAGCAACTCAACAACCATAAGCCCATGACGTGCGGTCCTTGCACTGGGGCCGCAGGGGCGTGTTAGGAATATCTCTATAAAATCCTGGGGTATTCGGAGCCCTGTAGCTCCTCCTATAGTCCCCCAAAAACTACCAAGTTTGTTGTCTTTAGATTTTACCAGAGTGCCCAATCCTTACAGGATCACCCCCTGCCCCAAGTAAGTAACGTATTTGACCTAGTGTTGGGACACTCCCTAGTTATGGGACACTATATAAAATGTTACTACTTAATTGAAAAACTGTTGTAACTCAGACAATATTAAATCATATAAGCTACAAATTGATATGTAAATAGCCAGTTTCCATCCCAATAACCTCTATCAGATTTATATCCATTGAACTAATACAGCTATATGTATGAGTAAATATATACCAAGAGTGATAATTCATGATTGACTTATAAGGTTAAGGTTTTTGAGAAGAGAAAAAATTATAAAATTATTCTACTTCCTGGCACAGGTAGAGATGGTTCTGGGCCACAATTGGCGAATGGTGGCAGGTTGATCGGAGCTCTGTTGGAGTCAAGTCATTAGATTTGGTGAAAGTGAATATTATCTGAATGGAAGACTTACTTTATTAGTGGCCTGATATAGTTGATTATCAACCATTTCTTCATCACTGCTAATCTCAGAGTTGTCATCATCAGAGCTGGATGTGATGGCCTCTTCAGCATGGTTCAGGTAAGTCTCTCCTCTTTGATTGGTCTTAGATTGTATCTTTCTCCTAACTTGACCTTTGATCTCCTTACGCTTTGCCACAGCTTCTGACTTTTTCTTATCAAGTTCCATACGCTTATGATACAGCCTCGCCAAGTGCTTGGAGCTTAGTAGAAGTCGACCACATAGTTGCCTTCTATCAGCTTTGGCCGGTTTTGTTAGTTGGTGTACCTTTGCAACTTCTTCCTCTGCGATAACCTTTGCAGCATTGATAGTGCGAGCTTCTTTGATACATTGGGTCAAGAGATTCTTAAGAGCTTTATCGTCAATAGTTTCCTCTATTTGCTGATTACTGAGTTCAATACGATCGAGCCCAGGGGCTCCAAATACTCTTCCTGCTGATAGATGAAGACCGGGTTATCTTGTGACTAGAGGAGTCTGGGGACCATATTTGCCTGTAAGATAGGATCTCTTAGGATACGATTTCTGTTGAATGGAATCAGCTCACAGGCACGCCAGGCAGACTGGATAGTCTCTGGCTGAAAGGTCTTTTGCCTTGCTCTCTGAAGTAGGGGAAAGATGTCACCCTTCTTAATCATACCATATGGGCCTTGCTGACGTACATGATCTTCTAGCTCTTGCTTGTAATAGGTTGTAAGTGGGCTGAAGATACCAACATCGAGAGGTTGGAGAACATGAGTCGAATGGGAGGGAAGACAGAGAAGATGAATATTGTGGTCAATAGCATACTTGACAAACTCATAGTTCTCCACATGTGTTGAATGTCCATCCAAGACAAGAATA
>ML120529.1:0-62872 GCA_003788595.2 Choiromyces venosus 120613-1 | reverse complement strand
GATGATACTTGGATTTCGGCGTGAGGCACGGCAAATCATGGTACCTGCTCCTCCCAATCCAATTGCGAATCCCTTTTCATCAGTATTCCAAGTGTCCTCATCCTTGACATGGAACTTGCACCGAATGTGATAAAAGTGATCAAGATGCATCTTAAAGGAATCCAGGTCTGTGGCCAGAGCCCTCTCCCTATCCAAACATCTTCCTACTTTGGCATCGAAGTCAGGATGATGACCCAAAAAGCGGCTGAGCTAATGCTCTCCAACTTGGTCTCTCGAATTCTGTGCATGAAGGAGACTCTGAAACATTTGATAGACATGTCTGCAGCGAGTTGGAAATCCGTAGTCATCCCACTTCTTAATCCATGCACTCAATGCCTCCTCCTCGGAGATGGAGAGAAGCTGCTGGGTTTCATGAGCTGCCTTGGCTGGGGTTGAATGTTGTGAGATTCGATTATGAAGGGTCGATTTTGGTACTTCAAACATAAGAGACAATTGGCGGAGTGAAAGGTTGTGATCAGCCTCATGTGCCTTCAAGGCTTCTTGAAGATGCATCTCCTTCATATCCTTGGGAGAAGGCATTAGTGATTGTGTGATATTCGTAAACGTCTAACTTATCGAGAGGTTTGTTGCTTCGTATCTTGTGTGAGAGAAGTGTATGTTGCAGAGAACAGAAATGTCGGACACTTGAAATCAACGACTCTAATTAAATAAGAGAGAAGCTCTCACACAGCCTTAGGGTATCATAAAACAGACCCCAAGGAACGTCCTCATACTAAAATATTTCCCACTTTACTTATTTTACTTGGTCATTTTTATCATCAATATTGTTGTTGCAAATTATGTATATATTACTATTTTAGACCAAAAACTGATATTAAAATAGAGAAAAGGGGAAATATTTTTTCATAGGCTGAGGCTAGAGTTTATCATCTACATTCTAGTGGAGTATTAAATTATTTGATCTCCAACTGGAGCTGTTTTTTACATTTCAATTTCACTGGTTAGATTTTAAAGTCTGTCCCATAACTAGGGAGTGTCCCAACACTAGGTCAAATACGTTACCTCTAAATGCTAGGTAGGGTAACTTGGGTGCCATGTCAGGGTAACTTAGACCTTATGGCAGGGTAACCCGGACCTCATGTCAGGGTAACTCAGGCCTCATTACATGAGCCTTTCCCTAGCCCGCCTTTTATACTACGATCTTATAGTATGCATAGTTATCCACTATAGTGAACCAAACTATCCTTACCCGTTGACCTCAAGGTCTCCGGTATGGGTGTAAGAATAGTTTACTGTAAGACACCCTCTGGTGGGTCATTACAACTGTCCAAGTGGTAAGCATATTGTAAGGCAAACTGCCTAGCCAGATGTAGTTACCGGCGATTAGAATTTATTACTGAGGAAGAAATGATAGCTGATGATCAAGGACCTGTCCATCTCCTTGGGATGGCTCAGTTCTCAGATGAAGCTGAAAATGATATCGCAATAAAGCTCCTTCCAGAATAAAGGGTCTTTAGTGATATCTTTAGTCAAGAAAGGATAGAGTCATTACTGCACCATTCCAAGTACAATCTTAAGATCAAATGGCTGGTGGGTACAACTCCTTCTTTTGGTCTGATCAATCCTCTCTCTGAAAAGGAACTGAAGACACACTGTCAGTACCTTGATGAGATTCTAGCAACTGGCAAGATCACAAGATCAGGCTCACCCACTACTGCTCCTATATTGTTTGTACCAAAACTAGATGGTACATTATAGTTATGTATCGATTATAGAGGACTGAACAAGATAATTGTGAAGAGCCATTATCTTCTCCTGCTAATGAATGAGCCAAGGAATAGAGTTGGAAAAGTGATGGTATTTACAAAGTTAGATCTGAAAAACAGTTACTACCTTTTGCGAATGTCAAAGGGTAAAGAGTGGAAAACTGCTTTTTGTTGTCAGTATAGCTTATATGAGTATACTGTGATGTCCTTTGGGTTATGTAATGCACTATCTACTTTCCAGAGTTTGATAAATGATGTATTCAGAGATCTATTAGATGAGGCAGTCATTGCTTATATGGACAATATCGTAATCTATTCAGAGACTATAGAAGAACATGTTACTCTTGTTAGAAGAGTAATGGAAAAGCTGCAAGAAGCAGGCTTATGCATTAGTATCAAGAAATCAACTTCCCAGGAGAGGGAATTTGAATTCCTAGGGTATAAGATATTGTAACGACCCACCAGAGGGTGTCTTACAGTAAACTATTCTTACACCCATACTGGAGACCCTGAGGTCAATGGGTAAGGGTAGTTTGGTTCACTATAATGGATAACTATGCGTGTTATAAAACTGTAATATATAAGGTGGGCTTGGGAAAGTCTTGTGTAATGAGGCCTGAGTTATCCTGACATGAGGCCAGAGTTACCCTGCTATAAGGTCTGAGTTACGATGATATGACACTCAAGTTACCCTATCTAGCACATAGAGGTACTTACTTGGGGCAGGGGATGATTCTATAAGGATTGGGCACTCCAGTAAAATCCAAAAGAAACAAACCTGGTAGCCTTTTGGGGCCTATGGGAGGAGCTACAGGGCTCCGAATACTCCAGAATTTTACAGAGGTATTCTCAACACCCCCCTGCAGCCCCAGTGTAAGGACTGCACGTCATAGGCTTAAGGTTGTTGAGTTGCTCCTTTCCTAACAAAAGGAACTGAGTGGAGGCACTCTTGTAACACCATATAGGTTGTCACCATCTGTCCCACCAGATGCTGTCTGTAGGATATATGAGAGGGCATAGGGTGTGCTCCAGAAGAAGCGCTATCTTTTGGTACCAAATATGTGTAAAACGGCCAAGATCTGGAGGAGTTACTCAGGTAATACCGGAAAGGTAGTCCAGAGCCTCTAGGGTAGTCCCAGGGTGGCCTGGAAGATGTTGAAGCATCTCTGGGCAGGTGAATCACACATAGGCGCAACTCATGCCCAATTGCTGTAAGACTATTGGGGTTGTTTGAGAGCTCTAAAAGCATGATTCTTATCATGGTAGGAGTACTTTCGGGGAATTGACTGTGGGTAGCGCCAATCAAGCCAATAACTAAGGTACCCCACTGGGGGAGCCGAGTAGACTTTGCTATTAGGTGAAGACCTAACTAGAATAAAGCAAAAGTTTTAGCTTGATTGTGAGAGCTATGTCTACTAAAGGCTTGCATAGATGAAATGTATATGGGTATGAGAGTTTGTTAATGGTATGTCTCCTCAGTTGCATGATAGTTCAGTACTAGCATGTCAATGATATGAAGAGTTTTTCTCCTCCAGTCACATTAGAGATGTAGTGCTTGAAACACCTTATGTTGGAAGGAGATTAAGCCAGAGCAGGCTGACATCTGCAAAGGAATAATGTCCTTGGTGGTGCGTATTGGTCAGCCAGGGGGAGATGGGTGTGCTCATGATTAATTTAGAGTAGTGATGGGTAGGAACTCACAGTATATGATATTCTACTTAAACTAAATATGAGTCCCACTCTACTCTGGTAATCAATTACTTCTCAAGACACTTACTGAGTGAAGCTGTAGCTTAATAATATTAAGTTTTACAGTTTTGATTCTTCTTTACTCTACTGTTGATTATCTTAGAGTCACTTCAGTGTGGTCACAAACTTGGGATCCATCTTCCCTTAGGGCACTCCTGTGACATTGGTCCTCAGCTTTTAGTGAGAGCAGACTTCGGGGATGAGGGAGACACAAGTATCAAAGGTGGAGAGGTTAGCTAAAGAGCCACATTGGTTGGAGTTGATGAGACCAACCAATCTGGCTATGAGAGAGAGGCAGGAGGCCCCTATCCTTTTAAGGAGCTTTGAGACTGTTTCTATGAGGACAATGATATGGAAGGAAACAGGTGAGGGGTAGTCAGACTTGCTAAGCTTAGGGAGCATGACCCTGTTGGCCCACTTGAGGAGTGAGAGGTGATAGCTATATCTGAGGAGAGGAGAGAGTAGGTTGAGGAGAATGTTGGGGTTGGCCATATTAACAGCCTTCCAAACTCTATTTGGGATCTAGTCTGAGCTAGGAGTACAGGAGCTGGAGCATTTAGTGAGGGCTTGAGTTATCTCTATAACAGGAGTATCCTAAGGGAAGTTGGATCCCAAGTTCACAACTGCACTGAATTGACTCCAAGATTAAAAACCAATAATCAACAGTAGAGTAAAGAAGAATCAAAACAGTAAAACTTAATATCGTTAAGCTGCAGCTTCACTCAGTAAGTTTCTCGAGAGGTAGTTGATTGCCAGAGTAGAGTGGGACTGGCATATAGTTCAAGTAGAATATCATATACTGCCAGTTCCCACCCATTACCACTCTAACTTAATTATTAGCACACACATCTCCCCCAGGCTGACTAATGTACATAACCAAGGGCATTATTCCTTTTTGGACATTGTTACACTCTGGCTAAATCTCCTTCTAATAAGGAGTATTTCAAGTACTGTATCTCTAATCTGACTGCAGGAGAAAAACTCTTCATATCATTGACATGTTAGTGGCAAACTATCATGCAACTGAGGAGACATACCATTAACAAACTCTCATACATATGTGCATTATATCTATGCAAGCCTTTATGAAACAAAGCTCTCACAATCAAGCTGAAGCTTCTACTTCATTCTAGTCAGGTCTTTGCCTGATAGGAAAGTCTACTTAGCTCCCCCAGTGGGGTACCTTGGTGATTGGCTTAGTGGGTGCTACCCACAGTCAACTCACTGAAAGTACCATAACTGTGATAAGAATCATGCTTTTAGAGTTCTCAAACAACCTCAATTGTCTTACTGTGATTGGGCACAAGTTATGTCTTTATGCATTTCAACTGCCTAAAGATGCCTCAACATCTCACTGGCCACCCAGGCACTACCCGTGAAGCTCTGGACTACCCCTCCAGTATTACCTTAGTAACTCCTTCAGTTCTTGTCTGTTTTGTACATATTTGGTACCAGAAGATAGCCTTTCTTCTGGAGTACACCATATGTCCTCTCATATATCCTACAGAGAACATCCAGTTGGACCGATACCAATAACCTATATGGTTTACAAGAGTGCCTCCACTCAATTCCTTTTGTTAAGAAGGGAGCAACTCAATAACCATAAGCCTATAATATGTAGTCCTTACGCTGGGGCTGCAGGGGGGTGTTAGAAATACCTCTGTAAAATTCTGGAGCATTCGGAGCCCTGTAGCTTCGCCTATAGTCCCCCCAATGGTTACCAGGTTTCTAACATTTAGATTTTACTGGAGTGCCCAATCCCTATAGCATCACCTCCTGCTCCAAGTAAGTACCTCTATATGCTAGGTAGGGTAACTTAGACCTCATGTCAGGGTAACTCAGGCCTCATTATATGAGCCTTTCCTGAGTCCAACTTTTATACAATAAGCTTATAGCATTTTTAGTTGTCTACCATAGTGGACCCAACTATCCTTACCTGTCAGCCTGAGGGTCTCTGGTATGGGTGTAACAATAGTCTACTGTAAGACACCCTCTGGTGGGTCATTATATGACTCTCTTCTTCTGCACAGTCTATCCCGGACTATTAGTGTCATCTCTTACTTCCAGGTTTTGATATATCTATTCTGTGGTGATTCTGTAGCTTGGATGGATACCTTCTGTGGAAATCATTCAGGGCCTCAGTGGCTGTCCCTTCTAGCATCTTAAAAGGTTCCTATAAATTCTCCTCTAGACTATAACCTTCCCACAGTACTAAGTATTAGACAAATCGGTGGTAGGAAATCATCTTTATTCCACTATACTAGTAACTATCCAGGATAGACTCAACAATATAACTTAGTTCATTGTCAACTATCTCTGATAACAGAATCTCCCTCTAGGGTCTTCCTACTAGGTTATCTCAATATGGTTCTAGTAGACTGATATTGAATATGGAGTAGATTGATTAGTGAGCTGGGAGTTTGAACTCAGATGCCCAAGACCCATGCTTTCATTTAACCAGGAAGGGGACAAATATTCAGTGGTCCAACTTCTCCATCGGCCTCTTTTTCTGGATGTCCTTTCAGTTCAACATTACTTGGTTAGTCCCCTCTACGACTCCATTACTCACATCTTCCATTGTCACATATTCTGGAGATGGTAACCTTTTTTGGTCATGCCATTTCCATTGCCTTTCTTGTGCTCCTTGTAAGGTTTCTCTGACTTCTTGCCATGAACCTTCCCAGTTCTATACTAAGAGCTCATTGCTTGGATGAATCCCTTGGCTATCTGGAACTATGCCTGACCAGTTGGTATGAGCATTGAATCCATATTCAGTCTCAAAGGGAGATGCACTAGTAGATTCCAAAGTAGAAGTATTATGTGCATAGTCTGCCAATGGTAACAAAGACACACAATCATTTTGCTGATATGAGCAATAGCTCCAAAGATATTGTTCCAAAGTCTGGTTCACCCTTTCAGTCTACCCATCAGTTTCTGGGTGGAAAGCTATTGATATATTAAGCTTGAACTGCAGTAGCTTCATCAAGCTTACCCAAAATTTAGAGGTGAATTGGCTATCTTGGTCTATGATTATCGATTCTGGAAGCCCATGTAGGCCCCATATCTCCTTCAGGAATATTAATGTCAACTTTTCTGGACACCTCCATTATCAATGGTATGAAGTGGGCCATTTTTGAGAATCGATCAACAATAACCTATATCTTTATATACCTCTCAGACTCTGGTAATACTACAATGAAGTCCATAGAAATTACATTCCATGGTCTTATTGGCACCTCAATTGGTTCAAGTAATCCAAATTTCTTATGCTGGACTGTCTTGCTTCTCTGACATGTATCACAAGTATGCACATACTCCATAATATGCTCATCAATCTTTGGCCAGTAGAAGTTTGCCTTGATTCATCCAACTAACTTGTATGTTCCAAAGTATCTGATAATATGGGAAGAATGTTCTGCCTCCATGATTGTCTACTTTAACACTTTGGCCTTAGGTATATACTACCTATTCTTATAGAGTAGTAAGTCCTTCTCTACTGAAAAACTATGGTCAACATCTTTCTGCCCATTGATGACTGACTTGAATACACTCATGTACTTGTCATCTGTGCTAGTTGCCTTTTTAAGTGCTTTCAAAAAGGAAGATTGTAACCAGTAGCCTTGGCAAGATTACCACACCTGTGGTTGCAAGATGTCACACTCCTCATTTAAAACCCATTGACCAGATGGGAAAAAAGTTATTTCAGAGTTCAATCGAGAATTATTCTCCCCTTCAAGGTAGTAGTCCCTACACCTTGACAATGCATCTACCTTCTCATTCAACCTACCTTCATGGTAGATAACTTTAAAATTCAATAGTTGCAAGAACTCTGCCTAGCAGTATTGCTATCTATTTAGTATCTTGGTACTATTAAAGTATTTAAGATTCTTGTAATCAGCATATATAATAATCTGATCAGTGACAGACCTCAGTAAATGATCCCATTCTTCGAATGTCACCACAATTGTAGTCATTTCTTTATCATGGACATCATAGTTCACCTCTCCTGGTATGAATTTCCTACTATAATAGGCTACTGGGTACTATTTCTCATCCTCACAGAGCTGGAATAGTATGGCAGCTAATGCAAAGTCACTTGCATTGGTCTCTAAGTTTGTTGGCCAATTGGAGTTAAAATATGCTAGAATAGGGCTGGATATGAACAACTCCTTCAATTGTTCAAAAGCTTCCATGCAGGTAGGTGTCCAGTCCCATTTGATGTCCTTCTTCATGAGGTCTGTCAATGGTATCACTATCTTACTAAACCCTTTGATAAACCTTCAGTAGAAGTTACAAACCCCATGAAGTTTGTACTTCAACAATACTCTTTGGATTCAACTAGTTCTTGATCAATTCCACCTTTTCCATTGTCATTGATATCCCATAATTCAATATCTTATACCCTAGGAATTCAACTTCTCTCTGGTAGAAGGTTGATTTCTTGATGCTAATGCATAAGCCTGCTTCTTGCAGCTTTTTCATTACTCCTCTAATGAGAGCAACATGTTCTTCTATAGTCTCCAAATAGATCAGGATATCATCCATATAAGTGATAACTTCTTCATCTAACAGACCTCTAAATACATCATTTATCATTCTCTAGAAAGTAGATGATGCATTACATAACCTAAAAGGAATCATCATATACTCATACAAGCTATACCAATAACAAAAAGCAGTCTTCCACTCTTCAACCTTTGACATTCACAAAAGGTGGTAGCTGTTTTTCAGATCTAACTTGGTAAATACCATCACTTTTCTAAGTCTATCCCTCAACTTATTCTTTAGTGGGAGGGGATAATGGCTCTTCACGGTTATCTTGTTCAGTTCTCTATGATCAAAACATAACTCTAATGTACCATCTGGTTTTAGTATAACTAATATAGGAGCAGTGGCCAGTGAGCTAGATCTCTTGATCTTTCTAGTTGCTAGCATCTCATCAAGGTACTCAGAGAGTACCTTTAGTTCCTTTTTGGAGAGGGGATAAATCGGACCCACAGGAGGAGTCATATATACCTGCAATTCAATCGTGTGATTATACTTGGAATGCTGTAGTAAGGACACTATCCTCTCTTGACTAAAGATATCACTAAAGTTATTATATTCTGGAATGAACTTTATTGCAATATCATTCCCATCATCATCTGAAAACTTAGCCATCCTAAGGAGATGGACAGATCATTGATCCTCAGCCATCATTTCTTCCTCAGTAATGAACTCTAATCACCAGTAATTACATCTGGCTAGGTAGTTTATTTTACAGTGTGCTGACTGCTAGGTCAGTATACTTTTTTCCCAATCTATGTCTAAGTTATACTCATAGAGCCAGGACATCAGAAGTTACCTATCAATTTTCCCCTTTAGCATTTCCACAATCTCAAAGCTCATTCTATTTGAGTAATCTCCTATCTTCATCTTCACCATCTTGGTATAATGCAGACCAGATCCTGGGATATTATTCTCACTTGCATCTAATATGGGGGAAGGAGACTTCCTTCTGACACTGGGCATTTGAGTGTTCTTTACCTATCTGCTACTGAGCACTGCTCCTATAGCACCACTATCTAGAAGTAGTACTACTTCTGCACTACTCTTTTTTGCATTCAGTTGCCACTCGACTCTAACCTTTACTCAGATAGACTTTGTGTCTTGTGGTGGACCTGAGAGTCTCTACTGCTTGCTTGGTTTTCCTTCACTAAACATTTCTAAAATTGAATAAAGTGAGTAGGTAAGTAAGGGTATGGGTTCTCTTGCCTTTCAACACAAGAGCAGCTACAATGGGTCAATAGAAGTTAAGTTATAAAGGTATTTTGCAAACAGATAAATTATAAGAGTTATAAAATCATAAGTCAAAGTAGGTAGTGCTGTTTACTATCATGCCAGCATGATTTTGGGTACAAAACTCTCCTCAGGTAAACTTGGAAATAACTTTCAATTGTATATAATCAAGTCCTGCCTGATGTAAACATAACCAACACAGATCCAAATAAATGAAGAAAAACAAGACAGAACATAATAGGAGAAACACAATAAACATGTAACAGAAGAAACTCCCAATACTGAAAACCTATAAGAAAAACCTTTTCCACTCTTGACTCCTTACCCTGCTGAGCCTAGTCAAATTTTAGATTTCTATGTATGGTCTTCAGAGGGTAGACTTACCTTGTCCATCTCTGGTGCATCTAGTTCCATCACATCAGTGCACCATCATTGACCTGGGAAATTATTAGTTGCTAATTGTATTCTCTTTAGAGTGTTACTTACCTAGTCCAAAGCATCTATATCAACCTCTATTTTTTGAGGAGTTGACTTGCAGACTTCAAGAAGTTTCCAAGTAACAGGAGGAGGGACTTCAATATGCTTGACTTTGTTAGAGGGGCCAGATGTATGGTCCATTTCTTCTACAGATCACTTGTGTACCTTAGCTGGCTTGGAAGAGCTCATAACCAGATTAACCAAAGTATTCTTCCACCAGAAGTGACCTGACTGTCCACATTTAGTGCATTGATCTAACTTTCGACACTTGTCAAGAAGTGTGCTAGGAATATTCTTATAAGCAATTGAGTACTCTGAATTTTCTGGCTTTGAC
This sequence comes from Choiromyces venosus 120613-1, assembly GCA_003788595.2. NCBI lineage: Eukaryota > Fungi > Ascomycota > Pezizomycetes > Pezizales > Tuberaceae > Choiromyces > Choiromyces venosus. Next base: position 52,768 of record ML120529.1, on the reverse strand, counting down.
TGATGACTGCTTGAAGAGTTAGCAAGTTTGGAATTCTGCTTAACTGAACCTTTTCCCTTCTTCTGTTGCTTCTTTGAGGAATGCTTGTCCTTACTCTTATCATGACTGGATTCTGTATCCTTAACTACTATCTGGCTAAAACATGTATTGTCTTCCAGTTCATGGCCAGTTTTTCTTAGGAGATCAAGGTACTCATTAACATCCTCATGATAGGGGTTCTTCTAAGCCAAGACTGTCTGCAGTTCTGATGTAATGCTAATATATACCTTATCTATAACTGCTCATCTATCTGTATACCATAGTTTAGTTACTAGATCAATGACCTTATCCAAGTACTTATCTACTTGACTGGGTGTCATCTCCAATGAGGTCCACTCAGCTAAAGAGCAATCCCGATCAGTATGTCCTCCAAAGCTGGTTTTCAAATGACAATGAAATTCTTCTGAGGTATGAAGTTCATTGTCTGGATTAAAGGGCATTTTATTTCACTGGACAGCCTCCTCATTGATATAGTAGTGGAGACCCTTATACTAGCTTTTAGCAGAACCTTTCAAGAGAGGTATAACCAAGCTAATCTTATCTATGTCTTCAGTGACAGACTCACAGAAATAATTAAACTTGATTTCCATATCACTAAGAAACCTCACAGTATTATTAACATCCCCAGTAAAAGCCTTGACATCACCTAATTTCTCAGGTTTCTTTGGCTTTACCTTGGAAGCTGTCTTGGTTTTTTTCTTACATGACTGTAAGAATTTGACCAACTTATGAGTTTGCGGTCATAGCATCTCTTCTTTGAGTCATTTCAGTTTTCACTTAAGTTACCTAAGGAACTGCTCAAGATCAGAGAGGCAGTTGGCATCATCATCTGAGCAGTTAGAAGAATATAAACCACCAAGATCTCCTCCAGCCCCAGTGTTTCTACTTGTAGGAGGTCTGTTACCTCCAACTCCCCTTGGAACATCATATCCATCAATGGATTCCTTTGAACTACCTAGTCTACTAAAGTGGGAACCACCCCTAGATAGTGTAACTCAATGCAGTATCAGTGGGGGTAAGCAAGTGCTATCTGATTGACTCAGAGCTCCGATTACTTGCCTAGGTTTGTACTAGGACTGTTGGTATTCTAAATAGGTATCCAGTGTGAGTGGGAGACCTTGGTGGCAAAGTAAGCCACAGATATCACAAGGGACTTTTTCAACTTCAACTCTCATTTCATTTGACAGGCCTTGTCCTAGCAGGTGCCTAACTACCTGTGAAGGTAGTTCAATACACTCGTCAACATGGTGTTAGTGTCTTTCAAAAATCGAGCCTACCTCGACCGAACAAGTAGGGCAACAATCACTTGCAAGTGAATACACCTAAGCCCCCAGGACCCTGAGAAACTAAGGACCACTACCTGAAGGCCCAGGACCTGGGGCTGGTAGAATGACTATAGGAGTATTTCTCACCAGCATCTGTAGTGCCTGTCCTGTAGGGACTGGCATTGCACTACTAAAAGGTCTTTCCCCTGTGAGAGGTTGAACTGTAACCGTTGAGGTATTCCTGGCTCCTGAAAGAGTTGTTGATCCTCCTCTGACTTGTGGTGTCTACCTCATCCATCTTTCTACCCTATACCTGGGCCCTACTGCAGAACTCAGTACCCTGGAGGGATAATTTTCTCTACTTTTCCATTGTCATGGGGTGGAATTAGATATAGCCTGTGAGACTTCTTGAGAGAACTGCTCTTCCCAATCATTACTGATTTCTCCTATCCCTAAAGGGGTGAGAAATGGCCTCTCCTCTGCTTTCCACAACATCTCATGAAGCTTCTGAGCAAAGTTGGGGGCATGTCTTTCAGTCAGTACTAATAGAAGGGGAAGAGCATCTCTCATAATTGCATCATTATCAGAGTTTATAGTATACCCACCTTGGATTGCTCTCTCTAGAGCCCTGATCCTGGTGGTTAGCATATTGGTAGTTTGAACATGCCGGCAAAATGCAGCCTGTTAATCCAACAATCAACTTCATACTATTTTCACAATGTCCTGACAAAACACAGCTTGCCTTTGCTCATTCCAGAAGTGTAACTATTTCTGAGCTACATGAAACTGATGACCGATTTCTCAGAGGATATACAGTTCAATATACTTGCATGTAAAGTCTACAAAGCTGATAACCTGATTGTCGGCACTCATCATTTCAGTGAACTCAGCATCATGGAAAAAGGATTACATGAGGGCCCTTGGGTCTGCAATAAGCAATTCTTGACATGCCTGAGGAACTTCAATGGGAAGAGCTTCAAGTAATAGTAGTATAGGTTCCTACTCCAAACCACATAGATCCACAATGATGTTGGCTTGTAGGGTTTGGGTGTCATGTTTCTGTACTACAGGGTTAGTAAAACTAACTTTGGAAGACATAATTCTTTCCACCTGATGCTTCTTATACCTGACAAGTGACTCATACTCGAATATGTCAATGTAGAAAGGTTTTGTGGTAACAAGTTCAAGAGAGTTAAGCAAGGAAGTCACTTAACAATATACTGTAACAGAGGTGCCCTAAGGGAAGATGGATCCTAAGTTTATGACTGTACTGAAGTGACTCCAAGATCAAAAAGCGATAATCAGCAGTACAGTAAAGAAGAATCAAAACAGTAAAACTTAATATCATTAAGCAGCAGGTTCACTCAGTAAGTTTCTCGAGAGGTAGTTGATTGCCAGAATAGAGTGGGACTCACATATAGTTTAAGTAGAATATTATATACTGCCTGTTTCCACCCATCACTACTCTAACTTAATCATGAGCACACCTGTCTCCCCCAGGCTGACTAACGAACACCACCAAGGGGATTATTCCTTTGTGGACATTGGACTACTCTACCTAAATCCCCTTCCAATATGTAGTGTTTCAAGTACTCCATCTCTAATGTGACCACAGGAGAACAACTCTTCTTATCATTGACATGCTAGTGATGAACTATCACACAACTGAGAAGACATACCCTTTATGAAATCTCATACCCATGTGCATTTCATCTATGCAATCCTTTAGTACACATAGCTCTTACAACTGAACTGAATGTTCTACTTCATTCTAGTCAGGTCTTCATCTGATAGGAAAGTCTACTCGGCTCCCCCTGTAGGGTACCTTGTTGATTAGCTTAATGGGTGCTACCCACAGTCAACTCCCCGAAAGTACCCCTCCCAAGATAAGAATCATGCTTTAGAGCTCTTAAACAACTCAAATAGTCTTACAGTGATTGGGCACAAGTTGTATCTTTATATATTTCATCTACCTAGATATGCCTCAACATCTTCCAGGCCATCCTAGGACTACCTGGGAGGCTCTGGACTACTCCTTTGGTATTCCCTTAGGGACTCCTTCAGTTCTTGTCCGCTTTGCACATATTTTGTACCAGAAGATAGCTCTTCTTCTAGAGCACACCCTATGCCCTCTCATATATCCTATGGACAGCATCTGGTCGGACAGACAATGACAACCTGTATATTGTTACAAAAGTACCTCTAATAAATTCCTTTTATAAGGAAGGGAGCAACTCAACAACCATAAGGCCATGATGTGTGGTCCTTACACTGGGGCTGCAGTGGGCTATTAGAATACCTCTGTAAAATCCTGGAGCATTCTGAGCCCTATAGCTCCTCCTATAGCCCCTCTAAAGCTTATCATGTTTGTAACCTTGGGATTTTGCCAAAGTACCCAATCCCTTTAGCATCACCCCCTGCCCTAAGTAAGTACCTCTATATACTAGGTAGGGTAACTTGGACCACATGTTAGGGTAACTCAGACCTCATGGCAGGGTAACTTGAACCTCATATTAGGGTAATTTAGGCCTCATTACACAAGCCTTTCCTGAGTCTATCTTTTATACTTTAACCTTATACCATCCTTAGTTGTCCACTATAGTGGACCCAACTATCCTTACCTGTCAACCTCAGAATCTCCAGTATGGGTGTAAGAATAGTCTACTGTAACACATCCTCTGGTAGGTAATTACAATCTCCTTTGAAGAAAGGGGAGAGTTATCATAGTCTCAAAGGAAGGTAATAGTGTGAGTTGGCAGTTTGGGAAGAAAGAAGTAGTCTCCAAGGATAGGGTTGAGTATATCAGGTATGGTGGCATCAAGGAAGGTAGGGAAACATTTTGAGGGCTAGTCATTAGCTAGCTTCTCAGCACTCCAGACAGTCTTAGCATCTACCTTGGACAGGAAATCCTTCCAGTAAGTGGACTTGACTTTTCTGATCAGCTTGAAGTAGGCATTTTATCTGGACTTCAATCCATTGAGAATGAAAGCATTACAGTGACAGTGGTTAGTTTGGACAGCAGAATAGAAAGATTGTCTAAGGTGTGAGAGTTCTACCATCCACCAGGGTTTAGTGTGAATGGATGGATGCCTGAGTAGTATGTGGGAGTAGAGGATGGCAGTGACAGTATTGAGGTAGTAGGAGAGCTAGAAGTCCAGTTAAAGGTCTATTGGTTGAGAGTGAGGGGGTAGGATTGAGAGGTATTTGAGGGCTGGCTCAAGGGTAGCCCAGTTAACCTTATTCTAGTAGGCAGTAGGGAGGAATAGTTTCATCAATAGGGTAGAAATGTTAACCATGATAGGGAAGTCGTCAGACCCATTCATAGAGAGATCAGTGTACCAGGTCATGAAAAAGGGTAAGAAGGAGCTGTTGGTAAAGATAAATTTAAGAACTCCTGTTCTCAGAGAAGTATCAAAAAGGAAGCGAATAAAGATACTGGGAGTGTTGAGAAGCCAAAATTCAAGGTCTTTTGTCAAATTGAAGTAGAGAGAGGAGATTGCATATTTATTAGATGATGAAAGGTGGAGATAGTCAGCTTGTAGGGGGTGGATATTAAGGTCTGCCTGTATAAAGGTAGGAAAGAGGTGATCTCTGAAGAGATCTACAGGAAGGAAAGTGGATGAGGCTGATGAGGTACCATTGGTAGAGTAGGTATTATAGAGTCTGAATTGTGAGTGAAAAGAATCAAAAAGACCCAAAGTGGAAAAAACATCTACAGCTATGAAGTCTGGATAGTCAAAAAAGTAACACAGCAAAAAACAGCCTTGTTGAAAATGAAATGAAGCATAAACAGGAACCTTAAGTAGAATGCTGAAGGCAAAAGAGGGAGTAAAAGCCTTAAAGAAAGTTAATATAGGAAGCCAGTTGTGGTATATAAGGGGTCCTCAAGAAGGAAGAGATGAGGGGGCAGGAACAGTAAGTTCAAGCTATTAAATAAGGAAAGAAAAACATCCCAACTTGCTAGACAGTTATGTTGAATGATGGATAGCTGTTTAGGAAAGGAAGGAGTGTGGGGCCCTATAGGTGGTATATCTCCAAGCAGTAGCACACTCATTGGGATGGATCTGGAGGTAGAGAAAAGTACAAGCCAGGCCATGGGGAAAGTGGGTTAATACATCTAGGTCAGGGGTCTGTGAAGGGACCAGCTGAGGGAGGAGTACATGGGGTTATCTTACTCCAGGAGAAAACATGGGGGAGAGAGGCATGAGAGATCTCTTCTTCTTGAGAGGGAGTCAAGGCAGGTGTAGCTAGGACTAGGGCTAGGGTATAAGAGAGTGGAGGGAGGTTCCCTGCTCTCTCCATGGAACTGCCCTCCTCCCATCATCCCATAGCTCCTGGTGGGGGGCAGGCAGCCTCTGGACCAGTCAGGAAGAACATATGGGGTCCATTGTGGTATGGAGGCCTTCACAGTTAGTATACTTGGAAGGGGATGTTGGACAGCAGGAAGGAACTACCTTAATATTTCATTCCTTTGGGCAGGTGAGGTTAGGACACAAGTGGGTGGCTTGAATATGGCTCTTCATACATATAGGATAAATAGTATGGGGGGCTTTGCAGACAAGGTCTGAGTGACCAAACCTCTGGCACTTCATGCAATGTATGAATTGGCTAGAGGAGTAAGCATACTCAATAATATGCAGCTTAGAGTAGAGGGAGATGGATTTTATGAACCTGTCTACATCAGCAGGACTAAATGTAACAACAATAGAAGTAGTATTCTTAGTAGATATTTTGTCATGGTCAAGCTAGAGGAAATGGGTAGAAAATATTGTAGTATCAACTGTGTTATGGATACTGAGGGAGGAGGATATAGTAGAGCTCAGCATAGTCCTCAGGGATGAACCAGAGGGGGAGTCCATAGATTACCAGTTAGATCTCATTAGCATCTGGCTGAAAGAGGTGCAAGGAGTTCTCTCCAATAAGGAAAGCTTGGTTGAACCTAGCAGATAGGACCTAGTACTAAGAGGTATAGGCAGTGACCAAGGTGTGCAGGTTTTTAGCTAGTAGGGTGAGGGAGCCTTTATGGTTAACTGTGACAATGAAGGGAAGAGAGGAAGAACAGTTTCCCTCTTGAAGGACTGAGGTAGTGATGTTAGAGGTAGTGGCAACCAGGTGAACAGCATCATCATGGAGGAGAGGGTAGATATAGGGGGCAAAGAAGTGGTACTCAGTGAGGGGCAATTGTGCTGGACCCCTAGATGGGGGCATCAGCAAAAAAAAAACCTGCATCTGATGTATGGGCATCACATCCTGATGCACACCATATTTCTCATGTACCTGGTGCCCCTGGTGCGTCCTGAGTTCCATTGCAACCCCCTGTTGCGCCCTATGAGTTATGATGTATGTTGCAACACAATATTGTACCTGGTGCATCCTGTGTCACATAGTAACCTTATGCGGCATCAGGACACTACCTGAGATTAGGTTGACATCCTCATGACCCCTGGACATCTGCATCTCTGTCACACCTTCTTCCCCATATCCTGATATCTGGCTATGGCCACTGCCTCACCGGAGTACCACTGGGCATGGCCACACAGGACCGACCTTCATCACATTCCTTCCATCTCTCATCATGATGCCATAACTCTATCCTAATATCGATCACAGATGCCTTTCATCCCATGATGTCCCCATCCCTGCCCTGAACCTTCCCAGCATCCTGATACGTCACCATTGTCGGTTCCTCACTGTGAGGCCACACGGCATTGCAGCGATTTGGGGTAATCTGTCTGGTTTCTTCACTGCATCCTAGCAACATCAGGACCCATGATGTCCAACAGCATCATCATGATGTCGGGACCCACGATGTTTCACTATGTAGTGTCATCAGAGTCCTAATCTCAAGGACTCACCAATCCCCCACTGTAATTTTCTACATCGTGTACTTTTAGTTGTCTCTATTATTTAGTTTCTATTAATTAGTTTCTACATAGAAGTTTCTACATACAGGTTGCAATAAAAGATGCTATAATATTCTCCATGCCATTCAACTATCCTTGATGCAGAATACTTGCACAAGCCAACAGTTGTCACCCGACTGTCTGATCTCATGACCCCTCAATAAATCTCGTTAAATGTCCTTAAATCAATATAGCTGTTAACAAGCCATCACTGGTCTGTCTCTGGAATGAGGTGTGCCAGGCCTAGCATTGTCCCAATGTCTACTATAGTAAACTCTTTTGCAATTTCCCTTAGCTGTACCATGACAAGGCCATGGACATCAGATACGCGCCCTGAGTTAACCACATTCAATATTTGGACACATCCAAGCCTACGAACTGCGTCCTCATGCATGTAGTCTCTGATTTTGAAGATCGCCAGGAGCTTTCCTGGGAGACGGTCCTGGAGCACACCATATGTATACTTGCCACCCATCTGTACCCAAACCTAATCATTGCCACTTGCCTGGTTCCTGAAGAGTCAGGTACCAGTGGAGCATGCTCTGTGGATGTCATAAATGTCAGTTTCCTGGAATGCTAGAATGGAGATTTCAAGTTGCATTAGTAGTTCAACTGGAAGGAATTGAAGTATGGCAGGATCCTCAGGAAGGCAGCATTTGGTGGGCAGGGTATTCAAGCTATATCAAATCAATTCCCAACAGATGCTCTCTGGTAAGATACCCAAGACCTTGCAAAAATCTATCACATTGGAAACATCATCACAACACCCCTTCAGAATCCTACAATTGGTGACTGGCACAGATACGGAATTCATTTTATCCAAATGTTCTATGACATCAGCAGGGAGATCAGTCCCATGACATCGAAGGGAATCCAGGTTCAAAAGTCTCATTCGGATTGCATGCTGGCGACCATAACTGTGCTAGATCTGTCTTGTAGCATCATTTTTATTCAAACGGCACCACACCTCCTTGATTTATTCCTTATGTGCAAGCTTGTCAAACTCCATAGAATACATCTGAATGTTGCCAAACTGGTATATGTGACCCTGAAAATGACTTAGTAGATGCATCTTAATGAAGTTGAAATGAGATTCCATATGTATTAGTTCCATATGTTGGTCGATCTCTTCTTCACAATCCTGCTCCTGTACCTAATGCCAGTTGGATTTCACAACACATTGGTTTACCTGTGTTCTCTCATATTTTAGCTCCCTTCACTGCTTGTCAACCTTTACCCATGTCCTCTTCAAGATTCGAAACTCCAAGAAGATATCTTTCATATCATAAAACTGATTCAGATATTGTTTCATATAATTCAAGATCTCAGGTGTATAGCTTCTATATTGGGCCATTAAAGTGAAATCGAGCAATGACCTGATGCAGGTGAGCCCATGTTTGAATGATAATACTTGTGTACTCTCAGGCTGCCTCAATGCCATGACAAGAACTCCCAAAGGACAATGCCCCAGGTTCCTCATCTCCTTTCCTTGCCACTGCGTAACCTTACAGTATGCTTTTTTGGGCACAAAAAATCCCGGGTATAGTGGTAAAGCCTTCGAGGCATCATCAAAAGCCTGCAGTCATGCGTGTTTCTTGAGGAATCCCTGAACCCAGTCCATCATATGCTTGAATAGTCCCAAATAAACTGTATGGAGCAAATCCAGCTTGTGCAGATCAGGTACTAAAACCCATTGAAGTCCATGGAAAACATTCCCTCCTATCTTGATACCAAGTGCATCAAACGTGGCATTCGTGTCTCCCAACCCAGAGTCTGTTGACTGACTCTCATTTTCTTGTTCAAGATGTTCATATGAGGCATAATCTTGCGTCCAATATGTCTCCTGTGCATCAGTTCCTAATGCATCAGGAGGTACCTCAGATTTTGGACAGACATTAGATTTTACTCTGCGTAGTGCAACGTTTTATATATGGTCCACAACCCACCCAGACAAGATAGTGAAGCACCGCCAGACCTTCCCATCTGCATAGTCAATTGAGACACCATCAAGTGCCACATCTTGCAAGGATAACAGTATGAGTTCAAATATGCCTTGTAGTGTGTCAGCATTGATTTGTCTCTGCAGGTTATCTGCTGAAGAGGATTGTGGGGACTTGGGCAGGATGGGCAATAGTGCAAGAAGGAGAACCGCCATTGATCCAGGTCTGTTATGCCTAGTCAATAGGAGATTTCTGGTTGTAATATAGACAGGCCACACTTTCTTGTCACCTGAGAAGTTGGTAAGATGTGTCTGATTGAACATTCCAATTATTGGAACCAGAGTTGTACTATGTAGAAGTGTATCCTATAAACAGTTAACTAGTGCCCTGATGAAGGAGGTTGCAAAGCAGGGTGTACTGTACTTGGATGTCCCACCACCAGTCTGCCATACACATTTTGGCATATATCCTATGTCCATTCTGGTCATATTCACACCATGGCGCATAGATCAAGTCATCCCTATATGCTATCTGCCGATGAAGGTATCTGACACAGTCAAGGACATTCCAATAAAAGAAATGCTATGTTCTCTTACCATCATCAACTTCACATTCGAACCATTGTAGATAAGCACTGTAGGGGTCCAATGATCGGAAATGATTCTCCAGCATATGCGTTAAACTATAGCTGACTGAAGTAGAACTATCCAGACTACTAGAAAAAAATTCATTGATTCAAGACTTCAAGACCTTGCTCTGAATAAACCAAGATGCAAGTTTGAAATTGTGAGCATAGGCAAACGGGGCCTATGAATCCTGGCACAGAGTACGCTGTTCATGCTCAAACATGCTCACATCTCCAATCGCTTCCCCAGCACCTGGGTAATGTGCTTGTCTGCTGGCCATTGCTAAGGTATTGTAGTTGAGTACTTCCGCATCAGACTCGTGTGAGATGTCATCATTCAATGTGTCAGCATCGCATCCAGTGGGGTCCGAATTAGATTCATAGTCTGAATCGGCCCGTTCATTATTGTAATTTACCTCTGGGTCGAGGAATTGGTCTGTTTCCATGTCATTAATAGGACTCATGGAAGGTGCATGTCATATGGTTGAGGCAAGTACAATGTCCAGATTTGCATATGCAGTTCGTAGATGTTTCTCGTATGCACCTGCCAGTGCACGTATCTTCAGTGACAAAATAGACATTTGACAGCCATGGTGAAAGTCTACCTAGTCAATCTCAGGGGTCCTCTATATATTATGAGGTGCAGGAGTACTGTATAGTGTTGATCTTGATGCATGTCAGTGGAACACTGGGTCAAAGAGTTTGCACACAGTGAACTGTAACTAGTATCCAAACAGGCTTAGCACTTGTAGCTTGATGCCTTGTATCATCCCATCTTATCAGATCACCTCATCCTCTGTGTTGTAACACAAGCTACTTCGCCTTCATAGGCCATCATGCAACGTCACATAGTATCACAACACTTGTGCAAATTTGAAGCTTATTTCATGAATATTAGTTACACATCATGGTAGGCTTAGGAATGTTGTTCCTGGCTACATTATCAATTGTTCTCATACTATCTGTTTTATTCTGCTCTGCCACAAATCCACATATCTACATATCCCTACAGCCACATGCTCTCCAAGGTAATCCAACACAATAGAGGGCAGATACATCCCATCATACAAATAAGGTAAGTTAATTTCCCAGAAAAGATTCAGAATCAGAACCCTCATTCTGGAGATCAGGGAGAGCTGTGCGATTCATGCAATCATGCTTCTGCTTGTGTGTCTGCCCCCTACCGGCACCTGCCTGTGTCTGACTCTCAAAAACATGCTATAGCAGGAACCCATGCATAGTCAAAACTAAGCAGAGTCAGGAACCAGTCCACAGCCTTGTAAAGTGGATTAGCTTGCGACTGTGGATGCCTGAGATTGAACCCACAGGAAAGTGAAAGTACTGTACCAAATCAAATACACAAAACCCAGCCCCTTCAAACTGTCTCAATGGTGCACTCATCATCCAGTCAAGGTCACCCTGGTCCAGATGCAGCTCTGTTACGATGTTGATGAGGCATGCACATAGAGAAAAGCACTCGTTATCATAATCAGTCCAGAGATTCCAGAAGTGATGGGGTATAGCTCAATAGTAGACTGGATTGTGTCACGTTGTAGCCTGTCAATAGCCCCGAGAGGTAACTGCTTAAGCAGTGTAATATTCTAGAATGAGGCAAGGAGTACTTGTAGGTCTCTGCATGTATTTGAACTGACGTCATTGGTATCCTTAGTCAAAACAGGTCCTAGGTCCTCATGTCTCTATTGCGCCCAAATGACCCAATGGAACACCCTACAGGGTGAGTTCAGATAGGCATAGTGTCGTGGATTTTGCAGGAGCCAATCCTCAGTATGATTGTACCTTATGCTGTGTGGAAGCCTCTAAGGTTGAATCTCACGGTACTTGGTAATGTTGTCTGTAGCCTGCTTCATGATCCTTGCCTCAACCTCCTCATCATAGATGGTGGAGACTGGATTGGCAAATACAACAAGGTGGTAATAGTTGCGATCAAGGGCCAAATACAGCACACCTGCACTAATATTGACTTGCTGATATGAGGTGCTGAGCACATTGCATTGGTCCAGGGATAGTGCTTGCAGACTGGTCAGGTGTGGATGGGAATTGTGTCTCGATATCTATATTGAGGAACACTTCAATAATGTTTCCTAAGAATGTGTTGTTTGAGTGTTCCACAACATGTACTACATGACTGCTATTGCATACCTTGCTTGCGGTGAATAATGCAGAACACCTTCTCACCCCTCTCCTTTGCCTCCTCACTGGCTGCCTGGTCCTCCCAGGTCAGGGACATTCCCTTATCAAACCAGCCTTCCATTTCACTATTGGTCCTTGGCCTGAGCCTTTGTTGCTTACCCTTGGGGTGAGAGAGCTTCATCAACGCAGATCCCCCATCAACACAGGACTTCACTGTAGGATAAAGCACAGTATCAATTGTGACTAGCTCCTTGTTCCCAGACCTTTATCTTATACCAGTGGGTGTTTGGTGGTAGGAGAGATGTATAAGGTTTCCCAGTGTACCATTATCGGTACAATGCTGGGGGAGTTGGGAAAGATGAAGCATGATATAGTGTGTTTAGAATCGTGGAGCACAAGGTGATCTGTTGAGAATATGCTCAGTTCTAGTATCATGAGAATCTGCACAGAGGAGAGGCTCCATAAACAGATGTAAACCCATCGTAATACCAATTCTCGCAACCTGAGAAATCTTGCACCAAGGTCCCAAAGGTATACCAGGCGTGAAGCCCTATATAGAGAGATGTAGAGTGGTTTGTAACTTTCTCCCTCTGCCACCCCTGAGTGGTTGGTCAGAAATAAGTTTCACAGAGGTTATCCTAAGAGGCTGGTGCATGTAGAAATTGAAACAACTTGATGGAATGGTTTGGCGGTGGGAGGACGTAGCTGGAGTGGGGAGACCTGTAGAAGAGAATATGGAGGTACACAGGAGAAGGTGCAAGGATAGGGGTACAAGCACTGGTGTCGCAACTATGACAGCATGGGATATCATGCTATCATGACGTCACAAGGCATTGGTAATGTAGAAATATATTATCAGTGCCTTTTGGTATTGCATCTACAGTTTGGTGAAGAGAAGAAGTTTGTATAGTTTTCTTGTGTTGTATATGATGTGTCAAGTCTAATACACAGGGCTTTGGGGTGGTTGTAGGATTACTGACTATCACTCGTTATTGAAGCAAAAGGTTTTCCTGTAAAATGGCATTTTCAGAGTGTTCAACATTATGTTCGTAATAATCTAAGCATTCTCAACTATGATTAGACTCAAGACTCCAGCATGAAAAAATTAGACAAAATGAGGGTGTCGTTAGGGTGACTGGTTTAATAAAATCTAGCCATAAATGGTATTGTTTACTGATACTATTGGTGCTATGGTATTCTCGCATTGCCTAACTAGCACTAGAAGTGTCTGAAATCATCTTCTTGTGTTGAGTCAACAAAGCTTGAACACTCAAGAGGCTGAATTCAAGCAATCTAACCTACTTACGCATGGATGTTAGTGATGAGATAGACAGAGGTTGTGGCCTAGCTGTTTCTGACCAACTTCAAACCCCAGTCCATCTCATCACTAACTTCAATATCCTAGTAGATAATCAACATACCATGAGCTGACTCTAGACCAGTTAACCATAGACAATACGAGATATGCCAAATTCAGAAAACACCAGACACCAAAGTAAGGTGGCATGGTGCTATCACTATTATCACATACCAGGTACTTGAGATCAAAATGGCTAGCAATATGAGTGGCCAAAGCATGGGTATCCCACAGTATCTTTACTATCATATAGAGGCACTCAATATCACAAAGGATCCTGCATTAGTTAGTAAATTTTTAAATTTTATTTTTAGACTAAGAGATAAAGCTCCCTATCTAAAAACTACCAAACAAAAAGCTACGTAGCAAAAAAGAAGAAAAAAAAGCTACAAAAAAAAAAGCTACAAAAGGATTATTTCCAGGGACCCTGGGATCTTATTCCTCGCCAGGGTGCTGGAGGGGTCTCAAGGGCCAGAGGAATTGGGTCAGGGGTATGTAGGCAAGAAGTAAGCTGTGGGAGGGCCCAATGCCATTCAGGGGCTTGGCACACAGGGTGTAATGGGGGGTGCCCTAAGGGAAGATAGATCCCAAGTTCGCGACCGCACTGAAGTGATTCAAAGATCAAAAGTGATAATCAACAGTAGAGTAAAGAAGAATCAAAACAGGAAAACTTAATATCGTTAAGCAACAGCTTCACTCAGTAAGTTTGTCAAGAGGTAGTTGATTGCCAGAGTAGAGTGGGACTCGTATATAGTTTAAGTAGAATATCATATACTGCCAGTTCCCACCCATCACTACTCTAACTTAATCATGAGCACACCCGTCTCCTCCAGGCTGGCCAATACACACCACCTAGGACATTATTTCTTTGTGGATGTTGGTCTGCTCTGGCTAAATCTCCTTCCGACATCAAGTGTTTCAGCGCTGCATCTCTAATGCGACCGCAGGAGAAAAACTCTTCATATCATTGACCTGCTAGTGGTGAACTATCATGCAACTGAGGAGATATACCATTTACGAACTCTCACACCCATATACATTTCATCTATGCAAGCCTTTAGTAGACATAGCTCTCATGATCGAGCTGAACCTTCTACTTCATTCTAGTCAAGTCTTTGCCTGATAGGAAAGTCTACTCAGCTCCCCCAGTGGGGTACCTTGGTGATTGGCCTGGTGGGCGCTACCCATAGTCAACTCCCCAAAAGTACCCCTACCATGATAAGAATCATGCTCTTAGAGTTCTCAAACAACCCCAATAGTCTTACAGCGATTGGGCACGAGTTGCGCCTATGTGCGATTCACCTGCCCGGAGATGCCTCTACATCTTCCAGGCCACCCTGGGATTACCCAGGAGGCTCTGGACTACCCTTCCAGTATTACCTGAGTAACTCCTTCAGTTCTTGTCCGTTTTACACATATTTGGTACCAGAAGATAGCCCCTCTGCTGGAGCACACCCTATACTCTCTCATGTATCCTACGGACAGCATCCGGTTGGACGGACGGTGACAACCTATACGGTGTTACAAGAGTGCCTCCACTCAGTTCCTTTTGTAAGGAATGGAGCAACTCAACAACCGTAAGCCCATAACGTACGGTCCTTACACTGGGGCCGCAGGGGGGTGTTTGGAATACCTCTGTAAAATCCTGGAGTATTCGGAGCCCTGTAGCTCCTCCTATGGTCCCCCAAAGACTACCAGGTTTGTTGTCTTTAGATTTTACCAGAGTACCCAATCCTTATAGGATCACCCTCTGCCCCAAGTAAGTACCTCTGAATGCTAGGTAGGGTAACTTGGGTGCCATGTCAGGGTAACTCAGACCTTATGGCAGGGTAACTCAAGCCTCGTTACACGAGCCTTTCCCGAGCCTGCCTCTTATACTACGATCATATAGTATGCATAGTTATCCACTATAGTGAACCAAACTATCCTTACCCATTGACCTCAAAGTCTCCAGTATGGGTGTAAGAATAGTTTACTGTAAGACACCATCTAGTGGGTCGTTACACAGGGGGGGGCATCAGAGTCCGGACAAGTAGTGGAGCCAGGGGGGAGGCAGCAGGGGGAGAGTTACTGATAGTGGCAGGAGTCATAAGGAACTCAGCCATCCAAGGCTGCTGTCCGACAAGATCAAGCAACCTTCTCTGCTTGTCTTGCTCTGACAGGCCAGGAGGCTCGCCAGCCATGACAGGGGAGGAGTCCAGGCTCATAGTGGGAGCAGGCCTCGAGTGACCCGGTTCCTTGTCCATTTCTTCATCCTTGTCCTATGTATTTGTCATTAGCTAAGATGGAAACAAAAATATAGTTAGAGTTGGAAACTTACATCTTCAATCACCATGGCGTGTTTGCCAAGATCTTGCTCCTCCTCCTCCTCCTCCTCCTCTCCTCCTCCTCTTGTATGGCCTCCCTGATATCTTTGGTCCACCTACAGTAATCCCAGACCTTGTGGTTGAAGAAGGGATATCTGCCATGGGTAGGTATGGGGGTCTGGTCACGATCCTCTCGCTCACTGAGGCGTGACTCCAGGACCATCAGGTCCAAGGGGCGTTTGCCATCATTGGCAAGGAGCCACACCAGGATGTCCTCATCTTCACGAAAAAAGATGAGTTTCCAGAGTGGGAGAGGATCGGAGGGCACCCGACTAAGTAACCGAATGCCCTCACCAGTCACCCCAAGGAGATATCAGGGGCATCGGATTGCTCCCTCCACATACTGCCACTTGACTACTTCGAGTACACTTTCAATGCTCAGTGATGCCATGACTCCCTAGGTGATTCCCTGGTCGGAGTCATTGGCACACTAGGGGTAGCCAAGGAATGGGTGCCCAGTTTCTCATGCACCCAACTGACAAACGATATGGGTCCTTATTGCTTGTGGGCAATAAGGAGAGGCCAAATCTGATTGACCCACTGACAATATGTGTTAGCATGAGGATAGCATATAATAGATTGGAGGGGGCAAAACTTACTCAGAGGTCCCTCAATCTCACCACCAACCTTCTTTCCCTCCACCAGACAACACCCATTTGACGTCCTCTGTTTCTTGGTCATATCATGAACCAAGAACCTGTGGTGGCGCTCCACTTCCAAGATGTCGTCAGCCTGGTGCTTGTTTTTAACAAGCATAAGCTGGGCCGCAACTGGGTGAAGGAAGCGAGCATACCCTATGACCAAATCCAATTCAGATTTGGTCAGGTGGTGGAGGTCCAGGAAGCAACCAGTCAAGTACGCATTGACATGGCCGTGCCAGGCACTGTAAGCAACAGTAATCTGACATGGGTGCGTGAACCCACACCAGCTTTTAGCATACACTATATCACCATAGCATCCCCTATGAGTATTAGTTTAAATATTTCTGGCAGATGAGGGTAGGTTGGGTTTCACTTACAAGGAATCCTCCACTACCGGCTCGTAGGGTAGCCTCTCCGATGAAGTCAACTGGCTCTGGCTGTTTGTAATCATACATGCTAGCGCTCTCCATTTCCCACTCGACCCATGCAGTTCAACAGGCTCAGCAGTGGGATGACAAAGAAAAAAAAGGAAAAGTTAGTAATTATCATATGATAAAACTTAGATGAGCTCTACTTACTTCCCCATCCACACTTCACTTCCCTGAGGATGAACCACAGGAAGGATGGGGGCAGCAGGAATGACAGAGACAGCAGGATCTCAAAGAGGAAAAGAAACATTAATATTGCTCACTCCAGACAGTCAATGGTGTTGTAGGGTATACTTACTTTCCCTTGTTCGCCAGTCATCTGATCAACATCTGAGGCGCTATTGGAGTTAGAGGAGGAGAAAAAAAAAAAGAAAAAAAAAAGAAAAAAAAAAGACAATTGCAAGCGGGGGGGGAGAAGAGCCTCCTATTAAGAGATGTAAGGAAGAAGGGAAGTAGAGAAGGAGAGAAGGAGAGAAGGAGAGAAGGCAAGAAGGAGAGAATGCCTCTTCTTCTTATCTTCCCCTATGGTGGAGAGAAGAGAAGGCAAGGAGGAAAGGAGGGAAGAAGGGCTGGGTTTATATACCCTACACACATTGGGTGTGCACATGTGTACCTCATGTGCACACTGCATGTGTGCACCTGATGTGTGCAAGGCATAAAAGAAATGATGTGTATGCATTTCCTGGTTTGTTTGTACACCCCATTGTACCCACAAACAATGCTTGCACATCTGATGATGTCTGAGCATTGTTTGGCTGTACCATGGGGTGTACAAATAAATCAGGAAATACATACATGGGGGATAAGTATCTATTCTTCTGTATATATAATATATTTAAAAATCAATTGTAATATCTACAAAGTCTAACTTGTCACTAAGTTTGGTAAAATAAGCTTTTAAGCTGCACTTGTGATGTGACACTAAGGGGTCACTAGTGTGGCTAAAAAGCTTATTTCATGAAACTATATGTGCAGCATGACGTCCCTGGTGTCATGATAACAGTATGGCGAAAAGTTCATTTTCTTTTTATATTGAAAAGATATTTGTATACCTATCATAGTATACAAATGTCCTTTGAATATAAAAAGAAAATCAGCTTTTGGCCATACTCTTTTTGTGATGCTGGGGATGTTGTGCATCGATGCTGCCAAGAGGTATCAATAATAGAGAAATATATATTATTGACACCTCTCAGTATCACAACAACAGTATGGCCAAAAGCTGATTTTCTTTTTTTATTCAAAAGATATTTCTATACCATACCAGGTATAAAAATATCTTTTCAATAAATAAAGTTGGCTTTTTGCTGTATGGTTGTCATGATGCTGGGGACATCATGCATCGATGCTGCCAAGAGGTGTCGATTATACAGAAATATATATTATTGATATCTCGTGGTATCATGACAACAGTACAGCCAAAAGCTGATTTTCTTTTTTTATTCAAAAGATATTTCTATACCATAATAGGTATAAAAATATCTTTTCAATAAAAAAAGTAAAGTTGGCTTTTCGTTGTACTGTTGTTGTGATGCCACAAGTGTCATGCTACTCAGTTGCCAAGAGGTGTCGATAACACAGATATATATGTTATCGAGGCCTCTTGGTATCATGATAATATTACAGCCAAATGCTGATTTTCTTTTTTTATTCAAAAGATATTTCTATACCATAATAGGTATAGAAATATCTTTTCAATAAAAAAAGGAAATGGGGTTTTCGCCATGCAGTTGTCGTGATGCCATGGACCTCATGCTGCATATATAGTTTCATGAAATAAGCTTTTAAGCTGCACTAGTGACCCCTTATTGTCATATCACTAGCATGGCTTAAAAGCTTATTTTACCAAAGTTAGTAACAAGTTAGACTTCGTAGATATTACAATTGATTTTTAAATATATTATATATACAGAAGAATAGATAATTATCCTCTGCGTATTTGTTTCCTGGTTTGTTTTTACACCCCATTGTACACCCAAACAATGCGTAGACATCATCAGATGTGCAAGCATTGTTTGCAGGTACAATGGTGTGTACAAACAAACCAGCAAATGCATACACATTGTTTCTTATAAACCTTGCATACATCAGGTGTACACATGTAGTACATACCCTATGTATGTAGAGTATATAAACCCAGCTGTTCTTCCCTCCTTTCCTCCTTCCCTTGTCTTCTCTCTACCACAGGGGAAGATAAGAATAAGACCCTTTCTCTCCTTCTCTCCTTTTCTCCTTCTCTACTTCCCTTCTTCTGTCCATCTCTTAACAGGAGCCTCTTCCCCCCCCGCCTTCAATTGTCTTTTTTCTTTCTTCTTTTTTTCTTTTTTTTTCCCCTTCCTCTAACTCCGATGGTGCCTCGGATGTTGATCAGATGACTGGCTGATAATGGAGTGTAAGTACACCCCACAACACCATTGACTGTCTCGAGTGAGCAATATTAACATTTCTTTTCCTCTTAGACGTCCTGCTAGCTCTGTCATTCCTGCTGCCCCCGTCCTTCCTGCAGTTTGACCTTGGGGAAGTGAAGTGCAGATGGGGAAGTAAGTAGGGTCCATCTAAGTTTCATCATGTGATAATTACTCGTGCCAAGGTTGTGGCTCCCAGCCACAACCCCTGGAGTTCACAGGCTCACAACAGGGGGCACTCTAAAGAGTGCCTGACAGTTCAATGGTCCTTTATGACTCAACGGTCCTTTGTGACTCACTATAGTAACTTGGTGGCTCAATGGCACTTTGTGGCTCAACACAACTCTGTGAATTAAGGTGACTTTAGAGAATGTTTGTAGTCCACATAAACCAGAGATATACTCACTTCGCATACTATTTCTCCACTTCACACACTATTTCTCCACTTCAGACACCATTTCTCTACTTCACAAACTGTTTCTCCATACCACAACCAATTATGCTGCTGGCCCCAGCCTTTGATTTACCAAGTCAGCGAGTTGAGCCTTATGGGGATATTGAAATATGAATCTAGGCAGCAGTGATCTTTATTCAGTCGAGTGAAAATGAGTCTACAAATCTTGCAGAAATTGCTCACATGTATGAAATACCTATTAGATGACTTTGAGCTCATTTACAGGGTCACCAATCATGTCAAGACTGACCAGGCACAAATCATAAGCTTTCAGATGATCAAGAATTGGCTGTTTGTCAGTATCTTGACCATTTGGATCAAGTAGGTACCAATGCCAGTTTGCAAATGGTATCAAGCTGTGCAAATGCAATCCTCCAATATGGGTATACAGGCTCAGGACTAGCACCTATTGTTAGTACCCAGTGGGCCTCACATTTCCTGGATCGCCATCCAGAGTATTTTATTCAGAAGCAGCAATCAATCAATGCAGATTGGAAGAATGCTCACCAACCAGACAATATTCAAGCTTGGTTTCAAAAATATCTTACAGTCTGTCAAACACACAATATTCAGCCAGGTGACCAGTACAACTTTGATGAAACTAGATTCCGTATTGGTATGGGATGTGACCAATGGATCATCACTCGTAATCCAAATTGGCAGGCTTTTTTGGCTAGTTCTACCAATCGAGAACTTGTAACTGTTTGTGAAAAAATTAGTAATGATGAGGTTGTTTTACCTCCAATGATTATTATTCCAGGTGTTATCCACCAGGAGTCTTGGTATACTACTACTAGTATACTAGATAATTACCTTGTGGGTACATCAGAAATGGACTACAGTAATGACAAATTGACAATAAAGTGGGTTGACCATTTCGAAAAATTCTCTGCAAAGTGACAAGTTGGAACTCACCGATTACTACTCCTTGATGGCTTTGGCTCTCATTGCACCAAACAGTTTCTTGACTATTTCGACAAGTATAAAATTATTGTTTTCTGTTTGTCTCCTCATTTGAGCCACCTTCTTCAGCCATTGGATGTGGTAGTGTTTCAACCTTATAAGTACCTTATAAGTATTATCACTCAGAGGCTATAGAGGTAGCCACTCATATGGGCTGTGGGGAATTTGACAAATGTGAATTTCTGGATAGAATTGATTCCATCGGCCAATAAACATTCAAACAGTTAACTATCAGATCAGATTTCAGAGCTACAGGCCTTGTTCTATATAATCTTGATCAGGTTATTTCAAAGCTACAAGAGGCAGCTCCAGCAGTCAGGGAATCAGCAATACCTCCCCTCAAGTCTTCTGTGGGTATTCCTCTTACAATTCCACACTTAAAGGCACAAGGTGAAGAATTACTACAGGATGTAAAAGATATGTCACCAGATTTCCAGCAAAGACTTAAGCTCATACTCCAAGGTGGGCTAGCTCTAGCCCAATATGGTGCATTAGCAATGGAGCACTTGGAAAATATACAGGCAGTGGAGGAAGCCAGGAATACAAGGCATAGAGCTCAAAGTAGAAGGCAGACACAAAGTGGTGGTGTAATATATGGTTCAGAAGCACAACAAATGGCAAAAAGAAAGGAGGATAAGGAGGTAGAAAAGGCGGAAAAACAGCAACGCACGGCACAAAATGCCAAAAAGAGAGTTGAGAGAGTGGCATGTAAACCTTTCCTGGACAAGATAAAGGCAAAGGTGAAAGATAGGAAGGCAGTTCAAGCCCAGAAAAAGAGGATATCCAGGATGATTGTAATGGGGATCAAACAACAGGCAAGATTGCGAAAATTAGTCTAAAACAAAATACTGTATTCTCTAAACTTTAGGTATTATTTTCAGCCATGATACTAGTACTTTACTATAATAATCCATTAGCATGAAGTTGCATTAGGACCAAAGGTTGTATTGTACCATCCCATTACCTTAATTTACAGAGTTGTGTTGAGCCACAAAGTACCATTGAGCCACCAATTTACTATGGTGAGCCACAAAGGACCATTGAGCTATAAAGGACTGTTGAGCTGTCAGGTACTCTTTAGAGTGCCTCCAGTTGTGAGCCTGCAAACTCCAGGGGTTGTGGCTGGGAGCCACAACCTTGGCATGAGTACGAACCTTTCCTTTTTTTTTTCTGAGGCATCCCCCTGCCAAGCCTGTCGAGCCGCATGGGTGGAGTAGGAAATGGAGAGCACTGGCATGCATGGTTACGAGTAGCCTGAGCCAGTCGACTTTGTCAGAGACGCTACCCTTTGAGCTGGCAGTAGAGGATTCCTTGTAAGTGAAACCCAACCTATCCTTATCTGTTCGAAACATTTAAACTAATACTCATAGGGGATGCTATGGTGATATAGTATATGCCAAAAGCTGGTGTGGGTTCACGCACCCATGCCAGATCACTGTTGCATATAGTGCCTGGCACAACCATATCAAGGTGCACTTGACTGATCACTCCCTAGACTTCTGCCACCTGACCAAATCTGAATTAGACTCAGTTGTTGGGTATGCTCGCTCTCATCCCATGGTCGCAGCCTGGCTCATGCTTGACAAAGACAAGCACCAGGACAATGACATCTTAGAAGTGGAGTACTACCACAGGCTCTTGGTCTGTGACATAGCCAAGAACCTGAGCTCGTCGAATGGGTGTCATCTGGTGGAGGGAAAGAAGGTTGCTGGAGAGTTCAAGGGACCTCTGAGTAAGTTTCGCTCCCTCCCATCTATTATATGCTATCCTCATGCTAATACATATTGTCAGTGGCTCAATCAGATTGGGCCTCCCCTTATTGCCCATGGGCAATAAGGATCTATATTGTTCGTTGGTCGGGTACCCGAGAAACTGGGCACTCATTCCTTGGCTCCCCCAGATGTGCCAATGACTCTGACCAAGGAATCGCCTGTGGAGTCATAGCATCACCGAGCATCGAAAGTGTACTCAGGGTAGTCAAGCAGCAGTGTTTGGAGGGGGCAATCTGATGCCCCTGATATCTCCTTGTAGTAATTTCTGAGTGCCCCCGATTACTTAGTCAGGTGCACTCTGATACTCTCCCACTCTGGGAACTCATCTTTCTTCATGCAGATGAGGACATCCTGGCGTGGCTCCTTGCCAACAATGGCAAACACCCCTTGGACCTGATGGTCCTGGAGCCATGCCTTGGTGAGGGAAAGGATTATGACCAGACCCCTGCACCTACCCATTGCAGATATCCCTTCTTCAACCCCAAGATCTGGGGTCACTGTGGGTGGGCCAGAGATATCAGAGAGGCCATGCAAGAGGAGGAGGTGGAGGTGGTAGAGGTGGAGGAGGTGGAGGTAGAGGTGGTAGATGAGGAGGAGGAGGTGGAGGAAGTAGAGGAGGTACAGGAGGTAGACAAGGAGGAGGAGGAGGTAGAGGAGCAGGCAGAGGAGCAGGCAGAGGAGGAGCAGGAGGAGCAGGAGGAGCAGGCAGAGCAGCAGGAGGAGGGGCAAGATCCTGGCGAACATGCCATTGTGATCGAAGATGTAAGTTTCTAACCCTAACTATATTTTAGTTACCATCATAGCTAATCACAAACATATAGGATAAGGATGAAGAAATAGACAAGGAACTGGGTCCCTTGAGCCCTCCTCCCACTATGAGTCTGGACTTCACCCCCATCACTGCCAGTGAGCCGCTTGGCCTGTCAGAGCAAGACAAGCACAGAAGGTTACATGATCTTGTCTGACAGCAGCCTTGGATGGTTGAGTTCCTTATGACTCCCAGCACTATCAGCAGCTCTCCCCCTGCTGCCTCCCCCCCAGCTCCACCACTTGTCCAGACTCATACACCCCCTCTGTGCTCCAAGCCCCCCAATAGTGCTGGGCCCCCCCCCAGGCTGCCTCTCACCCACCTACCACTGACCTAATTCCTCTGGCCCTGGAGACCCCCCCAGGGCTCCAGCAAGGAATAAGACATTGGGGTCCCTGGAAATAATCCTTTTGTAGCTTTTTTTCATAGCTTTTTTTTTTTTTGCTAAGTAGCTTTTTGTTAGGTAGTTCTTAGATAGGGAGCTTTATCTCTTAGTCTAAAAAAAATATTTAAAAATTTGCTAACTAATGTGGGATCTTTTGTGATGTTAAGTGCCTCTATATGATAGTAAAGATACCATGGGATGCCCTTACTTTGGTGTCTCATATTGCTAGCCATTTTGATCTCGAGTGCCTGGTATGTGATAATAGTGATAGCACCATGCCCTCTTAATTTGGTGTCTGGTGTTTTTTGGATTTGGCGCATCTTGTATTGTCTATCGTTAACTGGCCTAGACTTAGCTCATGGTATGTCGATTGTCTACTAGGGTATTGAGGTTAGTAATGAGATGCACTGGGGTTTGAAGTTGGTCAGATATAGCTGGACTACAACTCCTGTCCATCTCATCACTAACATCCATGTGTGAGTAGGTTAGATTGCTTGAATTCAGCCTCTCACGTGTTCAAGCTGTGTTGACTCGATGCCAGGAGACGATTTCAGACACTTCTAGTGTGAGTTAGGCAATGCGAGAATACCATAGTGCCAATTGTGTCAGTAAACAATACCATTCATGGCTAGATTTTATTAAGCCACCCACCCTAACAACACTCTCGTTTCATCTGATCTTTTCATGCTGGAGTCTTGAGTCCGATTGTAGTTGAGAATGCTTAGATTATTACAAACATAATGTTGAACACTCTCAAAACGCCATTTTGCAGGCAAATATTTTGCTTCAATAACAAGTGATAGTCAGTGATTCTGCATGCCCCCTCCCCCCTTTGGGAAGCCCCATGTATAAGACTTGACCCATTATATACAACACAAGAAAACTATACAAACTTCTCATCTTGACCAAACTGTGCTTCAGATACCTACGATTTTACTCTGGCCTGAATCCTAACTTACCTTACTCGAACTACCCTATTACACCATGAATAAGTAATAGGCCAATAGATGCAGTCAGCCAGTACGCCAAGTCAGCAATCTATACAGAGGTAGACGCATCATGCAACCCAGTACCATGGGATCCAGAAAAGGGAGATCAAGAACACATCAAAATGAATCTCAACATGCGTCCTCAACTCAGGATTCTTCTCCACCCCTGATTGCAATCCTACTAGGAAGAGCACCAAAGCACCAATGGAAGGGAATAATGCTGACCACGGTGCATGCAGAACATGAAACCAAACCCAATGGTCAACCAAATACCCAAACAGTTCATCTATCAGATGATGGTAGTGATGAGTACCAAATCTCACATAGACCAGATGAAATAGAATCAGACACCGAACCTGATAGAGAAGGCATTGATATTGCAGATGGCCCAGATCAAGACATGATCATGGCTCACAAGTAGCTAATAGAAAGGGAGACAATTGGGCGAGAACTATACGTATTTCGACCACATAAGGGTCTCAGGAGATAGGTCCTGCTCAATATATGACCACGGATCTTGGATGCATAATTTGGTGGAGAGCCTACAGTCCTCTAATGTTCCCATCATCAAGTGATGCACAGTTATCATCTCCACTGGGTAGCCTGCATGGTCCTGCATCTGGTACCCTGATCTCTAGTCCAGCTCCTTACTCTTGGTGTAATCTAGTGACAGGTGCAGAAAGGGCCATATTAGATAATGCGAAGACTCTGATTCTATAGTACACCATGTTTGAGCAGCCACTCCTGAATGTTGTTGCTCTGACATCCCAGGTGCACAAAGTTTGGGATGCCGTGCTTGCTAATATTGCAGATGCCGAAAACATCCAACCCTCAGAGCAGTGCATAAGTTTGGTAAGTGGACTCAGGCAGATATGATGCAACACAGAATATGATACTAACCTAGAAGGATATGCCAAAAACACTCTGAGGTATGATCCCAGTCTGTACATGAGGTGAAGAAAGAGATTGTGGAGTTATATAGTCTGCCGGATGATCCCACAGCTATGGCACACAGAGTTGATTATTTGCTAGAATGGGACAGGTTTATGTGTGACCCAAGAGCATACAATATTTGTCTCCACCAGATGCCTACCATATAGTGACCACTACTCACTATAATTGGACATAACCCAGGGCCTAACATTACGATTCCTTGCACTCCAGATTCCTGAGGCAATTTTCCGTAAGTCCTTTGCAGGGAAGAAGATGCAAGGTATTGTGGATCCCAGATTTCTTGTGTGTATCAATGGCACTATGATCTGCTTGACATGCACTATAATCTGCCATACACTGTATGCATAGCAAACAGGGATATATCAGGAGCCCAGGGACTTCAAGCCTGAGGCAGCTAGGGGTGAGTCTCCAAATCATCCTACTGTTCATTCATGACCTTGGGGGCTAACCTGTTACCAAACATACAAGACATTTTTGACGAGCAAAAAGAAACTTGAGGTAAGTGCCCACAGAGGATCGAGGATATGATTATGTAAAATATTCATGAAACAATCGATAAGAGGGTTGCACAAGTTCACAGAGTACAGTGGGACTGCCATGAAGGATATGATGACAATTGGGAAGCCATAAGTGCTGAGCTCGAGAGTCAGATATTCAACCACACTTCTACACAGCCTCTTTCATGACATACTAATCACCAGAACTCGGACCTAGTGGGACATCAGGAATGTTGGAATCCATCACCCGAAACTGATGGCTGGTTTGACTTGAGCCAGACATCAGTAGCCTGGGAGCTTCAGTTACAAGGTTTGGGTCCTCTGAGTCTAGATGATTCTAAGGAAGTGGAAGCAGCACCAGTGGGGATCCCTTCTCTCTCTCAGGAGGTCTTGTTGAGCCTTGGGGATTCTCAAGAAGTGCAAGCAGCACCAGCAGAGATCTTTTCTCTCTCTCCGGGGGTCTCATTGAGCCTTGGAGATTCTCAGAAAGCACAAGCAGCACCAGCGGGGATGTCATTGTAAGCTGGATGATGACAAGCAGGGGGGGGAACCGTCAGCAAGGGTGATTAAGGGGAATTAAGAACATGTAAAGATTATGTGTAATAGATTTGATTTAGCATACTATGATGAGACTACAATAAAAACTAAAGGACATAGTACAAAGGAATAATCAGGGTGATATTTACCATAGAATCTATAAAAAGCAGCCATCTGGAGGGTGTCAGGGCAATCACAATGTAGTATATCGGATATTAGGAGGGAGTTGGGAAGATTGGACAATACCGAGTACAACATGCAGATGGCGTCACAAGTAATTCACCACACTTCAGAAGGCATCCTGAGGAGGTCCAGACATGAAGTAGTAGCATCAAGATGAGATGTCGCAGTCGAGGTGAAATCTGGATACATCGTGTATACAGGTGGGGATCCAGACAAGAGGAGCATTACATAGAAAGAATCTGGATGCAAAAGCCTAATGATAGGTGGTGCCAGGTCATGGATCGTGAGTATTATGGAATCCCGATGCACATCAGTAAGGATGTGACGTCAGGGTGGAAGACGCCTGAATTAGATGTCACTACAATATAAGAGCTTAGGATCAAGTAGCGTCCAGATGCAACAGGCTAGGATCAGATGGTGTTAGGATGCAACACTAGAGAATTAGACATTGTTAGGATGCAATACCCGAGGATCAGATGTTGTTAGGATGCAAGAGCGCAGAATCAGACATTGTCAGAGTGCACCTGGTGCAGGGGTCTATGTCCAGATACTGGCAGGACGTACCAGGTAGACAACTCGATGTCAGGATATGACGTCAGTTCAATAGTACATCCTGGTTAACGGTTATCATTATAGGTACCCTGTGCATCAGATGCATAGGATGCACTGGGCGCAAGATAATATTTTTACTGATGGGGTAGCATTGTTGGATACTGTGACTTATACTGCCAAAGCAGGCTTCTTACTCTTCCTTGATCCTTTGCCACTGGAGGCAGTCTGAGCTGCAGTGGCAGTATAGGTTGCAGGAGGGTAAGAGGGTAGCTGTTTGTAATTTTGGGATTCAGTTCTGGGTAAGAAAGCAGAGAAGTCAAGGTACTTACTACTAAGGTATTATTGAACTTCCCAGTAGTGGGAATGTTTGGCAGCCTAGGCTTTGGGGTTGCTGTACCAATGGTGGGTTTCTGTTTCATAGGAGAGAATATCAGGATCGAACCCATTTAGAGCTATTAAGGCTCCTTGTAATATAAGAGGAGGAGCTTGTCAGAATGTAATAGGGGTGCCCTAAGGGAAGATTGATCCCAAGTTCGCGACTGCACTGAAGTGACTCAAAGATCAAAAGTGATAATCAACACTAGAGTAAAGAAGAATCAAAACAGTAAAACTTAATATCGTTAAGTCACAACTTTACTCAGTAAGTTTCTCAAGAGGTAGTTGATTGCCAGAGTAGAGTTGAACTCGCTTATAGTTTAAGTAGAATATCATATACTGCCAGTTCCCACCCATCATTACTCTAACTTAATTATGAGCACACCCATCTCCTCTGGGCTGACCAATACACACCACTAAGATCCTTATTCCTTTGTAGATGTTGGCCCACTCTGGCTAAATCTTCTTCCGACATTAAGTGTTTCAAGCCCTGCATCTCTAATGCAACTGCAGGAGAAAAACTCTTCATATCATTGACATGCTAGTGGTGAACTATCATGCAACTGTGGAGATATACCACTTACGAACTCTCATACCCATATGCATTTCATCTATGCAAGCCTCTAGTAGACATAGCTCTCATGATCGAGCTGAACCTTCTACTTCATTCTAGTCAAGTCTTTGCCTGATAGGAAAGTCTACTCAGCTCCCCCTTTAGAGTACCTTGGTGATTGGCCTGGTGGGCACTACCCATAGTCAACTCCCCGAAAGTACCCCTACTGTAATAAGAATCATGCTTTTAGAGTTCTCAAACAACCCCAATAGTCTTACAGTCATTGGGCATGAGTTGTGTCTATGTGCAATTCACCTGCCTGGAGATGCTTCAACATCTTCCAGGCCACCCTAGGACTACCCGGGAGGCTCTGGACTACCCTTCTGGTATTACCTGAGTAACTCCTTCAGTTCTTGTCCGTTTTACACTTATTTGGTACCAGAAGATAGCCCTTCTTCTGGGGCACACTCTATGCCCTCTCATATATTCTACGAATAGCATCCGGTCGAACGGACGGTGATAATATATATAGTATTACAAGAGTGCCTCCACTCAGTTCCTTTTGTAAGGAATGGAGCAACTCAACAACTGTAAGCCCATGACGTGCGGTCCTTACACTGGGGCCGCAGGGGGGTGTTAGAAATACTTCTGTAAAATTCTGGGGCATTTGGAGCCCTGTAGCTCCTCCTATAGCCCCCCAAAGGCTACCAGGTTTGTTGCCTTTAGATTTTACCAGAGTGCCCAATCCTTATAGGATTGCCCCCTGCCCCAAATAAGCACCTCTATATGCTAGGTAGGGTAACTTGGGTGCCATGTCAGGGTAACTCAGACCTTATAGCAGGGTAACCCAGACCTCATGTCAGGGTAACCCAGGCCTCTTGTCAGGGTAACTCAGGCCTCGTTACATGAGCCTTTCCTGAGCCTGCCTTTTATACTACAATCTTATAGTATGTGTAGTTGTCCACTATAGTGAACCAAACTACCCTTACCCATTGACCTCAACGTCTCTGGTATGGGTGTAAGAATAGTTTAATGTAAGACACCCTCTGGTGGGCTATTACACAGGAGGGGGGTGAGGACTTGGTGTATAATGGGACCAGAGGGGTAGGTGAGGGGGCAGATATAACTATGGAGACTGTGAAGCAGGAGGAGATGTCCCTGACTGAGGCCTCAAGAGCTACAAGGACCTCAGGTGGGATGGCAGTAGTGGCTGGAGTGGCAATGGGGGGTATTTGTGTCTGCTCAAGATAGGCCATGTGGGTTGCAAAGTCACCAGATCCTTCTAGAGTTTGGCAGAGGAGGGGGATCATGATCAATTCACCAGTAGAGAGCTCTCTCAAATCGGAGCCCTGGAGGTGGAGGAGAATGACTGGGACTAGGCCAAGGGCAGAAAAAGGTTAAGTGTACATGTACCTGAGAAGGGGAAGGTTGGCATCCAGCAAGCTAGTAGAGGAGACCCTATAGCTGGATTGGTGGTGCAAAAGTGGGGAAGTGAGAGGAGCTGCAGAGCTGGAGCAGTCCACATAGGAGTGGCTACACTCAGAGGTACATGACTCAGGCCTAGGGGGCCTGCCAGGGTTGTGAGTTATAGTAGAAGGTTATAAGTCAGGAAAGGTGGAAGGTTTCTTATAGATTGAAGTCTAAGTGAGAAGTGAAAATTGGTGTATCTTGATGGTTGTCACTCAAAAACCTGGAGTTTTGGGAAGGCCAAAAGTGGTAATTTCACGATTCGCCCGGCAAAACTGGAACTGAGTGTAAACAAAACCGAGGAGGTGTACCGTGTTGTGTCTACGATGCAGTCGGCGTGCGGCGGCATCAAAGTGGAAAACAATGACAATGAGGCCAAACTTCTCCCTGATAACCCTTCCACGGTCAATTTAAAGTCTGCTAAAGTGGGTCAGGAAGATAACACTGTTGAATCAGAAGACAGACCTGTTACGGGGGGATCTGGTGAGGATGGGAAAGTAGATAATCAAAAAGGTTCCATTTCGCAAATTGTGAACTACATCATGGAACTCGGAACCGGTATAAATGGAGCCCCTGTTGAGGCCTCAGGGGATAGTTATGAAAAGTCTTCAGACGAGCATGTGTTTCCCATCGCTACTGAACATATTAGTCCCGATATCAACAATCCAGTTCCTCTTGCGCATGGACTTGTTCGGGATGTACCTCTCGTGAGCGCGTCGAATTATCTTGACAACGAAGTTTCCACTGGCCAACATGCAAACAACTGTCATATTAGTGATGATTGAGCACACGGCCGGCAAACCCGTTATCATTGGATCCACAAATGGCGTCGTCATGTTAGAGACAAGTGAGAATACGACAGTCGATTTCTATAATGGGTATTCCATGGACGAGGCGCACCTTGACACAGTTGATGGCGATGAAAACTCCAGCCCCATCGCTACCTATTCAGAGTCTTCAGACCCATTGGCGCCTAGCACTACCATTTCCTCCCAAGTCGATAATCACACGCAAACCGATGATGAGGATGAGGATGAGGATGAGTTAGGAGAGGGAGAAGTGGCCGAAGACACAATTACAGTTTTTCACAATCCCAAAACATTTAATGTCAAGCATCCCTTGATTCACAAGTGGACTTTGTGGTATACAAAGCCGTCTAGTGGAAGGGTTCGTCCTTGATCTCCCTTCCTTTCTTCCCTTCCTTATTCAGCCCCCACACTTACCAACTCACTTTCACATCCAGCCCGGCGAATCCTGGGCGGATCTTCTGTACGAAATACAAACCTTTGATTCCATAGAAGAATTCTGGGGGTATATTTGTGCGTCACCTCCTCCCCCCTCCCCTCTAAACGCACCCCATTCCCAACCCTCGCACTAATACCACACGAAAGAACAACCTTCCCAGCCCCTCCAACCTACCCAGCAAATCCGACTACCATCTCTTCAAGCATGGCATCCGCCCAGCGTGGGAGGATAGCGCAAACAAGTCCGGCGGCCGCTTCTCCTTCATGCCCCGTGAGCGGCGCCACGTCGATACTCAATGGCTGGACACGCTCCTCACCGTCGTCGGCGAGACGCTGGAGCCAGACGGCGTGCGCGAGGTTCAGGGCGTGGTGGTCAACGTCCGTAAGTGGCCCACTAGGATCAGTTGCTGGACTAGAACTACTGGCACAGGTTGGGGGAATATGGATGGGTTGATGGCGCTCGGGAAACAGTTTAAGAAGGTCCTTAAACTAAAGAATGGGGAGAAGTTGGAGTTTGTTGGGCATGATGAGAGTGCCAGTAGTGGGAGTTCGAGGGGTAAAGCTTCTATTTCTATTCGAGGAGGCAGAGGAGGAGTAGGAGGCGGATGTGTTGTGTTGAGTTGTAGGGTTACAGTATCATGGGATTTTGTTAAGCTTTGCTTACTTACTAGAGCGCTTCAATTATTCTATCAGCTGTATCGAGGAAAAATGTTTCTATCTGCCTATCCTGTTTATCATAGCTTGTTTGTGTCTTTTTTCTTCTCTTTTCTTACCTTCTCTACTATTAGAACTTTGTCTTAAGTATAGCTAGCTATCATGGTGTTCAAGCTCATGTCCTGATTTCTTTAAACTTAATTATTCCACTTCTTACAAAATTTAATCTACAACTACTCATAACCACCAGTAGGCTGTAAAAATTCACCTGCCACTTTGTGTAACAGCCCTACTATCGCAACCCTACATATAAACTCCATTCCACAATGCCATGGGATCAAGGGACTGGAAAGCAACATGAAACTACAACAAATGAGAAGGTTCGAATAATCAAACTACATATAACTGGTATGAGTTTTTGCCAAATCAGGGCAGAAATAGGAGTTTCTGACACCCAAGTTGCTGAAATCTATCAACATTGGATATTGTACAGTAACATCAACTCTCAATCGCACCATACTGGACGACCAGCAAAACTCCATGACCATAATAAATAATACCTTGTGAGGCTCTCTGATGCTCACCCACATACAACAATGAAAGAACTTTTATGTGAATCACAATTAGATATCAGACCTGACATATTGGGTCAATACCTACACAGTATGAAACAACACATTTATCTTGCTTAATGTAAGTCATAGCTTAGACCACATAATTGAAAGCAAAGAAAGAGATGGTGTAGAGAGCAACATAGTTGGACAATTATTGATTGGAGGAAGCATTGCTATACCAATGAAGTTTATCTTTAGCTCTCAGCAGGTACTGGCTACTGGCAAAAGGTCAAACAAGTTTTCAGACAAGAAGCTGCTTATGATTTGAAGAATCTACAATCCACCTTTATTGGAGAGAGCATCACAGTAGGCTTCTAGGCTAGTTTTACATATAGTCACCATACACCAATTATTCCTTTATGAAAATGAAGCAAAAATGAACAAAAAAGGGATAGTAATCTTTTAGGATTCAATTCCAAGTAGTATATTCACAAGATCCTAACACCACATCTTTTACCACTATATAGAAAGGCTAGTACAGGTACTTAAACCATCAAGAATGGTGCTTCATATCATACTTCTTACTATACTGATCATAATTATCATAAACTTGGTATTGTGAAAATAAATTAGCTATTCTGCTCACCTAACCTCAATCTGATCAAGAATGTCTGGAGTATATTCAAAGCCAACAATAGGAAGGTAATCTGGAGAAAGTAAAGAATCTCTTACACTAAGGAATAGTTAATTGGATTAGCATAGGAGGTATGGGAAGCATTGCTGTGGGAGAGAATTTATAGTATTATTGATAGTATGCTGATATGTATTATTAACTGTCTTAAGCAAGGAGGTGGTCCTACATGCTGGTAATAAACTTTTATCTCTCCTGTATTTAAATATAACTTAAGTTACATAAATTGGAAAACTGACACAATGCCCACAAATTCAATAGTAGGGGTACTAAATGCCCATCATGATACAATGCCCATCAGTTAAAATTGATGGGGTGGTACTAGACCTGAAGAGTTTAAGGTTCAAGGAGAGAAGCATGTCATTTTATCCTGTGTATAGCAAATAAAATAAAATAAATTGACTCTGAATTTTTAAAAGAAAACTATGAAGAAATACAAAATATTTAAATGGTGAAAATTATGTTGGGTAAGGGGAGTGTTTGGGTAGCCTGGAAGTGTGTAATTGTAAGATTTTAGGATCGAGGAGGCCAATGACAAGATCATGAATTATGTCCAGATTGGTGACATGTCGAGCAATGTTGAGTACCAGAATCTGGAATTTCTGATAATTGCCCACTACATTGCTGCAGCTAGATTCGCTTTCTTTGATCCCCTGGTCTATGACATACAGTTCTGGGCCTTCCTTTTGGATTTCCTAAGACTGTTGGAAGACAAGGCCTACCTAGAACTGCTGCCAGTGACCTAAATCCAACTGACTTCCAGCTTCTTGTTGCTCCCAGGGTCTGGGATCAAGTAGGCTAGTATTGGAGGATGATGGCTGTGAGCCATAAGTTACAGACCGGGGCCAAAAGACACTAAGTTAGCTAGTAGGAGTGCT
This sequence comes from Choiromyces venosus 120613-1, assembly GCA_003788595.2. Lineage (NCBI taxonomy): Eukaryota > Fungi > Ascomycota > Pezizomycetes > Pezizales > Tuberaceae > Choiromyces > Choiromyces venosus. Next base: position 19,138 of record ML120529.1, on the reverse strand, counting down.
GGTAAGAGTGGTTTGTGAATTGGAACAAATCGCAGCTAACTTAAAAAAGCTTTGGTACTGTAAGTGTAAGGGTGTTCACTTGGAACTATTTGGTTCCATTCTTGAAACTCAGCAGTTTCAGGAATGCCCTGAGATTCTGATTCCCATAAATCTTCAGCTAAAAGATCCAGTGTTACTGTTAATAGTCCCCTACTAGCTCTCTCACCACTGGCAGAAGAGGTATAATTGAGCTCTAAATTCTCAAGATTTGCATCAAAAGGTATTAGGAGTAGTGTAATATCAATCTGCTGAATGTTGTTCTCATAGGTTGCCTGGAAGGTATCAATGCTAAGGTTTTTAGGCATGTAGTTGGAGGGATCCTTTTCAAAATAGTAGATGCAAGCAAGGGCATGGCCACAGGGAACTCCATTTTCTTGGTACCAGCCCCATGAACATCAAGCATGAGTAAGATGAACTTCATAGAACTTACCATTTAGGCTTGTAACATGAGTGATATTATGGTCAGATAATTGAACACATGGTTGCTGCCCAAAAGCAATTGCTTCTAAGAAGCCAATTATGATTAGTATTACCCATCTTCAGCAGATACAGGGTGATGCAGTATATATATCATAAAAGCTTACCTTTTAAGAAGCCTTGCACATACTTAGTAAACCTCTCTCCTGCAAGATACTTATTCTGTCTCTCCTGCTTTCGCCAATAGTGTAGTTGCATATGCTTATGCCAGATAGCAATAAGCAACTCAAGGCATGGTAATCACCACTCCTGCTGTGGTGTTGAATTTATCAATTCCGCAATATTTGAGGTATGGTGGCCATAAGCATGACCAGGAAAGCATGGTGCTGTCCACTTGACTCAGTCAATTTTACTGATATAATCAGTAAGAGGTGTACTCAATTTGGTAATTTCAGCTAGGATGGATTAATAAGATTCCTTTGTACAAGTATTTGCAAGCTTAGCAAATAGGTCTTGGGCTTTTAAGCCAAACTTTTTCTGAATGTTGTCCTTAATATGCTGTGTACAGTACCCTCGGTAGGTAAACTGTAACTCATCATCTACAGACTCAAGGCCTTTATCTCGATCACTTATAACTGTGACTCCAGGTTGATTGACCTTTGGGATTGATTGGCGAAGGTGAATTAGAAAATAGTGCCAAGCTTCTTCTGTCTCACTCTCCACCATTGCCTAAGCAAGCAGAATTGCATGATTTTCAGCATCAATTCCAACAGTAAGGAGAAGTACCTGAATAAACTGGGTTTTGGTAAAGGTTCCATCAAGAGCAATAAATGGTTGACAGTGAAGAAAGGTCTGGCGTGAGGTCTGAGGGCAAACAAAAAATCTCTTAAAGGAATTTGTTTCTGGATTGAGGGCAAGATGTACATAGAGATTAGGATTTCACTGTTCTAAAAGCCTTAAATACTGAGGAAGATGAGTAAACTGATCCTTTTGTGAGGATAAACCACTGCGAATTATTGTATGCTTTGTTTGGGCTGCTATATCATAGGTGATAAGTTCCTGGTTGTGATGTTGTACTGCTTGTATGATGGCTCGAGGTTTTGTATCATTATCAATAACTATGATCTCTAGAAGTTTCTTAATCAACCAATCTAACCTGCTTGCAGCAGTACGCTTGAACTGGGCTGAACTAACACAGGTATGCTCTGAGGAAATTGATGTAATAACAGCATTCTAAGTAGCAGGCTGGATGACTGTGTAGATTCGGAAGGGGCAGGTTGAGAGCTAACATCTGATGCTCATGCACAACGGATCCGATTTGTGAATCAGGTATGGAAACTTGGCCACAACTGACCAATCTGCAACTGCAGACTTGAAATCCTTGAGGGAAAGGAATTCATCTCCAAGTTGAAGATTCATTTTGCATACAATTCAGCTCAGGAGAGGTGGTACACTTCTCTCTGAAGGTTTCTTCAATCCATTACTTATAAGTGAAATGTTATCTCATGCTAGGCATACTAAGTACTACTATGGGAGAGAGGAAAAAATTTTCTTCTACAATTATGGGTACTTCCCCTATTGAACCTTAAACTCTTCAGGTCTAGTTACACCCCATCAATTTTTAACTGACAGGCATTGTATCATGCTGGGCAGTGAGTACCCCTACTATCGAATTTCACGGGCATTGTGTCAGTTTTCCGGACTTAAATTCTTGATGTGTTCTGCTGCATCACAATCGAATGGTTGAGATACCTTTCGTGGCAGGTGAATTTTTACAGCCTACTGCCACCATCCAACCGAGTGACCCCCCATGCGCCAAGCCCCCCCTCCCCTAGCACCAGACAAAACACCCCACCGTAACAAAATTTGACTTCCAAAACCATACCATCCTCCCTACCTAGCGTACCCAGTCCTGCTGCCCGACCCAGCAGGTGCCAGAAATAATAACCTTACCTTACCTTGACATGAGACGAAACGTATGATACAGGTAACTGGCAAGAAGTGTCAGAACACAGGGGCTTACCTGGCACAACGGGATCCGAAGCTAACATGTCCGTGCAATACCTGTTTCCCCCTTGTCTTTCCCCTGGTCACTCGCCCCTGTTTTCGCCTCAATGTTCTGACACTTCTTTCCAGTTGTACAATACCGCACGAGACTTTTACTGTTTGGCTTGAAGATTATTTACTTGCATGCTTGGATCCTGGTAGATATGGATTAGTACCGGGGTTTCTGGTGTTTTTGTTACAAGTTGGAGGGGTTTACGTGGAGGCAAGGCAAGGTAAGGGTTTCTACGCATTTTTCTAGCACATCGTGGTTTTGAGAATGGAGGAAGTGTGGTAAGTTAGAGTATGATATACTGTACTTTACATAACGAGTTTGCTCACTCGCTCGGTGGGTTGTTTATTGGAAGGGTTAAAAGAGAGAAATGAAGGTGAAGATAGAGAAAGAGAAAAAGTGAAAGAAAAAAAATGATTAGAAATATGAAGGAAATTGACGGCGGTGATGATTTATGATAGTCGAGGAAGAGTAGGGAAGGGATAACGAAGGAGAAGGAGAAAAAAATGGTATCATGATATTTTCTTTCTTTTCCAATATTACAGTTTGTCTTGATATTATATGCCGTACAGGAGGATTACTTAAGAAAATTTATAGTTCGGGGGGATATGGGGGGAATGGGAGGTATCAGAACTAACGAAAAAAAATGAGAATAGCGACATCTATAAAACATATCATATGGAGATGACGGCAGGACTATAATCGTTTGTTAGTTTTTTTATTCTTTAGAGTAAGGAAGAGAAAGTACCCAGCTAGGATCTTGTCGTCTGTCAATGCCGTATTGCTCGATGTAATCGTTACGTAGACCTCCCCACCCAATCCCTGAGGAACAGTACAACCTCCTTTTGAGAACGGTGAGAATACCGTCCCGGCTTCCCCAGCGGTGAACGAGCAGAAGGTTGTCTCGTCGGGGAACGCGGTAGCATCGGCAAGGGTCAGTACAGATCCCGACTTGACGCTAGCGGCGTTGACAATGTTCAAGGACGGGAATGCCTGGAGGGGTAATGCGGAGCCGGCGGGACAAGAAGTGATGAATGAGGCGGCCAGTGTGAAGATCTGGCGGGCGCCAACTGCGGCATCGAATGCCTGGGGAACGGGACTCTCGCGCAGAGCAGTGCGGATGAAGGTCTGATGTCGGGATTCGATGGTAACAATTGATGCTGCTGCTGATAATATCTTCCTGTCCGTGACAAGTGGTGCTGCTCCAAGATATCTGATCAAACAGTTAGGATAAGGCAATTGTGTAACTTTATGGCATAAAGGTAACTTACGCGCTCACGCCTACTGCCTCAAGCACCTTCGCTGTCGCAACCATTGACTTGGCGTTGGTGAATTTGAAATCATAGGTACACGGTGACACGGGAGTAGCTCCAGCACCCGCAATTGCCCCCATAAGTGTGGTGACGTGTGTAGCCTCTGTCTTTCCAATCTGCACCAGTCCATCGATCTGTTCCTGGGACAAACCCAACGCCATGAACTCTGATGGAGCAAACTTTGCGAATCCCTCCTTGTAAAATGCTGCTTCCAAATGCTCGAGGGTCAGGGCACTAGCGTTCGTCCAATTAGCTTCCCGTACTCCATGCCTCACTCCGCCCCAATTGAGTAATAATAAAAACTTACAATTGCAAAATGTCGAGATCAGTTAGTGCCGGTGCGCCGGCTTGACGTCTGCTGTGTTGGTGATGAAGCTCCTCGCTTCCCAAAGGACATGGGTGAGCATCCCTTTTGTGAAAAGGTATTGATACCGGGTGAGCACTGGTGACACAGCCAAAGGCAACCAATCCGACAGAAGCACAGGTGAGGAATTTTCTGATGAGCGTCATGTTCGTAGTAGTTTTATTTTTGAAATGAGTATTCTTCCTTTAAAGATATGGAAAGAGGCTGCTGCTGGGGCCTTCAAAGAATGACTATCCCGAGTTTCTCTTGTGTCAAAAGGGCTCGCGGAGCTCTGGAAGAAGTAGTAATGGATAGAAGAAGAGAAAAAGGTAAAAAGTTTATAGAAAAACTGATTAAATATTATAATAAAAAAAGATCCGGAGTGTGCCCGCAGATATCAAACAATTACGAAAGCTCCGAATACGGTCAAGAAAAGGTTCCGCCTGGGATCCTGTTCGAGCAAGAATGAAGATAACAGGAAAGGAGGGAAAAAAAAGAGAGAAAAGGTGGCGATGGCGGACCTGCAGAAAGTTGAAAGAAGGTGCAGAGCAGAGAGACAAGTGGGAGGGTGGGAACCCAAACGATATATACCTGTCTGAAGAGTTTTTTTGGCACATGGCTCGAGTCCATAGTAGGATCGAAGTAATACACAAGGCGGTGGAGTCGAAAGGGGCGTGGGGGAGAATCAGGGGGGTGGTTGGTTGGAGAAGAGGGGTGTGATAGATGGATGAATGGATACTTGGTGCTCGAAACACGATGAAGGGTCCAAAAGGTAGGAGTAGCAAGTAACGAAGGAATAAGCAACAACAACATAAGTGCCATATTCTGTTTGCATGCATGGGTATCATACTGGAGTATACTGAGGGGTATACTAGGAAGGGTGGTTAAGCAAGAAGGGGTTAAACTCATCCATAATGGAGATGATTAGAGGAGAAGGCGGGTGAAAGAGGAAGAGCATCCTCATCCCCCATCCATATGAGGATCAATAAGGGGGATTCGGGAAGGGGAGATGGAATCGTTGGAAGGGATTTGTGTGAAGAAGGGGATGAAGTTCTATTCAATTGGGCAAAGATGAATTCTAACAAAGTTTCTTTGGCGAGCAAACTCAAAGAGATCAATAGGAATGAGATGCGAAACGTTGTAGCAGAGAATATCTCTGTACGAGGTCAATACTTCCCTTAAGCGGAGCGAGGAGCCCCAACGCGGCTGACTATGGTGTCGGAGTTGTGTTTGAGGAAGGGGCTCGGCCCAGACAGTTGGTTGTAAGGTAACCTTACTTGGCCCCTACCGATACTCTTCCAAGCCTGGACCTCAGCAACAATGAACAGTCAAAAGGGTATAGAATGAATTTACATACAAATTGAGAGAAAGGCGAACTGAACGGGGTAGACAACCTTTCTGAAACCAAACTCCACGAATGTCTAAACTTTCTGGTTGAGTAAGCTAAGCGCAGCCAGGGTATCATGGCCAAGCACTCACAAATCGTGGTTCAAGCATCGGAAAATATTCGTTTTCTTAATTATCCTCACCACCTCCTAGACAAAATAATCCAATCATCATACAAGCTCTCCTGTCAACCCAACTCTAAATCTAGTGTATCGGGCATAGCTTGTGAAACCACATAACCCCCAGTCCATGACGACACAAGTATCCTTAGTGTAGACCCACCATACGAATGACACCACAGAACATCATCAAATCCGTGCGACAAGCAGAATAGCATATCAGGGATCAAATATTACAGAAAACCAGGAATTCGGGCAAAAAAAGAAAAAGAATAATCCACTAAAATCCCTCCCCTTTTAGAGTCTACTTGTATTATGTTTAATGCCCAAATCCCATTAGCGAACTGTAACAACCATACCACCCCATACTTATACCGTATCCAAGAACCAAGTCGATCTTTCCTGTAAAAAGAAGAAAAAACCTAATATATCCGATCCAAAATCCCCCAGAAATCTCCCGTCAAGATGTCTATCTTTAAGAACTTTAATGTTCGAAAGGATCACGAGGAAGAACATACCCATACCGGGTATCAGACATCCACGAGATTGAATGTTGGAGAAGGAGGAGAAGGAGACAGTACAGTTTGTAGTACGAGTACGGTAGGGCAGAAAGACGAAAAAAGGGCCCAGCCTAAATGTAGGACCAACAAAACCAACTACGGTATATTATCATCCGGTAAAAAAGAAAAACACACACATGATGGAGAACGTTACTACAAGCTCTCTCTAGGCGCAATCAATCTTGCATACTTCCTAGCACCCAATCTTCGTTTCCTCGTGCGCCATCTTGTCCGCGGGCACCCCCATTCAAGCCAGAAAGTAAGCTTATTGTAGAGATCCCCACTGTGCACCAAGAAAAACAAAACCCCCACCCTCGCCCAACTCACACGACAAAATACCAGTATCGTAAAGCATTACCGCACTCAGAAAATTCCACTGGCATGCCATTACCGCCAGCCTTCCCCTCATACCCACAACCCACAAATCCAACCCTCAAGACCAAACAAAACAAAACAAAGCAGAACAGAACAATGCAAAAAAGTGCACAATCACTGCACTGTACTGTACTCTGCCTGTGCCTCCTGAAAATCCCGGGCGGCACAGACATTACCAAACCCACCCATCCCAACCACGCAGCAGAACCCCGTACAGTACTGTACAGTACACCCCTGGCCCAACCCATACACTACAGTCTCAACCCCAACAGCCTATTTAGCGAAAGCACAGATCCCCCCCCTTATTACTTGGAGTCAGTGTTCGCAACGGGCCAAACCGGACTAGGGGGACTGGAGGCCATGTGTACTACATAGGCCAGACCGTCCAGAAAAGAGGATGTGGACTAGGTAGTCTGGTAATGCAAAATGGCCGGACTGGACGGACTGGCCTGACCTGAAGATCCCCCCTCTCTGCTCAGAAATGCTATGCAAGTGCCAAACAGATTTTTGCATGGCTTTTTCCTCTCCCAAAGACATTGTTGAAATTACTCATAACAGGCAAGAAGTATTCGATAGTAGCGGGGGAGTGAAACGCAGTTGGTGCCGGGGGGGTAAGATAGAGTGTAACACAGGGGGACATGGGTAGTAATTTGTTGCTTTAGAATATGATTTAGAGCTAGAAAGTGTTGAAGAATCTCGCGAACATGGCGATAATTGTAGATTTCATAAAGGAAAGTATATAAGGAACGAATAGCCAAGTATAAACATTAAGAATTAAACATTAAATATTAAAAGCTATCTACCATGCTGTATGTCCCCCCATTGGCAGCAATAGCCGCCTCAATCACAGTGCCTGGATGTAGCAGCGAGTCTTGTAATCGGTCTCTTGGGTCTTAACTTGGGGCATAAGTTAGTCTATTGAAATAGTTAGCTTTATTTGTACAAGTTACCGGTATGAAGAACCTGAACACAGGGATTAAAAATTTGTATGGCAAATTGTCTGTGCGTATCTGAGCGCCCATACTAAATTCGAACTCAAATGTTCTGGTTCATCATGCCAGTAACTTGTATAAACATTCAGATTTACCAATTCTCAACTTTTTTTTTTTTTCCGATCACGATATGCAGGAAAGTGTTGATTCTATTGACCTAACTCAGCTGCAATTGGCGAAATACATTTTATTACTAAACACACAGACCACCAAAAAAACCCCTGCACCAACGGTGTTTCACCCCCCGCTACTTCGAACACTTCTTGCCTGCTACGAGTACAATACCCCAGTTACATTGACAAACACTTATGATGTGGACGATTGTTTATTTGTCTGTCAATACTGGACTGTACTGTATATCAACTCTGGTAAACGGCGGTATATATATGAAAAGCAACGCCTCCCTCGACAGCACGGTAACAAATTACTTGTATAACTTACCTATCCCCAAAAGCGAGACACGTAAATGATCTATGCTTTCTCCAGGATTTAGATTAGAATGTGCAATATATCATACAGTACTTCACAAGAGCAAGGCAAAAGAAAGGAAGAAGGGAAGGAAGGCAAGTGGAGTGAGTCCTATCTCGAATATAACTTAGTACTGTATCCTCTCAACAAGAGACAGTATCAGCAGTGGAACTTTCCTTTTTTTTTTCTCTTCTTTTATTTCCTTTTCTTAACCGTCTAGGCACAGTAGCCAGCCAGATAAGTTAGACTACTGTGGAAGGCCTCTCGTGTAAGGTGATAAAATTACATCCCGCAGTGTTATCTGATGATTTAGACATACTTGTGACTTCTTCTCTTACAGTACAATATAAAATAAAGTTATGATGATGATCGAAGTTTCCATCTACCACTACCTGTACAGTACTATGATACCGTCCCATCCCCTCATGTATCATACGATGCCCAGCTTTACTCTTCAACCTTCGTGTTTTTCACTACATTCCACTTCATGTCATATCATATCATTCGTCCCATCCCATCCCATACCACACCCCGAAGCCAGTACGCCATCATTCCAACAAATCACCCTCCCAAGGCTCACTCCTCTTGACGGCGAGGGCTCACCCTAAATTTTGCCCCAGAAAAGGCAATAATGAGACCAAGATAAAAAAGGAAGATAAAAAGAAATTCGTAAATTAAACAACGTAAGTTCAGCCGCTTTTTGCTTTCACCCTCGTTCGTCGTTCATCATATCATACTCTGATCCACATACCTTAACTAACAAAAACTAATGAAAACGAAAATAAAAAGCAAAAAAGTGAAACAATGGCGATAACAAAGTTATTGTCCATTGTGGTCGACATCCCAACAGCTAAAGTAAAATACCATGTCCGGCCCATTACTTCCCCGACTACCCTCACAAGAAAAGCAATATTATCCATCCCCCCAGGCAAATCGAGCCAACATTAGCTAACGTATTTATCACAAACTTTGTGATGACACCTGCGACAAATACGCCATACGGCCCTTCCATTCCCTTCCCCACAGTATCACTAACTATTAACTAGGATTATCAAGATTTTTATAGTGCATACGGGTTCAACGATCGGATAGTCAGGCAACTGCATGTAATGTGAGTAAATCAGGCACCATTTGAAAATAACAGGGGGCTACATACGGAGGACTCTTGCTCAATTCCGTCTTCAAGAACACCGGTACTCGAGTCAATTCACGAACTTCTTGGATGTAATCTCCCTTCTCCTCACGAAGGGTGAACATTAGCAGGTACTTGTCTTTGTTTGAAACCTCTTGACCATCTGCCCTTTCATTATCGTGAACGGCCACGGATATTTTGGGATCAGACCGAGTGCGGTGAGGGGTTTGCGAAGATGTGGGGGAGTTCTTAGTAGGTGACCCAGGCATGCTCTGAGTTGGCCGGGTATTAGCGGCAACAGGGGTCAGAGTAGCTGGTCTCTCAGTAGCGACGCCCTCGGCAGCGGTGCTCGCATCATCTTCGTCCTCATCAAACAAGTCCTGCTCAGCATCGGGGTTCCCCGAAGAAACTTCCATCATTTTGCGCTGCATCTCCTCTTGCTCTTGGGCAGCCTTTGCTGCAGCCGCAGCTTGACCGGCGGCGGCAGCAGCATTAGCAGCGCGAAGGGCGGCCCCACCCTTGGGACGCTCATCTTCCGGAATGTACACGTTGGATTGAACGCCCTTCTCCCAATACAATTCCAACACACGGTTGGTTTTATCAAATTCTGCCTTCTTCAATGGAAGCTGATCGCAATGCACACGCTTTTCGAACCCATATTCGGGAATCAAGACATCGAAAGCTGATTCGTAAACGTTTATTACAATAGCCTCGCAAATCAGCTCTCCATCCTGAGCCTGGCGCCTCTTATCGACAGCACGGCAGAGCTCGATGTGGATACTCTGTTCAATCGCGTTCTTTGCTGAATCTTTCTTTACATTGCACTGTTCGGCAGTCTTGGCAAGAGATTCTGTGTCCTCAGTAAAGTCAATTGCACCATTGGATAGAGCCGCTTCCAATTGCCTGTGCACGATGATATCTGCATAGCGACGAATAGGGCTAGTAAAGTGAGTATAAACAGGAACATTGTAAAGATAATGCCCATGAATCTCAGCTGGGAGCTTGCCAGCCACGAAGTACTTGGCTCGTTGCATTCCCTTGATGAGGACTGTTTCCATGCCCTAAACGAAGGTAAGCGCTTTTTCTCCTCATGCTAAGCTCGGATGACCATACCTGTCTAACAACAGAATCCTTCAAACGGAAAAGACTAGTTTGCAATGCCGCACTGCTAGAGACGTCGATATTTTGGTCGTATCGATTCATACGTTCAGCAAAATTCTCGATACGGCGCTGGTTAGGGGGGGAATGGCGGCGAAGCAAGGCCTTGTCTGGGAGACAAGCGGCAATCTTTTGTGCGACAAAGCTATTTGTTCTGATAAACAGCTCTTCGACAATCTCATAAGCCGGGCGAGTTTCGAAGATGTTATCCTCAACCGGAATATTCTCGTCATCCAGTTGATAAACCAAACGAAGAGCGGGAATATCAATAGTTTCGGCTGAACATCTCTGTTTACGGGAGTTGCGGGTCATTTTCTGTCTAGTGTTAGCGGCGGAAGTAATCAAGCGAAGGGGTAGGATAAATCATACATGGAGCACATCAATAGCAACCTTAAACTCTTCGGAGACCCTTTCGCTCTCAGCTCCGGATATAATAGTATCCACATCTGAGTACAGAAAGCTAGCGCTGTTCTTAATTATACCCTTACCAACCCAAGTCTCCTCTTCGACAATCTCATTCGTGTCCGCATTAACGGTAAATACGACACTGGCGGTGAACCTATCTTGCCCTTCCTTCAAAGATAAAAGGTCCTCTGCGAGCTTTTGAGGTAACATAGGAACCAAACGATTGACCAACTCAACACCAGTACCCCGCTTTCTAGCCTCCCGATCAACCAGGGAGTTTGGTTTGACGAAATAGGCAACATCAGCAATATGGACACCAACTTCCCAAGTAGTATCACTAGCTTTCTTGACGTGGAACGATTGACTGATGTCACCAGTGCTCTTAGCATTAATGCTGAATGTTTTCACATCACGGAAGTCCTTGCGAGCGGCGATAACTTCTTCCTTTTCAGTCTCGGCTGACCAATTGTCAATGACATTGCGAATGACAGCTTCAGAGAAGTCATCAGGTCCAAAGTTGTTATCACGGAGAAGCGCATCGGTTTCGACCTTGATGTCCCCCATCTCTCCAAGCTGCTCAAAGAGAGTACCGAAAGGATGAAGAGATGTGATAGGCCAACGCTTGATACAGGCGACGAAGATACGATTGGCATATGACTGGTGATTCTCGACAAAGTCGCGGGGGGCTTGCTCAGTTGGGATAGCAATCAATGGGACCCTCTTATCAGTCGGTTTGAACCACACGATCTTTGGTTTGTCTTGTGCTCGCTCGGGTTGGTTCGGACGTCCGGAATGGCCCTCACGAGCTTGCCGTTCTGCCTCCTGTTTTTCCTTAGTTGCCTGACTGCTTGGACGCAACAATCCGAGAGTCCTAAAAAAGAGATGTCAGCTGTGAATCGAACTACAGTAATATCGAAAAACATACCCAGAAAACATTTGCCCAGCAACCCGCTCAATAACGGCAACGATGTGACCAGCAAAGAGGGGCTTCTGCTCATCATTGACCTCCTCCTCCTCAACCAAAAGCAAGCTCTGACCCTCAACCTCAACGTCGTCATTCTTTTTCTGAGTGGGTCTCTGGCGAAGAGATCCTCTCCTTTTAATTCCTGTTCCTTCTTGGGCACCCTCGTTAGTAGAATTTCCATCGCCGGCGGCATTGTTGTTAGAGGAACCGGATGGTCCCCTAGTCTCACTAATATCCTTGCGCTTCTTCTTTTCCTCTTTTTCACGCTTCTGGCCCCAAACCTCATCAACATCAAGTAGTTCAACGGCAACCAGATCACCTTCCAAGGCACGATTACGATCCTTACTTCCACAAATAAAGATATCGGCATCCAAGAGACCATCTTGAGTAGAAACATAGGCATCGCTTCGGTTCTTCTTGTTGACTCTCAAAATACCAGATACCAACTGCCCATTACTCAACAAGGCGGGCAAGCTAGCTTGCGGGAGATATGGGGTGAATAAAGTCTTTCTCTGTTGTTGCTGGTTAGGCATATTCTGGCCGGTGGCTTGGCCGAGGTTGCCCAAGTTCAATGACTGAGCATTGATAGCCGCCTGTTGTAATTGTAGCTGAGTCAATTGTTGTTGTTGCTGTAGGAGACCAGTATTCAGAATTTGGGGTTGGCCGGTAGCAGGATTAATAAAGATACTCTGACCTCCGTGACCAGGGAGCATAAGGCCCGGTTGAGTAGGAAACTGGAATGTGCCAATAGAGGCTCGGGGGCGATGCCCCGGCTGAAATCCAGAGTTTAGCGGCCCCATTCCTTGGTTTTGGGTAAGATTCTGAAGATCAACAGACTGGTTTTGTTGATGCCCGTGGGACTGGCTCTGGTTCTGGTTACGCCAATTGCCGTCATAATTTCGGGATCCGGTCCTGTTGTGTCCTTGAAAGCCAGAGTTACTACCACGACGCTCCACATTTCCACCTTGCTGTTGATTACCTTGACCTTGGTTTCCGGTAGTCGAGCCGGTGCCTGTATCACTCGTAGCCATGGGAGGAGGGAACTGGAACCCCCCAATACGCCCACCAGCCACCGGGCTTCTGCCATTCCCGACAGCCATGCTCTGACTTCTTCCATGGCCGCCTATTCTAGGTCTAGGGGGAGCCAATGTTGCTGACTGATTTGTAGTAGCTGTCTGTGCTTGGGTAGTAGCAGCTGTAGTAGCGGGAGTATCACCGGTAGCCAGTGGAGTTCCGGCGGTTGCGGGAGAGCCTGTACCACCAGTTGTTGGGCTCGATCCGTTGGCTGTAGAACCGGAAGGACTACCAGACGCCCCTCCAGTGGCGGGAAATTGGAACCCGGTTTGACCTCTGCGAGCCTGTGCAAGTTCGGCTGCCTTTTTTGCTTCTGGAAGAGCGAGAGAATGTCTACGCTGATGTCCTCTGCCAGCATCTCCTCCCTGGCCTCCAGTATTACCCGAGGGCCGACGTTGAGAAGCATTATTGTTTCCACCAGTTGAATTAGAATGACCCAAAGAAAACTCGCCAAAAGTACCAGATGAACCAGAAGAAGGTGCAGGAGGGGGCCCAGTAGCGCCACCCATTCCGGGCATGGCAGACTGATTCCTTCGATGAGACGATGGTTGAGTAGGAGCTCCGGGAGGAGCAGCATTTTGCTGGTGTTGCTGGGGGAATTGGAATCCACCCTGAGGATGTTGAGGCGAAATATTCGACATTTGTTGCTGCATTGGAGCGAATGTTGGAGCCAAGTGATTCTGCCCTGGAGGAAGGAGGCCCATGTTTGCATATTGCTGATGAGCGGAAAGCATTTGCTGCTGTTGTGCTTGCAGCATTTCAATTTGTTGCTGAAGAGCCAATTGTTCCACTAAGCTTCTGTTAGCTTCAGTCCCACGTTATATATTCTGAAGCGATCAATTGGTAACACAATTGAACAGTGACCATGAATTATTTTCCCTTAACTCAAAAGATCATGCGCAAGGGAAAAAACACATACTCATTAGCGGAGTAAGTTCCGAGGGTGACCTCCTATGTGCGATGTGAAGCCTTCGGCCTCCGGCTCCAGTAGCATTTTGCTGTTGTTGCTGTTGTTGTTGTTCCATTTTTAAAGAGGGAAGAGAAAGAGAAAAAAAAAAAGACCTCAAGGCTTCTTCTAGAGAGAGTGTGTAAAGATGGAAGAGTTAGGAATCCATGAGTCCGTAATGGTTAGCAGAAGGACGTTGACTTACCAACGAAAAGAAAAATTGGTCCGAAGGCGAGCTTAGCACTTATTAGCAGTGCTGCGTATATGACGACACCAGCAAGATATGACGAAACAATAATTTAGGAACGCGGCTACCGTACTTGAAGAACAAGCTAAAAAAAAAAGTAACATTTCAATTAGAGAAGCTTCCCAACAGGCTAGCCTGGAGTAGTAATAAGGAACATCTTTTTGTCATACCAAATTTGTATAAATAAGATTGTTTTTTTTTTGGCTTTTAATATTTTTTTTCGTTTTTTTATCTGAAAGCAGTGGAACTCGTAAAAAAAAACGTTCAGAATTAGGGAGTAGTGTATGGATCAGTCGTTATCCAAAAAAGTTATTCAAATAAACTTCGTGAACGGTGTTAGATCCTTCTTCCAATTTCGTGCGTATCGTATCCTCATACAAATAGATCGATGTCTGGTGATAAAAAAAATATCAAGAGATAACGATCAAGGAGAGACTTTCTCTAACGATAGGGGTTATAAACTCGCTGGTAGGATGGTCTGCTAGCTAAGTTTGCCGGCTTTTGGTGGGATCAACGCACAAGCTAGAGGATAACTACTTGGCGATGCCTTATTTTTGCGTAGGAGCGCTGTGGGTTGAGATGAGGATGATGAAAGGAGTTTAGGGAGAGGCGAAGGGAGTTGATGCAAAGGAGGGAGAGGAAGGAAGGATCACAGCGAAGGGTATGAAGCGTAAGCAAGAGACTGTTAGTAGAGAGGTTGTGTCTCTTCCGTTGCGGAGTCGGAGACAGGCTGTGGGTATTTCAATTGCCAATCTTTGCACAGTTGTCTGTCGGATTGGAAGCAGGCAGGATCGGCTGGCGGGTTAAGGAGAGAAGGCTAGATAGAAGTAAAAGGTTAGACTGAGCGGGCAATTGAAAGAAAAGAGAATGTAGAATTAAGATTGGGCAATGCGTGGCGATCAGGACTGGACTGGATGTAGGGGTGAAGCAGACAAGGTGAATAATGGGAGTGATTGAAGGGACGAATCAAAACCCGATTGGGAGAAGCTGAACCAGGATGGAAGGAGGGGTGTATGGGTATTGATAGAAGATAGGGCAGAGTGAAGAGGACGCACAAGCTCCTCTCCTGATGGGGGATTCTTTTGAATGGGGAAGGGAGCATAGCAGCGGAAAGTAATAGATGATGCAAGCTTGTTCATCTCGGATGGACATTGTATTGGCCCGTTTGAAATTGGGGCATTCGCAACAAGCAACTAAGAAAGTTAATAACATACCTTTTAGTGGTTAAACAAAAGCACTTGGTACGAGAGAATGAAGAGGATGATGCAAAAAATGAGAGATGCTAGAGAGTAAAGGAGAGAGGGGAAGAGAAAGGGAGGGAGTGGGAGGTGGGAGTGGGAGAAGACAAAGTGATGGTGTTGAAGGAGGAGAAAGAGGGTAAGCAATAATGAGAGTGATTAAGTAAGTAGGGAAGTGGGTGAGAAAGGGAGAAAGAGAGGAGGTGAACGGCGGCACCCTATGAGAGAGGAATACGGTGGTCGAGGGCAGCGCGAGGGGTTAGGCTTACAAGGTTCTACCGTATCTAGTAGAGGACGGTCAACTACAGCCAATGCTACATGCCTTAGGCTTTTGCGACGCTTAGCGTGTTGATATTCCTTATGGGGAGCTCCCTGATCGGGCTTCTTCCCATAAATGAGCTTTTGATAGTATCCAAAGGGTCAAAACGGTCTGCGTACCGCCTCTTGCAATTGTTTAAAGTGTTAATCAAACATTTCTCCGTAAAAGAGTATATTTTTCTTCTTTCATCTGGACATCTTCAATTCAAATGCTGTTGAGGGTTTACGAGATACAACACTCGATGTTGTAAGTCATTTACAGTTATGCCACTGTAATACACATCCACACTGCGCAGTCACTCGGTTTACTTTTTTGATCTTAGGAGAAAATGTTCTAGCCTGATGCCTTCAGCATGCACAAAAGCACACACAACTGTTGTTGGAATTAACCCCGTATGCGCAATGAGCCACCAAATCCCCCTCATCCCTTGCTTTGACTGAGCACGACACTCTTGATATCGGATCTTCCCGGATCCTTCACCACAACTCCGCTGTGACCCCAATTGTTATTTTTCACGAACCTCAACTGCAATAGAGGACTGAGTAAATGTCTCTCTTGGACGAGGATGATGACATTCCCGTCAAGAGCTCTCTCGCTACACTATGAAATTCCTTGCAACATGGTTCGGAGATTAAAACAGACAAATGAACTTTTTGCACGTCTTCCCCAGCGTTTGGTCTTTTAAAATTCCTACATATTGGTATTGGTGCTTATACAGTACTTCGAAGTACAGGTATACCCTGCTAAAACGCCTGCCAACTGCGATATTGTGCAGGAGCTTGTTTGTATCACCTGACGGCGCGTCCCGTGATTCCATGCAGATGTTTCCATCCATGCGCGAGAAAATAAAATAAAACAGCTTAACAAAGTTACGGGATACGATCACAATATTAATACGCGATAACAGAAGAGCTGTTTCTAGATACAAGTAAATAAAATTTGTTTGCTCTGTTTCAACTAGTTATCCGCGTGCCATCATCTTAAGCGATACACAAATTTCATCAACGAAAACTCAGTATTGCATTCTCTATCTGACCGTTTTCCACATATCCTTGCTTCCAAACACCCTCTTTTTTTAACTTTATAAAATTCCCGGAACCATAACATTCCTCTTCTTCTTGTAAGCACTGCCAAACTCTTTCCTGTATCTCTTCTCCTTCTTTTGAGCCCAAAGAAACATCACAGTTGTCCCAGCAAGGATAAACAACGAAGCAGCCCAATTTCCACCGCTCAATACCCAGACACAAATCCACGACAAAACCTCAAAAGAATAATTGGGGCAAGTAACAGAGTCAAACCCGTATCCCTTGGGAATCTGTCTCTTGGTACTGTTTGCAGGTCGAAGGTTACGCAATGTGAGATGGGTTTTGAAGCTAGAGATCTGAGCAAATACCCAAAGTACAACCATGCTATAAACCACGGTAGGATTGTTGTCGGCATTCAACGCAGCTGGCCACCAGGATGCTGCGGGAGAGGCAGTAGGTGTGTACAAGGAGTAGGCAAGATTCACCCCAGAAAGGATCCAGTAGTGTGCAGAGTTCCTGAAGATATAGCGGAAGGGCATCGTACCCGCTGAAAAACGATGGATAAAGAGGGTTTCATATTCGCGCTTGAGGAAATGAAGAACGACTAGTGCGCACAGGAGTGTTTGCGTCTGAGTTGGTGGAGGAAGCTCTTGACCGGGCTTGAGTGATGGGCCAAATAGTATATATGAGAGGGGGTTGAGAGGGGATGACGAATAGATGTAAGGTCGCACAACATAAAGGAGTAGTGGGTGAATGAAGAGAGGCCCCAGATACTCAATCACGAATACGGTACGCCAGGCGACTTGTGGACCTATAAAAATCACATAAAAACGCCATATGAGCGACTATTCTTAAAGATCAAAGGGGGGAGGTGGGGGGACAAAATATCGAGCTGATATTGATATATTCGTACCTAAATCCTTGACAAAGACTGTGCTGCCTTCCCGTAATCCCAGTTCTTCGACCATAACATCCTTCCCACTCTCCCTCTTTACTGTCACAACGCTGCCATCACTTCCCTTCGTCAAGCGCAACCGATCCCTTGAAAGCCCAGTGTATGCCGACAAACGGGTATAAAGGGTTTCGGTAGTAGCAGTGGCAAGATCAAGCTCAATTGTAGACGGGAGCTTTTTGATGGGACGACCTATGGTTTTCCGTCAGTGAGTGCGCAAAGGTAAATCAATAAAAAGTAAATTCAAGCGACAGTACACATACCCCTTGGCTTAATCTGTAGACTGATCATAATGCAAATAATAGGGTATCCGTAGAATTAATTCTAAGATGTGAAAGGTAAAAAGAAAGAAGAGACACCCTTAAATGCGATTGAAGTGAAAGGAAAAGAAAGAGGAAATTTCAAAGCCTTGTGTTGTGTCCACCTATCAATATAGTCTAGTGAGTTACCGCGGTTGTTGGGGGGGTTAGAACTTAGAAGCGAGCCTAACCTAACCCAAAACAATCGCCCACTCAACAATTCCACAAACTCATAGACTAATGGACAGCATATCAGATGCAACTCGGGCGAACCATTCGCCCCTTTCCCCGACGTCCACCAGACGATTTATAAGAACAAGCGAACATTGTTCCCGTAACACAGATAATCCGATATTTATTTATCGGAAGGCGGGGATATCGATTTATCCGTTGATGGGGCTACCGGTATCGTACCGTATGATATTAGATTTTTGTGATATCTGTTTCTTCTCTTTTGGACCACTACTCGAGTACCGGAAAGAAAAAAAAGCACATGAAAAGCTGAGGACTTTTGTTTTGTGTGCGTGAAATCAATTGCCAGTTGGGTGGCCTATCTTTTTTTCCCCAGAAATCCATCCAATGGGGCGGGTAGGAATATATTGCTTGCGGTACCTGTTGCTCTGGCAGTGGTAAGTTCCGTTGAACATGATATATCACTCGGAAAACCTGAACTGTGTCAAGATCGAAAGGGCAGTGTGTAGTATCAAATAGTAATCTTTATATTATGATGCTGGAGTCGGAATACATCTGATTATTTACTCGATCCACAAGGGGCAGCTATCGTGAGATCGTATTATATATTGGGTATCGGAACGCCAGAGTTTTTTGTCCGATACTAATACGTATCGCATTACAGAAATTAGTTCATAAGGTCTTCATACAACGTCGTATTACCGTATTAAGTCGTACAATACAGCTGTGGCTAACTTTACTCGAGCGCTTGAGTACAATCCTTATTTATCCCAGGATCACAGAGACTGAGTTTGATCGCAACTAAGGGAGTTACTGTGTATAAGAGGACTTGGTAATGATCTCTAGGACTGACAGCCATTGACAGGACAAGAGAGCTAATCTTAAAAAGAACAACAACAAGTGGATTGAGTAGAGTAAAGTACAAGTAGGTCATTGAGCAGTACGACATCTTCAAAAGCGCCTTCCGCATAAAGTGCTTTTTAATATATATTCGCTTGCAGCCAGAAGCTATCGTACCATACAAGTATAGTTCTTGGGCATAGGTCATCGTCAGTCGACTGTTGTACCTAGTCGCAACACAGCAAAACCACGCCAAAACGGTGTAAAAGAGCAGCCATT
>ML120528.1:140665-178023 GCA_003788595.2 Choiromyces venosus 120613-1 | reverse complement strand
ACGACTTGAGTCTCTAGCTTAACGACGAAGGGTTTGTTGTAATTGAAGTAAAAAACTGAAATTATGAGACGTAGGACTCTCAGCGGTTATGGAGATGGTACTCAAAGGAAGTGTAATAGCTATATAAAGTTTTTTCGTAACCGTTGGTACCCAGAATCTACGGTCGAGTTGATAACCATCTTACAAGAGGACATCAGGAAAATACCCTCTCTTCATGATGAATACAGAAGAAAATTGGTATCATTCTCCTGGTGACTCGAAACTTCTAGATGCCTACCATCGTCCATGAAACGTACTATGGAAATTTCCTCGTACAAACCGAGATCCAAATGATCTCCTACTACCTCTTACCTAACGGTGTAAACGTCTTCGTACGGTTAAACGTTGACCGATACGTAACTCCGTCGATAAAACATGACGTAACGTAGTTTACTGTTAACACTTAGGTGAATGCTAAACCCTCGTTATGTTTATGAGTAAAACACTACTAGAGGGCATGTTTAATCGTGTCCCTAAATAAGGTCATGGAGGACTGTATGGTTTACCATACGTTCTGTAAGTAGAACTGATACCTGATATAGAGTAAGTCTAAGAAGAAGTTCTCATATTGTTCTTAGAAAGTGTAAAAGTCGAGGGATACGGTGTTAACGTTACCTCATAGTTATATATCAATTCCCTCTGGAAAGTATACTGGCTGCTCTCCAGGTAAATGCACAGCAAGGTGCATGACAACAGGTAACTCCTCATGTATCTTGAATTCAAAAAGTCTCCAGACTGCTTCAGTTGGACCAACATATCTTCCACTCAGGTATCATTTTACCTTATCCTTTTCAGACTGTATTCCAACTGTTGCTTGATCACTTTCTTTATAAATATATTTATGAATATATTTCACTGCCTGCACAGAACCACAAACTTCCACATTGATATGCACTTTGTATTTCCAGGTTAGGTAAGGATTATAAGGCACAACATATCGATTATCCACAGTGATAGGAATGCCGTGAGCAGTCCCTTGGCCATTGATATCAAACTTTCTCCCTAAGTCTCGCCTCCGATAGAGAGGATATCTATTTTCTTGGACTACAGTTTCTTCCTGGAATACCCTTAGATACTTTTTCATGCATTTCTTTGCAGTATGATTTCGACCTTCTTTCATACATATTGCACTTGTATTTTCACCGGCACACATTGTATGAACTATGGAGGTGCGAACAATTTGTAATAACCTTTTTCCTTGGTCTGTGCTGTCGTCTGGAAGCTCAGCAGAAATGATTCTATCAATGTTCTCTGCAGTTAGGAATGATGCATCTGTCTCCAAAAAAAACAAAAAGATGCATATGTGGCAATCCTCTCTTTTGGTATTCTATTGTCCACACATCACCTCTGCATTTTCCAAAAATATTTCCTTTCTTGATTTTGTCTAACAATACACGTTGTTTCATATAGAATACATGAGCCACTAGATCAGGCCCATCTGCTGCACTCTGGCTTGGTAGTAACTCCTGTGTGATCTCTTCCCATTACGGATTTGCAGTAAAAGTAATAAATAGTGAAGGCCTTCCAAGATGTCTTACTATTGCCATACTGTCTTGGAATATTTGTTGCATAAATCTGTCACCACCTAAGTAGCTTGATGGCAATACCACTTTCTTTCCAACATCTGTAAGATCAATATTAAGGTCATCTCTTTGCAGAATATCAACCAATCCGTTATATAAGTCAGCTCTAAGATTGGATTGGTAATTTTGAATCCATGTCAACTTGCTTTGATCTGATACAGCCCATTCATCAACGACCAATTGGTGAAACAACCTTTCACATTGAAATATTGTTGTTGGTTCATCTGTTCTGATGTATAACCTGTATCGATAAAAGTCTCTTTGATGAAGTCTGACCTTTTGCCTTCTCCCATCTGGGTTTCTGAGTTGTAACCCCCAGTGCCATCCAAGTTCTCCATTAGGAAACATTAAGACATAATGAAGTGGTAGGTATGCAGCATGGTTTTGAGTTATTCGTCAAAATTTATGGACATCTTGCATATTTGCTCTATCAGGGAGCAGTCTTCGTTCTGCAAGAATAATATCTTGAAACCCTTTTTCTCCATACTCCTCTGGAATTATCATAGCTACCTCATTGGCTTGGGGCATATTTGCTCTCCTTAGATCAGACTCTCCATTTATTATCAACTCCAATCTTGGATTCAATGCAATCAAATACTCCTCTCCATACCCATCTTGTCTCATGTCTTGAAGTCACTCAGCAGCAGTTTTGTAAATACCAATTCATGGTGAGCAAGTTTGAAGCATTAACGTCAGTTGCTCCAGGATATTGCGATCTAATTGTGGAAATTGATTGGCTCTTATTTGTATGGTGAAAGCTGGATCATAGAGATAAATTTGAGAGTATTTTGCCTCAAGCTCATCAGGTGGCTGCAATAGACCCTGTAAATGATACAGTTCCCCATGGATCTGAAAGTTATGTACTCCTTGTCCTTGAATCTCTCATCTTTGATCCATATTATAATTAACAGATGTAAAGGCAAAGGCAGAATTCCATGATCAAAGATTTGTTTGGAACTGTCTTGCCTCTGGAGTAATACCATTCATAGGAGAATGTAATGGTTCTGGTAAGACTTGTAATCTGGGAAGTACAACATCTCCATGTTTGCAGCAGCTCTCAAACTGCAGATTTCGAATACTACATTGTATAATTCTTTCAGATATCCAGTGCCTTGCTTGACAGTGGGGACAGACTATATCCATCCTGCCACAATCAAGTTCTCGCCATAACAAATGATTATTAATATAGGCAAGAGGATATCTTCAATTCTCGACTGGTTGAGGCAGTTGCTCAAGTCCAGCAGGTTGTGCATCTTCATGTATATTATCCTGAACAACTACAGCTGGTAAACCTTGCTCTCTTGCCTGTCTTCTTCTGTTTCTTTCTTGCATCTAATATTAATTTAATAATGTTAGTATCACAAATGTAAAAGAAAAGAAAAACAATCTCACAAAAGAAAAGAACATATGAGCAGTGTAATTAAATAGTTCTAAAACATATCAGACATAGCTTGCAATTTTTTCGCAGCCTCCCTTGACGGTCCTTATCAAACTCTCCTTCATCTTTCTCTTGCCTACATCCACTACAAATCTCGCGAGCCATAGTCCTATTTTGACACTGATTAGTTCCTCATTCATGCACACAGTTTTGAATATTTAAAACCCACCTTCTTAAATATAAATACAATATGATCACAAGTCTAATTGTATAAAAGAAAGATACTACTTCAATATTATTGTCTTGAAGTTAGGGGGTGATTGGCTCACCACAATTTCAAATTTTGGGCATCTCAAATTGCAATTTCAAATTCTGAGGTGTATGGCACACCGAAAATTTGAAATTCTACAAACACAGAATTTCAATTTGCAATTTGAAATGCCAGTATTTCTTGGCATGTTTTTTGTTGCTATAAAGTCAGATTATGTAATAATAAAAAAGAAATACCCCCCTTTTAAGTAAACAAAAATACTACATCACCCATACATCTGCGAGGAGCCTGTCAAAATTCAACAAACTACCTTTACAAACTTTAAAAAAAATTACAATGGCTTCCAACATATCCACACGACAAGCAAAAGCCTTATGGACTACAACAGCTGACAAAATTCTAATCACATCTATGCTTCGCCAATGCCGCAAGGGTAGAAAACTGGATAATGGCTTCAAGAAAGATGTTTGGTTGGAGATACTTTCTGAGTTCAATAGAGAAAGTAAAGAAGGGAGCCTGGCAATTGGGCAGATTAAATCCCGATCAGCTACTGTAAGAATCATTCTATGAAATAAATATTTGATGCTATGGAGCAAGTATACTAATACAGATATTAGCATAAAAAAAATTGGAAAACATTCAACCACCTTCTAAACTCTTCTGGCTTTGGCTGGAATAATAGTAGTGAAGTTGTAACTGCTACTGATAGTGTATGGAATGATTATATAAAGGTATGAGCACCCAACAAAATAAGAAAAAAAGACTATAGCTTCTACCTTACAAGAACTAACCATTAAAAATATGTAGAACCACCCAGGTGCAGCGATGTTCAGGCAGAAAGCACTGGACAACTATGAAGAGCTTAATGAAATATTTTGCTATACAACTGCCACAGGAGTGAATGCAATAACTCCAGCATCCTCACAATTGCCTAGAAGAGGCTGTCAGCTTGGCTATCAAACTACTCAGGATAGTCAGGATGAGTCTAGCAAATTGGGATTGTAACCTAATCCTGACTGGTTTGAAGGAGAAATATCTTACTACAGGGAAAGATATTCAGATATTGGACAGCCCAGTGGGGGAGGAAATTGGAGGAATAGTGGAAGGGTAGAAAGTTTCGAAAATGATAGATATGGTGGAGATGGTGGAGATGGTGGGGATTGTGGGGTTGATAGGAGGGATGGAATGGGTAGAGATAGTAGGGGTAGTAGGAGTAGAGGTGGTAGAAGTGGTGGGGTTGATAGAATCAGTGGAGTTGGTGGAGTTGGTTATGATGGTGGTAGTAGAGGTGATGTTGGTATTGGTGGTATCAGTATTGACGGCATTGGTATTGGTGGTGTTGGTAGTGTTGGTATCAGTATTGGTAGTGATGGGATTGGTGGAGTTGGTGGAGTTGGTGCTGGTACTGATGGAAATGGTGAATGTGATGGAGATGGTGGAGACCATTGGGATACCAATGAGGACGGAACAGAGTATGCTAGTCAGTGGTCAGGATCTGATGCACCTTATGAGGTTGAAGACAATAGTCAGGTACTTGACTCAGCTTATTTAGATCAGCTCCAAACTACAACCACTCCAAAGAGATCAAAAAAAGTATTAACTTCCTCTCAATTAGCAAATCAGGAGTTAGAGAAAATTACAGGAATGGCTGGTGAGGTAAAAGAGGGGATGATGGGATTAATTAATAATATGTTAGCAAGGGGACATGGTAAGCATGCTCGGAGTATCCATGAGGGAGACAGTGGATCATCAAAAGAAGATAGTAATACAAATCAAGAAGGATTTAAATCCTCAAAGCTAACAAATGTTCCTTTGGAATTTAGACCCTATGCTAAGTGTTTAGAAGTAGTTAATTCAATGTATGTAGTAGGAGAACTTACAATGGCAGAGGCAAAGGTAGTAATATCTGTATTTAAGGAGAGTCCAATCGAGTGTGTTACTGTTACGATTCGGCTATAAGATCTCTCCTTTCTTATATCTCGCAACAGGCAATGAGCCTATCGTTAGCTTTTTCCTTAGAGATAATACTCACCTATCTCTTGTTGTATTCTCTTTCCTTCGAGAATTCTCAATACTTGTTATCTTACACTATCGTCTTAGATATTGACTGTTGCCAATACTAAGTCCTTATAGTGCTAACTAGTATTGATTCTGTTCCTCTTCGTGATTGTTGTTCTTAGTAGTAAAGAGCGTAAAGGTGTTTTATTGATAACTTATAAGATAGGAAATAACTTAGGTGGTTGCGTGAAGAACTAACTATCAGGTCCTAATGACCTCCTTATATAGTTCTTCCAGCAACCCGCTTACAAATCAAATGAGTCACAACTGTGACTCATACACTCACGTAACATATAACCTCATGACCATACTTGGTCATGCGCAAAAGTCTCATGACCGTAAAGGGGTCATGTGCAAAACCTCATGACTCGTATAAATGAAGTCATGCCTCTTAATCCTCATGACTCATAGGCGCACCTAGGAGTCAATGCTCAACATACCAATCAAACTCAAACATAAACAACTATGACTCACAACTGTGAATCATGTGAGACCCTATGACTCATATGTGAGTCGTAGTGCAAAACACAATATCATATGACTCAACTGAGTCATGTGCAAAAAACCTTTAACAAATAAAATATTATAACATACAATCGTATATTATGTGAAATCATTACAAACCATGCTTGGTTTGTAATACTAGCTCCCCTTTCCCTAAATCCTCAGTCCCTTGAGGATTCATGATGGTATCCTTCATAGTACACATCTTTTCTTATGTTTCTGCAGATGTGTGCCATGTCCCCCGCAATCCTACTGAACCTTTTTTCTTCCTCCTTCCTCGCATAGCATTCTCTTGCTAGCTCTCTTTCCAGGGCTCAGATCCTGATATCCTTGCCTGCTATCTCTCCTTTTGACCATCTCTTATCCACCTCCAGCTTTGCAATTTGCTCCTCCTTTTCCTTGACTTTTCTCTTCAAGGTTTCCTTTGTCTCGAAGGAATCGGTATGGGTTATCGTTGGACAATTTTCCAACTGTTCTCCACCTTTCTTGACCTTGGGCCAAGATTTTTTGCCCCCCTTTCTTTTTGTTTTCATCCCTGAAAACCTTGCTTGTTTTGCCGTTAAAAGGATGTTGTTGTCGCATGGCGACTGGGGTGGTGTTCTCGGAGATGGTGACGTTTCTTCCCATGTCGTCATGGGTGCTTGGAGTGGTGGTAGGGGGGTTCTGTGTTTCTTCGGCCAATAATTGGCCCCTTCTTTTTCCGTAAAGTGTACTTGGCATCCATTGTCTGAACAACCAGTCCAGTTTTTCTGGTTGTGTTCTTCTTGTTCGTGTGTAATTGGCGTGGATGCGGGGAGATCAGCTAGGTTGATCCAGTCCTTGTCACTCATTTGTTCCTCCTCTTTGACCAGGTTTCCCTGGGTTTTTTTGGTGAAAGTATTCGATTGCATATTTAGCGTTACTGAAATTCTCTGCTGGGTACCACTCTTGGTCGTGTTGTGCAGAGTAACCAGTCCACTTGGCTCGGTATTGTCGTTTTCCGTAATGTAGTCTTGAATCAACTATTTGATTGAGTTCGTATTCGTCTTCTCCTTCTATCTCGATAGGAGGAGAGGGAAGTTTCTTTTGTGAGGGTAGAGGATTGTTTGAATAAAGTTCAAGTTTGCTGATGTAGAAGACTGGATGTTTCGTTTTCATTGAGGCTGGGAGGTCTAGCTTATAAGCTTTTTCTCCAATTTTTTCGATAATCTTGTATGGTACTATTTTGCGATAATCCAGTTTCTTTGATGGCCTTGTGGTCTGGATATCTTTCGTGAATAGCCAGACTTCATCTCCTGCTTCTAGTCTTGGATCAGGTTTTCTGTGATGATCGTTGTTTTCCTTCATTTTATCTTGTGCCATTCGTATTTCTGTTTTGATGAGTCCATGTAGTCAGCTGATATCATCTTTTTCCAATATTCCTGGTAAACCTGTGTGTCCCATGGGTTCGTTGATGGGGTGATGTCCATAGTTTGCATAGAAGGGTGTTGTCTTAATGACGTCTTATCTCGTGTTGTTGTATGTAAACTCTGCAAATGATAGCCATCCTTCCCAATCTTGTTGAGAGTATTCCACATATGCCCTTAGGAATTGTTCTAGTGATGCATTTGTTCGTTCTATCTGACCATCCGTTTGAGGGTGAAATACTGTGCTTATCTTTCTGGTGATGTCCAATCCTTTGGTCATTTCTTTCCATAGGTCCGATGTGAATATTGATCCCCTATCGCTGATGATATCTTTTGGCAATCCATGTAGTTTGAAAACATTTTTCATAAACAATTGCGTAAATTGTTTGGTTTTCATATCCTTCCGACAGGGTATGAAATGAGCCATCTTGGTTAGTTGATCCACAACAACCTATATTGCGTCATAGTTGTTCGATAGTGGCAAGTCTGTGATGAAATCCATACTGTTGGATTTTCATGGTTTTTCTGGTATTTGTAGTGGTTGCAATAGTCCATAGGGCATATGACGACTTGGTTTTGTCCATTGACACATGTCACAGTTTTTGACATATCGCTTAATATCTTGGCACATTCCTGGCCAATAGTATGTCCGTTGTGTTAATTCAAATGTTTTGGCTGTTCCACCATGTCCATTTTGTGGGGTGTCGTGATTCCTTCTTATCGCTTCGATTCTTATTGGTTCGTCTTCTGGTAGCCAGATTTTTCCTTCATACCACATGTATCCTTCCTTCCAGTTGCATGATCCTAGTGCCACTTTCGGGTATTCTTTATCCTTCCTTTCTATGGATTTTCGAATATCTTGGAGCAACGCATCCTGTGATGTCCTTTTCTTGATATTCTTTTCGGTTCCTTGGTCTTCTATCGTCCACAGTTCCATGGTATTGATTTCTTTTGAGCCTGAGGCATATCCCTCATCCACAAAGAATTGTTCTTTTGGTAATAGGATCCTTTGTCATTGCGTAATGCGATCATCTCCTTCCGTTGGTATGTCATTTGTTCTTCTTGTAAGGGCATCCGGTTTTGCCCCTTCCTTGCCTGGTCGATATTCGATTTTGATATTATATCGACTTAGCTCTTCACTCCATCTTATTTGTCTTCCATTTAGGGCCTTGGTAGTTGTGAATGGGACAAGGTTCTTGTGGTCCGTGAGGATTTTGACTGTATGAGGGCTTCCTTGTGCATATTTCCTCTATTCCTTGAGGGCTTGCATGATTGCAAGGAGTTCTTTGTCATGTATGTCATAGTTGCATTCTGCCTTGGTCATTGTTTTTGATTGGTAGGCTATTGGTTTCCACAGTCCTTCCTTGTCTTGTTGCGAAATTATTTCGGAACAGACGTAATTAGATGCGTCAGTTTCAATCATAATAGGTGCCTCCGGGTCAAAGTGTCTTAGTATTGGGGTTGTGGTAAGTCTTTCTTTAAGACCTTCGAAAGCCTTTTGCTCTTGCTCTCTCCATTCCCACTTCTGATTTTTCTTTGTTCTGTTGTATAGTGGTTTTGCTATCCTGCTGAATCCTTCTATGAATCTTCTGTAGAAGTTGCAGAACCCTACAAAGCTCTGGATGTCTTTGACCTTTTCAGGTGTTGTCCATACTTTTATGGCATCCGTTTTGGTAGGATCCATTCGGACTCCCTCAGAGTTGATGATGAATCCTAGGTATTCGGTTTCTTCCTTGTGGAATTCGCATTTTGTGGGTTTGAGGCGAACTCCAATTTCCTTGAGTTTTGCTAATATCATGGCCACGTCCTTTCGATGTTGTTCCATGGTATCCGAATATACCAATAAGTCATTCAGATAAGCTATGCAGTTGACGTCCAAATACTTGCTAAGTGTATTATTGACCCATTGTTGAAAGGTTGCCAGTGCATTAGCTAATCCGAATGGCATGACCATATATTCATATAGTCCGTATCATGTCCTGAATGCTGTCTTCCATTCATCTCCTTTGGCAATCCTTATATGTTGATAGGCATCCTTGATATCGAGTTTAGTGAAATATTTTACTGTTTGCAGTCAGTCCAAGGCTTTGCTTATCAATGGTAATGGATATCAGTCCTTTTTTGACACTGCATTTAGGCCTCTGTAGCCCACACAAAGCCTTAATCCTCTATCTTTTTTCTTGACAAAGAGTATGGGTGCTCCCGCTGATGAGGACGAATGTCTTATCCATCTTCTTTCCAGGTTCTTTTCCAGGTATTCCCTGAGTTCCTTGAGTTCTTCCCCTCTCAAGGGGTAGAGTTTCATAAATGGTGGCAGTGCTTCTGTTTCGATCTTGTGGTCTGCTGCCCTATGTAGTGGCAACTCGGTTCTTTCTTTTTCTTCAAATATGTCTAAGAAGTTGTGATACTCCTTAGGTACTATTTGTCTTAAGGTTTCTTTTCCGCCCATTCCTTTCTTTTGCAGTGCTAGTTCGGTGCTAATTGTCGTAGCTGCTAGCATGAGTCTTGCATCATCCCATTTTAGGATTCCGGTGATTTCTCCTTTTTTGTGCATCCTACCAAATGCTTGTGCTGAGATGAAAGCGATTGATAGTGTTTTCTTATTCTGAGATGGTTCTTCCTTTTGATGATCTGTGCTGCCAAATCCTTGGTCACCCCTTTCTGTGGGTTGAAGTTGTTGTACCTCCTTGAATGGTGTTGAAACTATTTTTTCCACAATTATCTGGGCAATCTTATCTCCTTTGTGGACCTCATAATCCACTTCTGACAGGTTTACCAATAGGACCTGAATTTCTCCTGTATAGTCTGCATCTATGACTCCAGCATTAATGGTAAGGCCGTTTTTGCTTGCCAAGCCACTTCTGGGTGCGATGCGGGCATAGGTATTTTCCGGAAGTCCCATCGAGATTCCTGTTCCAAGGAGCTTCTGTCCCCTGGCTGGGATTATAGCTTCTTCTATGCTGAACAGGTCACTACCTGCAGCCTTTCGCGAACCTTTCATAGGTATCTTCACGTCTTTTCTCAGCCTTTTGACTATGACTTCATAGTTTGGTCCTTCCTTAGTGCTGATCTTTAGAATCCTACTTTTCAGATTCTCCTGAATTGCTTCCTTTTCTGGTACTGCATATACCGTTGGGGAGGCATCAAGGCATACTGCCTTACACCTGTTGCTATCGAAGGTGATTTCTTCATTTCTCCAATCGATCTTTGGGTTGTGGTCTTTTAACCACGTCATGCCAAGGATGACTTCATGTTTGACAAGGTTTGCCACTAGGAAAGTTGCTTTCTCTTTGTGGCTTCCGATGTCCATAGGGATTTCTGTAACATGGGTGATTGGTCTGGCATCTGATACCGTTCCATCTACCATGTATATGTACCTTGGTTTTTCGATTTTTGTCAACGGTAGCTAATGACTTATAGCGAAGTTGCGATCTATGAAATCTTCAGTTGCCCCCCAGTCGATCATTGCGTTGGTTGGTATCTGTTGTTGTTTGTTGTAGAGTTGTACTTTGACCATGATGTGGTCCGATTCGAGGTTTCTTAGTTCTTTGTTGGTCAAAGTGGTGTTGAGGTATGTGGTTTTGATGTTTTTTGCCTTGTCGTCCCCCGGTCCATCTCTTCCTGAGGACGTCTTCTTTCTTTTGATGGGTTTTGTTCAGCTGTCCCCAGGACCATCTATTCCTGGAGACTTTGGTCGTTTAAAGCCTCTTCTTGTTCTTTTTCCACATCCAGTTCCCGAATCTTCGGTCCCTTGATATTGGCCTTTTTGACTCTACAGTCTTTTGCCATGTGTCCCTTTTTTCCACACTGATAGCATAATCCTTCTTTCATGCGTTTCCTCCATTCTTCCTGGGGTAGTCTTTGGTATCTTCTTCGATTTGTAGTGTCCAGATCAATGGGATCTCCTTGCAGGATTTCATTGGGTGTCGTTTTAAAAGTGCCATCTTGGTTTCTTGGGGTGCCGTATGTCTCTGTCTTAACTTTCTTTGCCTGGTGCAAATGTTTGTGTGTGGCCAGTCGAATTTCTTTGTTCATAGCCCATACTGCTAATTGGTCTGCTGCCGTGATTGTTTGATCATAGTGATCAAATTCTTCTTGCAATTTTGGGTTCATTCCTGTGTATAGCCATTTTCCTGCTGTCGTGTCGTCCAATTCTGCTTCTGTTAGGGCCAGTTTGAACTTGTTCCAGTATTCCGTCATAGTCTGAGTTCCTTGGGCCATATTTTTGAGTTGTATTCTCGCTGTTCCCCTTGGATCGATTTCCCCAAATTGGTTCTTAATTGCTTCCTTGAATTCTTCCCAGTTGTTCCACGATTTGGTTCTTATTCCTTCTGTATAGGGTGTAAGCCATGAACTTGCCTCTTTTCGTAGTAGGCTGGATACATAGGTGATTTTTTCTTCATTGTGTTCTTCTTCCCATCCTACTGCTTGGAAGTAGATTTGCAGTTCTGCTAGCCAGTTCCTGAGTTCTTTTCTA
Source organism: Choiromyces venosus 120613-1 (assembly GCA_003788595.2). Lineage (NCBI taxonomy): Eukaryota > Fungi > Ascomycota > Pezizomycetes > Pezizales > Tuberaceae > Choiromyces > Choiromyces venosus. The sequence goes on along the minus strand of ML120528.1, from coordinate 166,328 downwards.
TCACCTGTGTAGGTGCTTGGTGGTTTAACCTTTGGTTTCGGAATGTTTATGGCTTGTACTATCTGCGCTAGTTGTCCAAGTAGTTCTTCTGCTGGTGGTGGGTTTGCAGCTTGTCCCGCTGCTTGTCCTTGGCCTGACATTCTTTCTGTTCCTTCTTCTTCCTCGCTTGAAGATTCATTATGTGGTGGCTCTTCTTCTGGTGTAACTGGACTTGGTGTTCTCCCTCTTTCCGAGGCTGTTCTTGCAAGTTCTTGTGCAACCTCTGGGAGTTCTAAGGATTGGTTGTCGTATCTGAATTCTGTATTGTCATTGGGTGTTGCTTATAGACGCAACCAAATGTTACGATTGGCTATAAGATCTCTCCTTTCTATATCTTGCAACAGGCAACGAGCCTATCGTTAGCTTTTTCCTTAGAGATAATACTTACCTATCTCTTGTTGTATTCTCTTTCCTTTGAGAATTCTCAATACTTGTTATCTTACACTACGTCTTAGATATTGACTGTTGCCAATACTAAGTCCTTATAGTGCTAACTAGTATTGATTCTGTTCCCCTTCGTGATTGTTGTTCTTAGTAGTAAAGAGCGTAAAGGTGTTTTATTGATAACTTATAAGATAGGAAATAACTTAGGTGGTTGCGTGAAGAACTAACTATCAGGTCCTAACGACCTCCTTATATAGTTCTTCCAGCAACCCGCTTACAAATCAAATGAGTCACAACTGTGACTCATATACTCGCGTAACATATAACCTCATGACCATACTTGGTCATGCACAAAAGTCCCATGACCTTAAAGGGGTCATGTGCAAAACCTCATGACTCGTATAAACGAAGTCATGCCTCTTAATCCTCATGACTCATAGGCGCACCTATGAGTCAATGCTCAACATACCAATCAAACTCAAACATAAACAACTATGACTCACAACTGTGAATCATGTGAGACCCTATGACTCATATGTGAGTCGTAGTGCAAAACACAATATTATATGACTCAACTGAGTCATGTGCAAAAAACCTTTAACAAATAAAATATTATAACATACAATTGTATGTTATGTGAAATCATTACAAACCATGCTTGGTTTGTAATAGTTACATTCATGGTTCTTTCTAAAGATTTCAAGGTCGAGTGGATAAAGGATGCTTTCAACTCACAAACTTCTGGTATAAGTCAGGTATGATTTTTTTGTATTATTTATAAAAGTATACATAGTACTAGTCATGTTTATATTTTATTGCAATTATTCTTGCTCAAATCTCCTCTCCTCCATAATTCTCTAATAACTCTCCCACATATCTGCAGCAATTATATCTCTCAGCTCTTCTCCTTGTGTTTTTCACTGAGTGGAATTTAGGACTGATGGTGTTACTCGTGCAGCTACCTCTTGACGTGCTCACTTGGCTTCCGTAAGAGTAGGTCCCCGCTTGGAGGCTGGGATAGTATCAAGGGCAATTATATTGTGCAGGTAACACACCCATTAAAAATTGCCGCTGTAGTGATTGCACCATAATTGGATGCTTGCTTGAGTATCTTAAATCTTGTTTTGAGAATACCAAGAGTCCTCTCAATGCAATTCTTTGCGGATGCATGATGGAGATTAAATAACTTTTTAGTATTTTGAGGTCTTTTGGAAATTAATATAGAGTTAGTATTAGGACAGTAAAATTAGGATGGTCATTATAAAGGAGACTTATGCCTGATTCCCAATTATTTGCTCTCTCGAATGATAGTGAACACCCCGGTAGGATGTAAGGTATTCAGGTGATATTCCGTATCCGGCATCTGCTAAGTAGAATTTTCCACTTGGAATATGAAAGCCTTTATCACAGGCATCAGCTAGGACTTGTGAGTCATGAGCTGATCCCTCCCATCCTGATAAAACAAATAGAATCTTGCAGTCAAAACTGCAGGCAACAAATGCATTTTGAGCAGTAAAGCCCTTCCTTGTTCTATTAGCTGGAGCATCTGCTGCAGATACATTCAACGGAATCAAGGACCCATCAATTGCTCCAATACAATTCTGGAAAAAGGGAAAGAATTTTGGATTAGTTAAAATCTCTGGTGGTACACCGTGACCATCAAGGTCTGTATTGCTGGCTGTTGGAATCTGGATAAACTCTGGCACTAGCTGGTTTATTGTGTCCAAAACATCTTTAAATAGCCGACTAATAGTTTCGGGAGAGTGTTGGAATCGCTCCTGTACTACCCGCTGGCAGGAACCCGATGTGACGATGAACACAAAAATGTGCAGCCGGTGCTCAATAGTAGTATACCGAGAGTCTTTAAGAAGACCCTTTTCTCTTAACAAACTCGCCAATGATCGAAAAACTTCCACTGGCATGTGAAGGCATTCCAGAATACGCCTCTCATGAGTAGAGGCTAGCAGCTCAGCAGTATACTGCTGGCCACTCATCTGAGATGTGTGCTTTGGTTGTAGTTGTCATATAGGTGCCTGCTCATATATTTCTCTTTGAAGTGATGAGAGTGCAACAATTGCTTGTAGTGCAGTAGTTCCAAGCTCGAGTATCTCTGCTATCTCATTGATCTCATTTATTTCATCATCCATGGTTTCCTGGCTGGAGTAATGTGCGTTTTTGGAGATTCTAGTGGCTCTTTTTGTTGAGTTTGTGGTTGTTGCTTTTGTTGTACAGGTGTTTTGTCAATTGTTATTGCTCGTAATTGTTAGGAATTACCTTTGTAGATGGGGTATGGTACAATGTCATTATTGGTGAATTGGTAGAGAATATTTTTTCCTTCTAAGCCCTAATTCCTCTCCATAATTAAATTTAGTTGAGCCTCATTTTGTCAATTTCTAATTCTCACAATTCTGTACCTGCTTGGCTCGTGGAAATTTGAAATTCACAATTTGAAATTTTACCCCGCAGTAATTTCAAATTGCAATTTGAGATGCCCAAAATTTGAAATTGTGGCGAGCCAATCACCCCCTTAGTATTCAATGAACATTAGATTATTTTCAAGACAATTAGAGTTCTCACATACCGTACTATTTGTTTGTTGGTAAAAGAGATCCAACGATACTGCAAGTGACTTTTAAAATCCCATCAAGGGGGAAAAACAAAATAGTTGGAGGTGTGGTTGATATGAATGGTAGTGTGGTGTAGACTTTGATAATGTTATTGACGAATATGATGAAGTGAGAAGGAAATAGAGGGAAGGAGGTTCTTATATAGAGAACAGTTTAGTACCTATCAAGTTGCCAAGTTTGAGTCCACCCTAAACCTAGTAAACTTTTGTGACAACCATTATCTACTCAACCTCCATATTACAAATATCATAAAAGCTACAACTATTTCTTCTACTGGTACTATAGGATCTCCGAACAACATGGGTCAGATGATACCTGTAAGTTAGATGTAGAAAGTAAAATAAATACTTCAAAAATAGTTTATTCAGTTGGTAATTGGTTGTTGACTCCGGGTTAGAGATGAGTTGGAGGTTTACAGGGTTTAGGATATTTTCAGACTTGATAAATCTGATTAGATCTGTTATCAGATGATCAGATCCCACTTTTTGATAAGTGTACAGTACAATATAGATTGGAGTTTGCATCACCCTCTTGCCTTTGTCCTTGTGTGTCCTTATTTCCACCATGTTTCTCTGTTCCTCCTTCTCTTCCTCTCCTTTCATTCACATTTGCCATGATCAATCAGCTACAACTTTTCATCTACGAGCTTCCTCTCACTATCTTATTCACTGATACTTCTAATAGAGTTACAGGGTTACAGATCTTCAGAGGCTGTCACTTGTGACAGGAAATAATAAATCTATGCTGATTTCGCATTCCCTTTTCTGTTTTTTTTTGTCCCGTGTTCTTAATATTCCGGTTCTTGCTTATGATTGCCTACAGGTTTTAGCTCCAATTTTGCCTCAATTCCTCTTTTCCTATTACGTTTTCTCTCGTGGCTGGATTAATTCCTAGACAGAAGAGCAATGGAGGGAGGGGCGAATGGGATAAGAGTTAGCTAAGCTGGATTGGAGGAGAGGAGGATGATTTATCTTCTGGTTTAAAATTCATGCAGTGTAGGATTTCCCAATAGTAGGTCACATTTTATCCTTGATGGCAGTAACGTTATTTCCTATAGTATTACATCGTATAATTCTATAACGTTCATTAGTATACCCCCTTCACGCTTTTTCACGCCTTTCTACGAAGCGCGCCTGACGCCATTTTCCGTCGGCACAAAGTAATGCTATTTACGTGCGAGGGTGTAGAATACATACTTGGTTATTCGCAGCTAGATAAGTTGCGTGGTGCGGTAAGTGGGAGCATAATATCGTACTCAAGTCCATGATGAGTTTTTAACAACTACTATCGAAGCAGACTGAAGCCTTCTCTGATGTAGCGACCACATAAAACATCTACTTCACGGGCACCCCGAATACTCAGACTGTAATTCCGGTACGGCAGTAAATCCCGAAAATTGGTTCGACTCTACTATCTCATTACCTCCGAGAAGTATCTGATTCGAATCACTCTCATTGAGGAATACAGTTCTCGTCTTTCCGCACAAAATTAGACATTCTTAGTAAGCAGGCTTCAACATCATGGATGTAGAAAGAATAGAGGCACCTAGGGTTGCAAATACTGTACCTCTTGCCAGGAATGAGGATGGTCTGTGGAAGAGAATTGATAATGATTGGTACTGGGAATGATAATGCTGGATGTTTGAGATTTGAGATAGGTAACGAACCCACAGGCCAGCCTCTAGAATCATGTCGGGTGATAACTAACAATCAAAGCTCAATTTAGATGTCAGAGTTTCAAGTCAAAGGAGGGAGGGGAAAAAAAAAGCCATAATTGAAGGTATTACAGCTGGAATCACATTCTTAATCCAGCTCATCCCCTTTGTTTAACATCCAGGTCCACCGAAACAATTGTTTCTCGAGCTATAATGTCAAACAACGGGGCTTGACCTCACTTTTACAAAGTGCACATATTCCAAATAACCGAAATATACTAGTACAGTAGTGCAATACTGAATTCATTCAAAATCGCTGAAAATCACGGGTTATTTTTACCTGCTGGATACACCTTAAGCTATATCTCTCCGGTCAGTACATTGGCTATCAGATCTGGAAGTGGGAGAAGCACAGGGGCTATCATAGGACTGTTTAGCGTGGATTGTGTGAAGGCTCTAATTATTGGGTGACTCGCCAGAGATGCCTATGACAAATCTTTCTAATCTTTGGGCTGCCATATATCTCTGCACCTGGTACAATTGTCGGGCAATTTTTTGCCAATGAATATTGCCCTCCCGGAGGGAGAAGTCAGTTAAATTCGTTCATCAAACAATGGTATTTGCAATTCCAACTATGACTACTCGCGCGTCCGAGTGGACACCTAAGGTGCTAGTTCCCATACAAAGTGTCCGGCTTCAATTCGACCGGGTGAGTAGAATCTGGGAATTTGGGAATTAATCAGCTATTTATTGAGACGGGTTGAAATTGTGCAAAAATCGTCTCTTTTGAAACTAGGTTTCAACAGGCTTGGTGATTGTTTTTGGGCTCGGCGGAACCCCCTATCTCACTTGGGATTTGTGGGTCGTGATTGAATCCATAGATTCTCACACCGCCACAAGCTACAAATTCTCGTTGCAACCAAAAACCTCCAAGAGTGCCACTTTCACTGTCGAAGGCTGTATCACTAAGCTTCTTGGGATCATAACACTGCCGGGAAGAGAGCAGAAGATAGAGATGAAAAGTTTAACCCATTCCCAACGTATTGAAGTGATAAAGTCTAAAGCTTTGTAACACCCGCCGAATACACATATCCCGTCGCTGCCGGGTGCATTCCCTGCTCACCGGTCCCTCCATTCGGTGTCTTCCTCAACCGATCCACGAAGAACACCGGGTGACGCACCGCCGGATTGTAATTGTGTGTTCGCTGCTCGAGTGGCGGCGAAGGATGCGGCTTATTCTGTTATTGTTAGCATACAAATCCACGGGCTCAGGAGTTCTTCTGGGGGACTAACTGCAGTAGAGATTGTAGGACGCTTTGGTTGAAGTGATGGTAACATTTTGGTAATCTGTGGTTGTGCCGTAGACCAACAGTCGAGAGGGAACAAATAAGGTCAAGTTCCCTGGTTTTGGTATTTATGGTTGCTCACCTGTGGCATGCCCGTGAGCCTCGGTTATCGTGGCTCAAGGTCGAGTTAAGCTTCGCGCCACAACGCAATAAGAACAGGGATTATAGGGGGTTATGGCTTGAATTTATGACCACAGAACAAATTGCGCTTCTACCCTACTACACACTGCTCTTCTCTCAATTGCGCCCCCCTCTCCACCCTGCCATTAGTCATAGATGCCCCGACCTCCTTTAATCTCGATAACCTCCACCTCCTTCCGCCCTATCACATCCTCCCCGCTTACGGCGCCGACATTATTCCCAAATACAACATTTGCCCTCCATCCCACGCAGAAATGGTCAATTCTTGGGTCCTCGAAATCAACTCTTCTATCCATCCTTTGTGGCAGCCACATTGCTATCCCACCGACCGGTCGACGGTACCCGGGCCTGCGGGGCGCTATTGAACTCGTCTCGTTTGGCGCCGGGAGTAAGAGTACGGGAATGCTTGCTGGAGCCAACCGTGGGGAAACATACCTGTCTGCGCGATATGAGGCTTGGAGAGAAGAGTTCGATGTTTCATTGAGAGAGTGGTTGGGCGGAAGTATTGCCGGGAAGAATCCTTTTGAGGAGGGGGAGGAGGTGCAAGGGAAGGGAGTTATTGAGGAGGGGAGGAAAAAGGTGGAGGACGTCGCGAGAGAATTGAAACTGCGGGAATTACTGGACCAGAGTGTCATGACGTTGAGTAATGGACAGAGCCGGCGGGCGAGGGTCGCGCAGGCATTGTTGAAAAGGCCGGAGGTATTAGCTGCTGATGAGCCGTTTAGTATGGCTCCGTGTGAATGTAGGAGCGAGTCAGTGAGTGCTGATGATGAACGCGTGAAATAGTGGGCCTCGACCCTCCGTCGCACAATTTACTGTCAGAACTACTCTCTCGTCTCCCGCACGCTCCAGAGCCAACACAAGTACTGCTCGGACTACGCCCTCAAGACCCCGTACCCGCCTGGAGTACACACATAGCATACGTCTCCAATGACCGCATCCTCGCGCAGGGCCCAAAAGAATCCGTCATATTAGCCCTCCGTCAATCCGGAAAGATAATCCTACAAGAAGACGACGATGCACAAAAGCCTGCCCCAACCCTCCTGGATAAAGTCTGGTCCATCCCATCCTTGCCGGCATCTACATCTCTGACGCAAACCCAACCTCCGCCAAAATCCACTTCAAGCCCTATCATAGTCCAAATGAATAACATCCAAATAACCTATTCCCCACACCCACCCCTCCTCCAAAACTTCTCCTGGACAATCCGAGCCGGCGAGCGTTGTGGGCTCTTTGGCCCCAATGGCTCAGGGAAAACCACCTTGATATCCCTCCTAACCTCCGACCACCCGCAGACATATGCGTTGCCAATAACACACTTTGGCCACGCATCGCGCCTTCCACAGCGTGGGAGACCCGGTGTCAGCGTCTTTGACATACAAAAGCGCATCGGGCACGCATCCCCAGAAGTTCACGCCTTCTTCCCGAAAGCATATACTCTCCGACGCACTGTCCTCTCCGGCCTTGCGGAGACATTCCATGCAAAACCCCCGCCGGCAACTGAATACGCCGAGAAGCTACTCGCCGGATTCGAAGACGTGGTGGCTGGCGTAGGCGGTTGGGACAACGCCGTCTTCGGCGAAGTAGGCTTGAGCGTTCAGCGTCTCGCGTTATTCCTGCGTGCTGTAGTGGGTAAGCGTGATTTAATCGTTCTCGACGAGGCATTTTCCGGCATGGACAGCGCGGTTAGGGATCGCTGCTTGGGGGTTCTTGCAGATGGGTTCGATCGCACGCGACAGGCGCTCGTCGTTGTTGGTCATGTGGGCGAGGAGGTGCCCGAGGTGGACATGTGGGTGCGGTTGCCGGAGAGGGGGAGTGATGCGTGTGCGGTGTTTGGGGAGGCGTAGAGTGGTTGCTATATCCCAGGACACAGGTGTTAAAGCTGGAATGCGAGCGTGGAATATCACTCGAAATCCGGGCGAGTGGTAATGGATCGCGGAAGGTACGTTCGGGACGTACTAGGGGTGGAAGATCAGAGTTGGTATTGTCCTGGTAAACATTGTTTTAGGTTATCCATAGCTTTTGAATTTTTTGACCTCTAATCGGAAACAGATAGATAGATCGATACATAGATGGCGTGTTCAATTGATTTCTGGGCATACTATTTTGGTCTACATCATGTCAACTGTGTTATCCCCTATGAGCAAATTGAATATATATGTGTATGCCCGAAATGTCACCCCCGGAGTTAACTACCTTTTCTACACGGGGGCACGGGCAAGCACTCACACTAGAAATCTGCGCCTTCTTGCCTTTCACCACCACTACCACCGCAACCACCATCTGAAAACAATTACCGAGCGAGAGGAAATGGTTCGTGACAAATCCTGGCTGTGGCTCGGTTTTCGAGCCTGTGCCGGTAAGTTCTAGCATTCCGTATAGCTTTCTGACGCTGGTCGGTAGAATACTGTACTGCAACTCGACGGTCCGAATGTTATAATTTATACCAAAAGGCTATCCTAGACTATCATGCTTATTCCCAGGAAGTTTACCTTAGGTTAGTCGCAAAGCGAGGGTGGAAGAAATCCTCAAGTTACAAGGTGGCGGTCGTGCTCGCGCACGACCTGCTCGAACGATTGAACTGGTAGATCCAACACCTCACACCCCTCTCCCAAGTCACTTCTCTGAAACAGATATCGTACCTGTATGGTGCCTTGAAAGTATAAGCACTTTTGGCTTTGTGGCTTCTTTCACCAACACAAAGACTTTGCTTGCTGATATCAAACAATGAGCCACCGCGCTAAAATGACTTTTCTGTTATATCATAGTATAGGATTCACAAGCCGCAATCTGTGTTTGCAGCATTATTATGTTTGTTGTCTCTCCGGCGCTCTTTCGGGCTGGAACTACTACCGGTACCCCCTGAGGTTAGCGCGCACGGCAGTGCACAATCCATGTTATGTTAATCGGCAATGTAAAGTCCGCTAATTCCTCGCGACGTGCGATGTGTTGGTATTTCCTTGGCGTGGAAATGATTGAACAGTGATTGTCCCACAGCAGGCCTCATTACCCCCTCTTCTTCAGCTCAGCACGCACACGTAGAAAGCTCATAAACCCTCTCAGTTGTCCTGCGTCTCACGGTACCATAACTACTACATCCAGCCACTATTCTGGACAGAAACTATCGTGGCAGAGGCTTTTTATACACGTTCAGTAAGTATGGGGACAACAACGCCAACTGCAACACGATAGGGAGTTTCATCGCATCGCTACCACAAGTTTTCATCTGCGTAGATGCCCTTGGTGAATGCTTACCCAAGCACCTGCCGGAGCTACTTGAGTCGCTGAGAAATATCATTCGGCAGTCACCTACGACGAGAATATTCCTCACGTTGCAAAAGATATCCGGAGATGTTTTACTAAAGCGGTTGTGATACCAATCAGTCCTAACAATGATGGCATTAGGAGTTATCTGGAGATGAGGTTAGCCAAGGGCCCCGAACCAGAGGCGATGAACTATGATCTACAGGCAGATATCATGAGAGTTATCTCGGAAAAAATACTAGACGTGTGCGTAGGAATATCTTGGTTTTTTGACCATATTAATACTGCTATGCTGACCAACACCCGTGTGTATATTCCTCCTTGTATCGCTCAACATCGACGCTATTCTAGGGGAGATGACAGTTCGTCAGAGATGAAAGAAACTTCAAGAGATGACCCAAGGCAATGGACTAAGCGACGCTTACACAGGGACTCTAAACCGAGTGGAGGCGCAGAAAAGAAATAAATCAATACACGGACTGAAGGCACTGATGTGGGTGCCGCATTCGGGGTGTCCATTACTGGCCGATGAGCTCTGTCATGCCTTGGGAGTTGAAATAGGATCTGCAGGTTCAGATGTTGAAAATGTTTTAGCGCTGCGGACCATCCTAGGATTTGTTCTGGGTCTTATGGCTGTCGAGGCATCTTCTCCCACCGTCCGATTGGTCATTTTACGCTTCAAGAGCATCTGTCAGATAATCCAACCTTATTCTGTAGTCCCCACTCCACAATTGCTTGGGGGGGGCCTGCTTGACATACCTCAATTTCAAATCTATCAGAGACCTTTCGTCAACTCTTCGTTCGTACCCGTCAGCTATCCCTCTTCTAGATTATGCTTCTTGCCATTGGGCCCAGCACGCAGGAAAGGATATGACGGAGAATCCGAAAACACTTGCGCTGGGACTGCTCGATGGATTTGGGGAGCATATTTCTGCTCATCTATTAACCTGGAGTTACGAGGAAATGATACTCGGGTAGGAGAAGTCCTATGATGACAGAAGTGTCCGAGTTACGGGATTTACAAGGCTCCATGTGGCGGCATATTTTGGAGTCGTTGAAATTGTAATTGTTGCATTGGGCATGAAGGAATGGGATGCCAATGCGATAGATAGCACCGGCAGTACGGCACTCATATAGGCAGCTAACGGCGGGCATGCGGAAGTTGTGAAAATAATTCTTGAACTAGCAGATGTCCACATCGACATACCCAATTAAGGGGACGAAACACCCCTCTCTTTGGCTCTTTCCCAAGGATACAATGAAGTTGCGAAGATCTTGCAGGAATGGCTTAATGGCAGCTCTGAAACAGCAGATAGCGGAGGCCAGGTATAATCCTCGCTCTCTGCGGGCCATGGGCAGGAGTGTGGCGCAGTGATGCAGTCTGGGGGTGGTGATCTTGCTCCCGACATCACTGACCTTGACGGTCAAAATGGCCATTCCTCAGCCGACCCCGATGAACAAGAACGGATATTGGATTTCAAGTACTCTGGCCCTTCATCTCGGGAGAGCCACTTCTCCTCAACTCAACACTTCAGCCCGCCTACACCCTCTCCGGAGTGCTCTCCGAGCGCTTCTTCCGGGAAAATGGACACCCCACCTCACAACCCTAGACCGGCCCTCCTGATTTCGGTCAACCGGTATTTAATGATTTCCTCCTTCATCGCCTTCTTGCTTTTCTCATATACTTCCTTCCTTCCTTGTTACCAAACATATTCTCATTTCATACATGATTCTTGGCGATGGGATTGGTGTCGACATGGCCTCTATTAATTCCGATGTAAATAAAATTTTGATTCCGGGCGGTTTTTCCTGCTTTTAATTCTTTTCCTCCTCTTTTCCACTTCCTGTCATCTTCTTTTCTTCTTTTCCTTTGGAGTTCTGTTTAAACCTGGTGCATATTCTCATTTTTTCTCTTTCTTGTTCTTCATCCTTCCGCGGCACTTCTTAATCTTCGTCTTGGGTTTGTTTGTTTATCGATGGTGGTGTATCACAAAGTACTAGGACAAAATATTTCGCGCGACACCGCTTTTTACACCAAATTTAGCGAAAAATAGGCATTTTCGAACAGACAATTCCCAACGCTACCTGCTTGAAAACACTCCAAAACCTTCCATCAGCTAGATAATTAGTATAAACTTAATCCCCAAGATTTAGAAGCGCAAGGAATCAAAACTGTATTCCTTGTTTATGATTGCACTGACTTGTGTGAAAGTGACCTAAATTTTTGTGTGGGGCTCTATACAAAAAAGTACATGACAACCAATACCTTCCACTTAATGACATTTTCTCCACTCTTTTATAATATTTGGAAATCCTGAAATGTTTTCCATGTTATCTATGGGCTTATTTATGCACTGCCAAGTTTTGGCAGAATCTCATAGGCTTTGTGCTGTGAGAGAGGGTGGTGAAAATGGATACTTTTGGTGTAAATAGGGCCTCCCGCGAAACGTTTTGGGAGGTTACTTTACTATACCCAATTGCCGTACAGTAAAATGTCTCTCAGTTTACCGCAATCAAACCTAAACGATCCTGTGAATTTGTTTATAAGTTAAGGGTCCCGTTCGTATTCTCCGGCTGGTTTCCTCTGAATAACACCCACCAAGACATTACCATCTATTTATTTTTTTCTTTCAGACTCTCGTACCGCGATACTACGGTAGTTCATCAATATGATACCGTATATGCATCCGTAGAAGCGGTCGGTTGCCAAAAATTAATCAATCCGATAAATTCTGACCTAACTCTCCCGAATCACGATTGGAGACTTATTTTTTTTTTTCACTTTCTTTCTGCAGCCAGTGATTTCAAGGAGGACTCGAACACTTTCCTCACCTACTCACTCTCGAACCCCCCCCTATACAATACTGTGGAGTACAATATACGCCAGAAACTCTTCTCATCCCCTCTACCAGTAATTACAAGAGTCTTATTTTTGTTCTAGTCCACCCGTTGCGAACAACCAAGATGCGAGTGAGGGCCTGTGATATGATACACTACTGTTACAAATTTCCACCGACTATGATATAACAGTTGGGTTCTGATTGGGGGTTGTTAATAAGTTACCATTTATGGGTTTTTTTTGGAGGAAGTGCAAAAATTTATATCTATATGAGGAAGAAGTACGGTACTGTATGGGCTTGTGTTGACTATTAATTTGTCATTCGGGATTGAGTGGTGGCGGAGGGAGGTGAGTTGCAATGTGGAGAAATTTATATGAACCAGAAACACTAACTCCATTTGAGCAGGGTATTGATTGGGGAATAGGGTGGAGATGAATGTGCACGATACGGGGCCTTAGGCACTTACACTTGGGAGGGAGGGGAGGGAAAAGGAAAGTATGGTGCATGCCGTCTGGCCACAGCACCAAGGCGGATGCAACGGGGGACGCCTTGGCATTCAATTCTATGGAACAAATAACAATTTTTGCCAAGGAGTCCCCCGTTGTGTCCCCCGTTGCATCCGTCTTGGTGCTGTGCATAGACGGCACGCACCATACTGGTACAGTACAGGTCTTGGCCATACAGTACGCCCCCGGGAAAGAGGTAGGTGGTGCCCGGCGGGGCGGGGCGGGTGTCAGTGTCTGTCTATCTGTATGAGAGCGGTGGTGCAGAGTCAGAGTCCGAAGCCGGTATCGGGGGGGATCACCACCCCGGAATCACCCTCTACATCTACACCTCAACCCTCCAACTCCCACACACACCCCTCCCCTACCCACCACCACACACCTTACACTTATCCCGTAACCCATTACTCCCCTCCCCCCCCTTCCAGCGCTCCCCAAATAACGGAAACACCCCCAAAACACCCCCAAGCCCAGCACATTTTGCCAAAAATGCCGGCGAGACACTTCTTTCATCCATCGCGCAAACATCCTCGCTCCTCAGCATGACCTCCACCACCTCAGTCCTGCCGCTCCTCGCCGCGAGCAAAAACGGGGTGCATCCTTCGTTGTCTTTAATATTCGGCTGTACATTCAATTGCCAGAGGAAGACTTCTGCTACACACGCGTGCGTTGTCAGGCGTCAGGCTGATCTGGAATTATGTCTGGACGGGCGGACAGGAAGGGGGAGACGATGTCTGGATGGCTGGCGGCCGCCACGATGTAGAGGGGTGTTTGGCCCCAGAGGTTTTGACGGTCAAGGGCTAGGTCTCGTCAACGGAGGAGTTTTACTATGATATTTCAGTGTGTCCGTTTTGGGCGGCGTGGGAGAGGGGGGTTCTACTTTGCTGTTCGGGCATGGTGGAGGGGGCGAGTGGGAGTTTTGGCTGTGTGGTGGTTGGAGTGTTGGGCGGGTGGGCTGGTTGGTTAGTGGGGTTGCGGGATTGATTGAAGTTGGTGGCAGGGTTTTTTGAAGTTGAAGGAAAGTGGGTGGTGTCCGCAGGGTTTGTGTAAGCCCAGGATCTCTCGGATAGCTCAAGCCTGCAAGCTCGGCAGTGTCCTGAAGTTTACTTCAGGGTCTGTCAGAAGGGCTTACTTACCTAAGCAAGTAGGTTAGCAATGGAGGATGAATCTGCAAAATTCGATTTTTCTTTTCCTTTCCTTTCTTTTCTTTTCTTTTCATTTACATTTTTGGAAAACATAGGCCATGGATATAGGCTCCTAAGCAAGAAAAGATATAAGAAACTATTATTTTGAGCAAAAGTTTCAATCATTCTTAATTTTTGCTCTCAAAAAAAGTGCCAAGCAGTCGTGATGAAACATGAAATGCACATGAAATATCACTCACATTTCTTTTATACTGCATTTTAGCGTGTTTATTGGCCCCAAAATTGCGACAAGTCTTCCTGATTCGGGCCCTCCTGGAGAGCTTAACTTCCGCTCATTTCTCTAACAAAGTAGTAAATGTATTAGGATTCATCATGTCCATCATGTATCAGAATACTACTTGAGTATTCCATCGGTCATTGTTGTGGTTGATAAGAAAGTTTTTCGTGCGAGGTATTTTATGGCAAATTTCTTCGAATTGAGAATCTTTTTCTTCTAGGCCCTATCTCCTCGACACGCAGGCGAATAGTCAGACTTTAAATACAAAAACAATCCTTCAATTTACTTGTACAACGTCATCCCGAAGTCCGGTCCACACCCCCCAAACAAATTTCGTCGTTCCTCAACACTCAACAATATCGATCTGACTACCAGTAACTCTCCAAAGTTGCTGAAGTGTCCTTGTTCGTCCCGGCAAATCCGACTCGCTCCGCCGGACCACAATCAGAAGGGTTGCAATTCAGGCCGATTTGGGCTGAATGGCCTCCGAAGTGACTTCGAGCATGTCATCATAATTACCGATTATTTCACAGAATTTGATGGTTGATTTGTATTGTCCGGAACCATACGTACGAGTATTGTTCATATCTTGGTGATTCAGTGAATTGGTGTTGTTACGCTCGGGATATTAGGCTCAGACAACTCTTGGTGCGTTGTGAAGTATGATAAGGCGTTGTGCACTCAGTTGACTGAACTCGGGGCATTTGGCTTTATTTTCGCCATGATTTGTATGAAGGGGTACTGGTATCGTGAGAATTTTGACTGGCGGTATGATAATTGGTATCACCTTACCGGAAGTGCTGTGTTCCGCGGTCCCTCACACCTGATGTGTTGCACTCGTTTTCTTAAGGTGTTGAGATCGCTAGGTAGGGAGCGGGGTGTAAGTCAATGGACTTTTCCTAAACAATTTTAACCTTTTGGTTGAATTTTGAACATACAAGTGCACATAGTATGATAACGAATCATTTTAAGTCATTTCAACATTAGTTCCCAAAAAGCCATGAAATCCCATTCATAAGTGAACCAGAGAGGCCCTCATCGTTTCAAACATGATAGTTTATAATAATAATAAAATAAAAAAACCAATTGCGTATACTAGTAGAAACAGATAAAAATGGAGCATATTGCTCTCTACCTAGAGGTAATTGTAACAGGCTTTCACATAGTCATATACCTTTCCATCAACATCACATTCAAAAACTAACGTAGCTGATTGGATACTCATTAAAAGGGCAAAAGTTAGCCTGTAGAATGGTTGGCCGTTGATTGCGATTTTTTGTTTAAATTTGTCCTTTGGAATCTTGCTAAGGTCCACGTTGAGGTCGCAAACAGCGTATACATCTGTGATAAGGGTCAGCGCGGTCGGAGATATCCATGAAATATGGTTCAGATGACAAACCGGGCGATGAGCTTGTGTCCGAAGCGGACGCGGATTCACTTGCTAATAGGCCGACGTTGAATTTATTCTCGAGTTCCTCAATTGAGTCTTTATCGACAAAAAATGAGTATCTGACGGGGTCGCTCTCTCGCACACTCTTGCCCTAAACTTTGTTACCACACAATCCCAGAAGAATAATCACCCGTGGCATATTATTATTTATTTACCCTACGGATAAACCATCGCATTCGGCTCCTACACATCTCCTCTCCAGTGAAAGGATCGATAAATGCATCCCTCTTGAGATGAAAGCCTTCTATGAAAGGTGTGCAGTGTGAGATGCCATAGTGTTTCGTAACCATACGCGTTTGAACCATTTCTCCCTCGAGCCCACGTATCACGGCGCCTCGAACGACAGCGGTCCAACTGCCTTTCTATCAGCTGCGAAGAGAGTGAAAAAAAGAAGAACCTTCTCATGTTAACTCACGCGTTGGGTGGCTGCAGGATTATTATCTTCTTGCCATCTTTTGTCCTGATTTCAGCCTCGAGTCGGCAGCGTAGATATTCTGATTCACCAAACCCCCCGACAAGAACCAGGGCTTTGACCTGGCGAGTCTGGGGAGACTGATTATTAGCGGAAGTAGACCATGAAAAGTGAGCAGTATCATCCTAACCGGTAATTTCTCCACTTCTTTGACTTGTTGCTGTACTAATTGAATGACCTTCTGCACTACGGGATCGAATATTTTCCTCATCTCCTCTCGTTCGATGACAAAAAACCCATCCTCTATGCCCGCATTTGCGTCATTTACTACACCAGGGGTGGGACAAGTGAAAATATCCTCGTTTTCAGAATCGGTAAAGTCCCGCTTCAAAGTGTCATTGAACTCGTTCATCATGTGTATTCTTCCTTCGGGCCTCATCCTATCAAATCTGGAAAACTCTGTTACCAATATAATCTAAGAGAAGAAATGTCTAGTGCTGACCTATTGCCCATACGTCTTCTGACCAAGTCTTCGAAACGTTCGTTTAGGACTGTTGACCCACACATCCCCCCAGTACCTTCAACACATTCTACAACCTCCAACGGAGATTTTTTTGTGATGGTATAAGATATAACATCCTGCCTCTCGTAAGCTGTCTTCATTTGATATCCTCGAGAGTGTCCTCAATGAAACTTTTCTTTTTTTTGGATACTTACTACTGTCCCACCCCCGCAATCTGCCACGACGAATGTATCCCCAACCTGATAAGGTTTAATACTTGTTCAAAAAATAAATCACTTTCATCAAGATGTGAGAATTTACCTGGAAGTGATTAGGCTCAATATCCCTTAAGCAAGAGACTGCTGCTGCTTCCGGCTCTGAAATTAAACGAAGAGATGATCCCTCCCCGAAGCCTGCAAGTTCGGCCGCCTGGAGTGTCAAGTTCTTTGCTGCATCGCTCCATACCTGTGGGATTGATAAGTTTGACGAAAACAACATATATTAATGATGGTGAACAACTTACCGCAGGAACTGTGAGAATAAAATCAAGGGGTGAGACTTCGACCACTTCTTTTCCAAGGGTCTTCACCAGATGGTCAATGGTGTGTTTGTGTAGCTCGGATAAATAATCGGCCACAACATTGACTGGCCGCTTTCCGATGGGGATCATCTGCTTTGTCATGGTTAAAGGTGAATTGGTGGCGTTGTCAAGAGAATATTTAGAAGGATCCAAAAGGAGCTTAAACCAAGCGAGTTTTGGCTCTTTAGAAGGAATTCCAAACCCCCATTTTACACCTGATGGCTAGGCACTTTTGCAGATGTCCTGTTTCTCTATAAACACGTCAGGGTTTCGAAATCCAAAAGATAATTAGTCATTGAAAATTACCCCAGTGACCCATCTATCGATAACATTTATCTCTTCGGGAGTAGAGGTGTGAGCCTTTTGTATAAATTTCAAAGATTAGCAAGGTACTCTTGGTTCAAGGGGTAATATGAACTACCCATGCGACGCCAGAATATGTCGTTCCAAAGTCTACCCCGATCTTGATTGAATTGAAACCTGTGATTTGGGCCATCCTATCGTTCGGATGGTTACTTCTTTGTTTTAGAAAGTCCAGACAGTTGTCCTTGTGGCTTGGGAGTCTTTCTTGGAAGTCGATACGACTTTTATTGAAAAAGGCGTAGTAGTGAGGATTATTCTTTCCTGAGCGAGACTTTACACTGTGGATAAGATGGTAGATCTAAAAGATCATGAATACATAAGGTTTCTCCAAACAACCTTCTATGAAGACCTGGGCAAAGGAGACTAATAAAGGGAACTCCGGTGGGAGGGGCAAAGCTAGCACTACCTCTCGTCTCCGTTCCGTATCATATCATGGGACGCGATTGAGCAGCGTATACTTTCCAGAGTGATTGCCGAGAAAATCAGGCCTCCAAAGGTACGACTAACGCATTACGCCAATACACAACAACTCGTAAATATGCCCTACTTGCCACCCAATTTTACTGTTAAAGAGTAACCGATATCATTACCACACAAAGGCCTGAACTAACCTGCATCTGGCAACAATACAGACACCAACCATAGAAGTGCATAATTATTATATGGTCGCCTTAACTTTTAATCCAGCCCCAGTCTTTGAACAACACCCAAGAGGCTCGGCAAAATCGGGGATTCCTTCCTTCATCGGAAAGCACTGTAGGAAGAGCCGTCATTGGTTGTTATACTTGTAATACTTGTAATACTAGGACACCAAAACACATGGCGAGCACTTCCAGATTTACACGGAGGTTTTGAAAAGAGGGACTCCCCCATCACACACATCACCAAGAATACAAACCGCTATTACAGACACTACTTCAGACTTTCCAACTATGCAGCATTACATTAAGCGTTGGGGCGAGGGAATTGGGGAACGCATTACATTGGTAATGTAAACTCGATTAAACAAATTATGTACTCTAATTCTAACTGAGGTCATAGGCATACGAACGCTTCCAGGATGAGGGAAAAGAGGTGGTTTTTGTGGGCGATTCCAGGAAAAAGAAGGAGGGAAGTCGAGAGCTCAAGCAACGCCTGGAATACGTAGAGAACAAACTGAGCAACACAGAACGCGAAAATTCCACCCTCAAGAATAAACACCAGGAGACACTTCGCCAGCTCGAGGAAGCCACCAAGGCCCAAGAAAAAAAACAAGCAAGCAAGCTCGCCGACATCAAAAGCGATTATTCTAAACTTGAAGATGAACATAAGGCTACACTTTGTCGACTCGATAAAGTTGAGAACGAAAAAAAAAAATACTTAGCTAAGTATAGGCAGGCTTCGGAACGCTGTAATAGTCTCTCTACCGAATACAAGGACCTTAGCAGAAAACATAACGACCTTAGTGGGACGAACAAAAGCCAAGAGGACCTTAGCAGAAAGCATGAGGACCTTAGCAGAAAGTATAACGACCTTAGCAGAAAGCATGAGGACCTTAGCAGAAAGCATGAGGACCTTAGCAGAAAGTATAACGACCTTAGCAGAAAGCATGAGGACCTTAGCAGAAAGCATGAGGACCTTAGCAGAAAGCATGAGGACCTTAGCAGAAAGCATAACGACCTTAGCAGAAAGCATAACGACCTTAGCAGAAAGCATGAGGACCTTAGTGGGACGAACAAAAGCCAAGAAGGGGAAATACGCAGGTTGCAGGTGATCATCGACAAGATGAAGGTTGAATTGGCAACACGACTTGGGCAGATCGATAAATTCGCAACGGATATCGCACGCCAAAACCAGCGAGTGAATACTTCCGCAATCCGAGACGATGATCATTTTGGGAGAGAATTCGCAAATCTTGCAAAGGACATACGCAATTGGTCGTTTACACATTTTTTCAAACACGCGAACGCTACTCTTCCGGAAATGAGCGAGGGTCTCGGCGAAGCCATTCGTGAGATCGCAAAGGGGGCCAACTTGCTCGATATTTTCAAAAACCGCGCAACAAGCCGCCGAGTGGTCGCTGGACTGGTTGCCAATAAGCTGAAAAAGCATCTTTTTGTTCCTCCGTTGTTGGGGTTGTTGCCTATGCCTTTCTATGAGTTCGAAAAAATGATCGAAAAGACTGGTAAGTAATCAACCTTTTTCACCGGGCCGGAAGTGCTAACATGAAAAAAGGTGTCCAAAAAAGCCCGTGGTTATCGCAAGCAATCAGTGTAATTGTCAAGGACGAGGAATTCGAACGGCAATTCGGCGAACGTGTTTGTAATTTGTCCAAAGATCTCAGCGAAATGCTAAGAGGACTGGCGGCCCGAGAGTCAAACGAATCCAGCGCCTCCAAAAGAGACCAAAAACTACAGAACATAGTCGAACGGGCGGCCAAGTTAGCAAGAGATCTGTCACAACAACCTTACTGGTTCTATTTTCATCGCTTTCCTACTGGGGAGCCATTTGACCCAAACTACATGGAAGATGTTGGGACAGAAGCATCAATGGAGGAAGACGACCTAGGCCCTTGCCATTCGGATTGCAAAGTTTCCTTATCTGTTTTTCCTTTGGTCTGCCGTCTAGAGCATGTTGAGGATGGGGGGAGACCGGTTACCAGTATAATTAATCGGGCCTGGGTCACTGTCGAGACGGAAGAGAGTGAGACGGTTGTCGAGCAAGAGGGAGGTGATATGGCCAGCGAAGAGGCCAAAGGCGGTGTGGAGCCTCAGGGGGAACACTCTAGCGAGCCCAGTGAAGATGGCGGGGGGAAGGGACCGAGAGGGGAGTGGGAATTCCCAACACTCAGAAACGGAGGCAGCTGGGGGGCCTAAATTGGTGGGGGCCCCACCAGAATTCCCAGAGGAGGTGAACCCGGGATCCGGTTTGGAGGCGGATGTAAACCTGGCTAAAGAAAAAATGGAAGGGATTTCCTCAGATTGATTGTATCACGGCAATGATGTACTTTATTCTGTTCTTTTGTTTTGTTTTGTTTTTTATCATTTAGTTATGTTGGAGTGAAATCTATTAGCATTATTCGTAAACGAAAGCCTAGTTCCTAACTCTTAAAATCAAAATCGGGCCGATGCACAGGTCTTGTATCAAAGTCCATGCCATATCTCCCGCTTCAGACAGACAGTACCCGTGTAACTGAACCACAAACAATGGCACTTACAGTCAGTAGACCACAGTATTGTACTGTACTTGGGAGTTGCAATAAGTCGGGCGCTCTTCCTGAACCAGTAACCAGTTTATACAATCGCGGAACGCTCAAATACACAACCCACCTAAATACACAGTCCTCGCGGATTAGCTTGTAGGCTAGAATGGATTACTAAGATTCAACTAATTAGTAGCAACTGTGTATTTGGACGGGGTGTGTAATTGAGTGTTTTGCGATTATACCTCGATTGTGGTTTCCTATTAAGGTCAAGTTCAACCAGGTCAACTGAAACGTTTATATCTGCTGGCATAAAAAAACTTGGATGGTATTATGTAAGGAGGGTCCGAGTTTCGCTGGTATTGAATAGGCTTTCTCGGAGAACAAGAGCATCATGCATGCAGTTATTGTGGGGTGCCTGCAACCCGGTATCTACCATCACCCCCATTGGATCAGAACGGTGTAACGAGTGAGCATGTATGATTGGGTATTCATGCGGAGTGGGAGGGAAAGAGGAAGGACGTCTTTTTTTGGGGGTTTTTTTTGGGGGGTTTTTTTTTTTTTGGGGGGGGGGGGGTTTGAAACGGTTCGATTGGTGCGATTAGATGTGGAGAGCGTTGGCATCGCTGGGGCCTTGTGGTCGGACTTTGCTGATAAAGGCGAGATGCGGGAGGGCTTGAGGTAGTGAGGGGATGTAGTTTTTTTTGCATTTGTAACGGGGGACGAGTACGGTATGCGTGCCTTCGCTCTGTACGTTGAGGTTTAACGGGCTAAGTCGATCGATCGGGATACCAGGCTCAGACAACTCTTAGCGCGTTGTGAAGTACGATAAGGCGTTGCACCCTCAGTTGACTGAACTCGGGGCACTTGGCTTTATTTTCGCCATGATTTTTATGAAGGAGTATTGGTATCGTGAGAATTTTGACTGGCGGTATGATAATTGGTATCACCTTACCGGAAGTGCTGTGTTCCGCGGTCCCTCACACCTGATGTGTTGCACTCGCTCTCTTAAGGTGTTGAGATTGCTAGGTACGCAGCGGGGTGTAAGTCAATAAACCTTTCCTAAACAATCTTAACCTATTGGTTGAATTTTAAACATACAAGTGCACATAGTATGATAACGAATAATTTTAAGTCATTTCAACATTCGTTCCCAAAAAGCCATGAAATCCCATTCATAAGTGAACCAGAGAGGTTCTCATTGTTTCGAACATGATAGTGAACAAAATGAAAAAATAAAAAAAAGCAATTGTGTATAGAAACATATAAAAATGGAGCATATTGCTCTCTACCTAGAGGTAATTATAACAGGCTTTCACATCGTTATATACCTTTCCATCAATATCAAATTCAAAAACTATCGTAGCTGATTGAATACTCATTAAAAGGTCAAAAGTTAGCCTATAGAAGGGTTGGCCGTTGATTGCGATTTTTTTTTTAAATTTGTCCTTTGGAATCTTGCTAAGGTCCACCTTGAGGTCGCAAACAGTGTATACATCTGTGACAAGGGTCAGCGCGGTCGGAGATATCCATGAAATATGGTTCAGATGACAAACTGGGTGACGAGCTTGTGTCCGAGGCGGACGTGGATGTACTAGCTAATAGGTCGATGTTGTATATATCCTCGAGTGTCTCGAGTGAGCCGTTATCGACATAAAATGTGTATCTGATGGGGTCGCTCTCTCGCACATTCTTGCCCTAAACTTTGTTACCACACAGTCCCAGGAAAATGATCATCCGTGGCATATTATTTATTCACCCTATTGATAAACCATTGCATTCGGCTCCTACACATCTCCTCTCCAGTGAAACGTTGGATATATGCATCCCTCCTGGGATGAAAGCCTTCTATGAAACGCGTGCTGTATGAGGTACCATAGTGTTTCGTAACCTTGCGCATGAGAACCATTTCTCCCTCGAGCCCACGTATCACGGCGCCTCGAACGACAGCGGTCCAACTACCTTCCTATCAGCTATGAAGACAGTGAAAAAAGAAGCACCTTCTCATGTTAACTCACGCGTTGGGTGGCTGCAGGATTATTAGTTTCTCGCCATCTTTTGTCTTGATTTCAGCCTCGAGTTGGCGGCGTAGATATTCAGATTCACCAAATCCCCCGACAAGAACCAGGGCTTTGACCTGGCGGGCCTGGCGAGACTGGCTAAACAGAATGTTCATGGAGAATGTGTCAAGATGCCATTCTCCACCAGAAGGCGGAAAATTTGCCTGTAAGTGATTATTAGCGGAAGCAGCTCATAAAAAGCTGGCAGTATCATCCTAACCTCCAATTTCTCCACTTCTTTGACTTGTTGCTGTACTAATTGAATGACCTTCTGCACTACGGGATCGAATATTTTCCTCATCTCCTCTCGATCGATGACAAAAACCCATCCTCTATACCTGCTTTTGCGTCATCTGGTACACCAGGGATAGGGCAAGTGAAAATATCCTCGTCTTCAGAATCGGTAAAGCCCGGTTTCAAAAAGTCATTGAATTCCTTCGTCATGTGTATTCTTCCTTCGGGCTTCATTTTATCGAATCTGGGAAGCTCTGTTACCAACATAATCTAAGAGAAGAAGAGTCTAGTACTGACCTGTTGCCAATACGTCTTCTGACCAAGTCTTCGAAACGTTCGTTTAGGGCTGTTGACCCACACATCCCCCCAGTACCTTCAACACATTCTACAACCTCCAATGGAGATTTTTTTGTGATGGTATAAGATATAACATCCTGCTTCTTGTAAGTTGTCTTCATTTGATATCCTCGAGAGTGTCCTCAATGAAACTTTTTTTTTTTTGGATACTTACTACTGTTCCACCCCCGCAATCCGCCACGACGAATGTATCCCCAACCTGATAAGGTTTAATACTTGTTCAAAAAATAAATCACTTTCATCGAGATGTGAGAATTTACCTGGAGATGATTAGGCTCGATATCCCTTAAGCAGCAGACTGCTGCTGCTTCCGGCTCTGAAATTAGACGAAGAGATGATCCCCCCCCGAAGCCTGCAAGTTCGGCCGCCTGGAGGGTCAAGTTCTTTGCTGCATCGCTCCATACCTGTGGGATTGATAAGTTTGACGAAAACAACGGGTATTAATGACAGTGAACAACCTACCGCAGGAACCGTGAGAATAAAATCAAGGGGTGAGACTTCGACCGTTTCTTTTCCAAGGGTCTTCTCCAGATGCTCAATGGTGTGTTTGTATAGCTCGGACAAATAATCGGCCACAACATTGACTGGCCGCTTTCCGGTGGGGATCATCTGCCTTGTCTTGGTTAAGGGTGAATTGGTGGCGTTGGCAAGAGAATATTTAGAAGGATCCAAAAGGAGCTTAAACCAAGCGAGTTTTGGCTCTTTAGAAGGAATTCCAAACCCCCATTTTACACCTGACGCTATAGGCGACGTTTACATAACTAGACGGGTGCAACACAACGGTTAAGGCGCAGGTAGAACAGGTACCAGAGGAAGTTGGAAGAATAAAGAGACCAAACCGAGAACGAGAAAAGTGATTCNAGCGGTACGAAGGGTAATTCGAGGAACATCAGCCATCTCTCTGAAAATATCGCAAGTCTTTGGAGAAATATGAATCATGTTATCGCTCTAAAAAGGAAGAGCTGAAAGAGCTCGACTATTTCACAGCGGAACACAAGTAGCTGCTCAAATCTTGCTAGTGAAAACTACAGCCGCTCGAGCGAACGAACAAAAAGCTCGACCGCTTCACAGAGGACCGTAAAAGAGAACTCCCGTCTTAAAAGCGCAAGGCGCGACGAGTCAAACAAGAGATATAGGTGGAGTAGGCCCTCCTTAGGCATACCGACTCTGGAGTCAATCTTAATCTCATGTATTAAACAAATTAGCACAAATGTAATGGTTACCTTACGCAAGGGGTTAAGGGGGCGAGTTTACGAATTACATTCCGCCGTATCAACCTTTCAGACTTCATCAACAGACACTATCGCCAAACATAAGAACCACTACACACCCTACCCCCTCAGGGAGAAAAGTTTTGGAGGCACATTTAGACTTTCACGAGCGGTACACAAAACCACAGGATCATAATGATCATATTGTTGGTTACTGCCGAGAAGGATGTCACGAAAGGCTACTTCTTTCCTTAGGTGCTAAAACGGCTCGGAGAACGCACAACAGGTTTCTGACCCGACTTAATTTTCTATTCCGCTGGTCTATATACGTGAAGATTCCAACCACAGACATAACAACGGTCTACGTCCAATCAAGTCCGGAACCACACCATTACTATAGCCAATGAGAAATTGTCATTTTGACCCCTCGTTCACCCCGTATAAATGCTCAACAACACGTAATCGCTTTACGCTATCTGCATGGAAACCTCCGGACTAAAAGGGTCGTTAGTGAGACCTTTCATATGCGACGGGTTGGCGCAGGGTACTATACTATGCCTTGCCTCTGCTCTCCATCACGATCGAAACGGGGAGGGTGGCCTCAATGGAAATAATTAGAGGAAATGGGTCCAGAAGTATCTTTCAACAAACCTCTTTGGGATATATAAGTACTAGAAAATCTAGATGGTAGAATAGGTGTCACGTTTCAGAGCGAGTCCTTTCTTCTTTCTGAGGGTCCGGTGTTCCTGTTGACAGACCTGAAAGATTTTGTTTCTTCATTGGTAGGCTTGCTATCCTACCGGGTTTAGTGTCCAAAGTTAAGTTAGTTCTAGCCCCATCTGAAACCTTGCTGTATAAGACCGCAGCGTACCCATCAAGTCTAATGGGGAACTTGGCTCTCATGGAACGATTAGAAACTTTAAATATGTTTTCCGAGTGTGGAGATGAGGGCTTCTCTATTTACAATAGCTATCTACCCAGTGACCCCATTAAAAGTTACTGATTAATAGAAAACCTAAAGCTTTGGGACTGCACAAATATCTCTTTGTCCTGTAGACGTTTTCACGGATCGCTCTATAGAATGCCGCCCGGC
>ML120528.1:50147-140640 GCA_003788595.2 Choiromyces venosus 120613-1 | reverse complement strand
CCACTCTTTGAACAACACGTAAGAGGCTCGGCAAAATCGGGGATTCCTTCCTTCATCGGAAAGCACTGTAGGAAGAGCCGTCATTGGTTGTTATACTAGTAATACTAGGACACCAAAACACATGGCGAGCGCTTCCAGATTTACACGGAGGTTTTGAAAAGAGGGACTCCCCCATCCCACACATCACCACGGATACAAACCGCTATTACAGACACTACTCTAGACTTTCGAACTATGCAGCTGTTCAAGCCTATGCAGCTGTTCAAGCGTTTCTGCGGGGGAAGTGAGGAACACATTATATTGGTAATGTAAACTCGATTAAACAAATTATGTACTCTAATTCTAACTGAGGTCATAGGGCATACGAACGCTTCCAGGATGAGGGAAAAGAGGTGGTTTTTGTGGGCGATTCCAGGAAAAAGAAGGAGGGAAGTCGAGAGCTCAAGCAACGCCTGGAATATGTAGAGAACAAACTGAGCAACACAGAACGCGAAACTTCCACCCTCAAGAATAAACACCAGGAGACACTTCGCCAGCTCGAGGAAGCCACCAAGGCCCAAGAAAAAAAACAAGCAAGCAAGCTCGCCGACATCAAAAGCGATTATTCTAAACTTGAAGATGAACATAAGGCTACACTTTGTCGGCTCGATAAAGTTGAGAACGAAAAAAAAAAATACTTAGCTCAGTATGGGCAGGCTTCGGAACGCTGTAATAGTCTCTCTACCGAGTGCAAGGACCTTAGCAGAAAGCATAACGACCTTAGCAGAAAGCATGAGGACCTTAGTGGGACGAACAAAAGCCAAGAAGGGGAAATACGCAGGTTGCAGGTGATCATCGACAAGATGAAGGTTGAATTGGCAACACGACTTGGGCAGATCGATAAATTCGCAACGGATATCGCACGCCAAAACCAGCGAGTGAATACTTCCGCAATCCGAGACGATGATCATTTTGGGAGAGAATTCGCAAATCTTGCAAAGGACATACGCAATTGGTCGTTTACACACTTTTTCAAACACGCGAACGCTACTCTTCCGGAAATGAGCGAGGGTCTCGGCGAAGCCATTCGTGAGATCGCAAAGGGGGCCAACTTGCTCGATATTTTCAAAAACCGCGCAACAAGCCGCCGAGTGGTCGCTGGACTGGTTGCCAATAAGCTGAAAAAGCATCTTTTTGTTCCTCCGTTGTTGGGGTTGTTGCCTATGCCTTTCTATGAGTTCGAAAAAATGATCGAAAAGACTGGTAAGTAATCAACCTTTTTCACCGGGCCGGAAGTGCTAACATGAAAAAAGGTGTCCAAAAAAGCCCGTGGTTATCGCAAGCAATCAGTGTAATTGTCAAGGACGAGGAATTCGAACGGCAATTCGGCGAACGTGTTTGTAATTTGTCCAAAGATCTCAGCGAAATGCTAAGAGGACTGGCGGCCCGAGAGTCAAACGAATCCACAGCCTCCAAAAGAGACCAAAAACTACAGAACATAGTCGAACGGGCGGCCAAGCTAGCAAGAGATCTGTCACAACAACCTTACTGGTTCTATTTTCATCGCGTTCCTACTGGGGAGCCATTTGACCCAAACTACATGGAAGATGTTGGGACAGAAGCATCAATGGAGGAAGACGACCTAGGCCCTTGCCATTCGGATTGCAAAGTTTCCTTATCTGTTTTTCCTTTGGTCTACCGTCTAGAGCATGTTGAGGATGGGGGGAGACCGGTTACCAGTATAATTAATCGGGCCTGGGTCACTGTCGAGACGGAAGAGAGTGAGACGGTTGTCGAGCAAGAGGGAGGTGATATGGCCAGCGAAGAGGCCAAAGGCGATGTGGAACCTCAGGGGGAACACTCTAGCGAGTCCTGCGAAAATGGGGGGGGAGATGGGGGCTCAAGGAGGCGGAGAGGGGAGTGAGAATCCCCAACACTCGGAAACGGGGGCAACCGGGGAAGCTAAGCTGGTGGAGGCCTCACCAGAGTCCCCGGGGCCGGTTTAGAAGCGGATGTAAACCTAGCTGGAGGAAAAATGGAAGGGATTTCCTCAGATTGATTGTATCACGGCAACGATGTACTTTGTTCTGTTCTTTTGTTTTGTTTTGTTTTTTTATCATTCAGTTACGTTGGAGTCAGTGACCACAGTATTGTACTGTACAATAAAAAGGTTCAACATGCTTCCTGTAGCTTGTAGGACACAGTGAACTTAACCCTTTACTTAACCACATCATTCTCGTTCTCAGTCCCGCAGCTGCCACCACCGCCAAGAACTTACCCGGCGACTGCTGAGCACGCACTAAAGCATCCCTATCAACCAGATAATACGGTAACATCAACCCCTCGCCAGCAAGCAATGTTAGGCCTCCCACCCTCTTACTAAGGAAGCACCCCTTTTAAAAAGCAAAAAAATACCCGCTCCCCAAAATGATCTTAAGGCCTCCCACCTACATACTAAGTTAGCGAGCGGTCGGGTGACCAAGTACTCGAGTACGAATACTACCGCTAATAGGACAGGAGAACAAGAGCATCATACATGCAGTTATTGCAGGGTGCCTGCAACCCGGTATCTACCATCACTCCCATTGGATTAGAGCGATGTAACGAGTGAGCATGTATGATTGGATATTCATGCGGAGCGGGAGGGAAAGAGGAAGGACGTCTTTTTTTTGGGTTTTTTTTGGGGGTTTTTTTTTGGGGGGGGGTTTGAAACGGTTCGATTGGTGCGGTTAGATGTGGAGAGCGTTGGCATCGCTGGGGCCTTGTGGTCGGACTTTGCTGATCAAGGCGAGATGCGGGAGGGCTTGAGGTAGTGAGGGGATGTAGTTTTTTTTTGCATTTGTAGCGGGGGACGAGTACGGTATTCTTGGCTTCGCTCTGTACGTTGGGGTTTAGCGGGCTAAGTCGATCGATCGGGATACCAGGCTCAGACAACTCTTAGCGAGTTGTGAAGTATGATAAGGCGTTGCACACTCAGTTGACTGAACTCGGGGCATTTGGCTTTATTTTCGCCATGATTTATATGAAGGAGTACTGGTATCGTGAGAATTTTGACTGGCGGTATGATAATTGGTATCACCCTATCGGAAGTGCTGTGTTCCACGGTCCCTCACACCTGATGTACTGTACTCGTTTTCCCAAGGTGTTGAGAATGCTAGGTAGGGAGCGGGGTGTAAGTCAATAAACCTTTCCCAAACAATTCCAACCCATTGGTTGAATTTTGAACATACAAGTGCACATAGTATGATAATGAATCATTTTAAGTCATTTTAACATTTGTTCCCAAAAAGCCATGAAATCCCATTCGTAAGTGAACCAGAGAGGTTCTCATCGTTTCAAACATGATAGTTTATAAAATGAAAAAAAAAGTAAAAAAACCAATTGTGTATAGAAACAGATAAAAATGGAGCATATTGCTCTCTACCTAGAGGTAATTGTAACAAGCCTTCACATAGTCATATACCTTTCCATCAATATCACATTCAAAAACTATCGTAGCTGATTGGATACTCATTAAAAGGTCAAAAGTTATCCTATAGAAGGGTTGGCCGTTGGTTGCGATTTTTTTCTTAAATTTGTCCTTTGGAATCTTGCTAAGGTCCACCTTGAGGTCGCAAACAGGGTATACATCTGTGATAAGGGTCAGCGCGGTCGGGGATATCCATGAAATGTGGTTCAGATGACAAACCGGGTGATGAGCTTGTGTCCGAGGCGGACGCGGATTCACTTGCTAATAGGCCGACGTTGAATTTATTCTCGAGTTCCTCGATTGAGCCTTTATCGACAGAAAATGAGTATCTCACGGGGTCGTTCTCTCGCACACTCTTGCCCTAAACTTTGTTACCACACAATCCCAGAAGAATAATCACCCGTGGCATATTATTTATTTACCCTATGGATAAACCATCGCATTCGGTTCCTACACATGTCCTCTCCAGTGAAAGGATCGGTATATGCATCCCTCTTGGGATGAAAGCCTTCTATGAAACGCGTGCTGTATGAGGTACCATAGTGTTTCGTAACCTTGCGCATGAGAACCATTTCTCCCTCGAGCCCACGTATCACGGCGCCTCGAACGACAGCGGTCCAACTGCCTTTCTATCAGCTGCGAAGAGAGTGAAAAAAGAAGAACCTTCTCATGTTAACTCACGCGTTGGGTGGCTGCAGGATTATCAGTTTCTCGCCATCTTTTGTCGTGATTTTAGCCTCGAGTTGGCGGCGTAGATATTCTGATTCGCCAAATCCCCCGACAAGGACCAGGGCTTTGACCTGGCGAGCCTGGCGAGACTGGCTAAACAGAATGTTCATGGAGAATGTGTCAAGATGCCATTCTCCACCAGAAGGCGGAACATTTGCCTGTAAGTGATTATTAGCGGAAGCAGCCCATAAAAAGCTGGCAGTATCATCCTAACCTGCAATTTCTCCACTTCTTTGACTTGTTGCTGTACTAATTGAATGACCTTCTGCACTACGGGATCGAATATTTTCCTCATCTCCTCTCGATCGATGACAAACAACCCATCCTCTATACCTGCATTTGCGTCATCTGCTACACCAGGGATGGGACAAGTGAAAATATCCTCGTCTTCAGAATCGGTAAAGCCCGGTTTCAAAGTGTCATTGAACTCCTTCATCATGTGTATTCTTCCTTCGGGCCTCATCTTATCAAATCTGGGAAACTCTGTTACCAACATAATCTAAGAGAAGAAGAGTCTAGTACTGACCTGTTGCCAATACGTCTTCTGACCAAGTCTTCGAAACGTTCGTTTAGGGCTGTTGACCCACACATCCCCCCAGTACCTTCAACACATTCTACAACCTCCAACGGAGATTTTTTTGTGATGGTATAAGATATAACATCCTGCTTCTTGTAAGTTGTCTTCATTTGATATCCTCGAGAGTGTCCTCAATGAAACTTTTCTTTTTTTTGGATACTTACTACTGTCCCACCCCCGCAATCCGCCACGACGAATGTATCCCCAACCTGATAAGGTTTAATACTTGTTCAAAAAATAAATCACTTTCATCGAGATGTGAGAATTTACCTGGAGGTGATTAGGCTCGATATCCCTTAAGCAACAGACTGCTGCTGCTTCCGGCTCTGAAATTAAACGAAGAGATGATCCCCCCCCGAAGCCTGCAAGTTCGGCCGCCTGGAGGGTCAAGTTCTTTGCTGCATCGCTCCATACCTGTGGGATTGATAAGCTTGACGAAAACAACAAGTATTAATGACAGTGAACAACCTACCGCAGGAACCGTGAGAATAAAATCAAGGGGTGAGACTTCGACCACTTCTTTTCCAAGGGTCTTCACCAGATGCTCAATGGTGTGTTTGTGTAGCTCGGACAAATAATCGGCCACAACATTGACTGGCCGCTTTCCGGTGGGGATCATCTGCCTTGTCTTGGTTAAGGGTGAATTGGTGGCGTTGGCAAGAGAATATTTAGAAGGATCCAAAAGGAGCTTAAACCAAGCGAGTTTTGGCTCTTTAGAAGGAATTCCAAACCCCCATTTTACACCTGACGGCCCGTAAGATATCTCGCTAGGCACTTTTGCAGATGTCCTGTTTCTCTATAAACACGTCAGGGTTTCGAAATCCAAAAGATAATTAGTCATTGAAAATTACCCCAGTGACCCATCTATCGATAACATTTATCTCTTCGGGAGTAGAGGTGTGAGCCTTTTGTATAAATTTCAAAGATTAGCAAGGTACTCTTGGTTCAAGGGGTAATCTGAACTACCCATGCGATGCCAGAATATGTCGTTCCAAAGTCTACCCCGATCTTGATTGAATTGAAACCTGTGATTTGGGCCATCCTATCGTTCGGATGGTTCCTTCTTTGTTTTAGAAAGTCCAGACAGTTGTCCTTGTGGCTTGGGAGTCTTTCTTCTTTCCTGAGCGAGACTTTGCACTGTGGATAAGATGGTAGATCTAAAAGATCATGAATATATAGGTTTTCTCCAAACAACTTTCTATGAAGACCTGGGTAAAGGAGACTAATAAAGGTAACTCCGGTGGGAGGGGCAAAGCTAGCACTACCTCTCGTCTCTGTTCCGTATCATATCATGGGACGCGGTTGGGGAGCGTATACTTTCCAGAGTGATTGCTGGGAAAATCAGGCCTCCAAAGGTACGTCTATCGCATTTCGCTAATGCACAACAACTCGTAAATATGCCCCACTTGCTCCCCAGTCTTACTGTTAAAGAGTAACCGATATCATTACCACACCAAGGCCTGAACTAACCTGCATCTTGCAACAATACAGACACCAACCTTAGAAGTGCATATCTGGTCGCCTTATCTTTTAATTCAGCCCAGTCTTTGGACAACACGCAAGAGGCTCGGCAAAATCGTGGATTCCTTTCTTCATCGGAAAGCACTGTAGGAAGAGCCGTCATTGGTTGTTATACTAGTAATACTAGGACACCAAAACACATGGCGAGCACTTTCAGATTTACACGGAGGTTTTGAAAAGAGGGACTCCCCCATCCCACACATCACCAAGAATACAAACCGCTATCACAGACAACTACTTCAGACTTTCCAACTATGCCGCCTTACATTAAGCATTTGAGCGGGGGAATTGGGGAACGCATTCCATTGGTAATGTAAACACGATTAAACAAATTATGTACTCTAATTCTAACTGAGGTCTCAGCCATACGGATTCCTCCCGGATGAGGTGGATATAGAGAACAAACTGAGCAGCGCGGAACGCGAAAATTCTGCCCTCAAGAGCAAATACCAGGAGACACTTCGCCAGCTCGAAAAACAAGCAAGCGAGCTCGCCGACATCAAAAGTGATCGTTCTAAACTCGTCGATGAACACAAGGCGACACTTTATCAGCTCGAGAAAGTCGAGAAGGAAAAATCTCGCTATTGTACTAAGTATAAAGAGGTTTCTGAACGCTATAAAAGTCTCTCTACCGACTACAAGGAGCTTAATGGGAAGCATGGCGAACTTAGTGAAACGAGCAAGAGCCAAACCAGAGAAATAAGAAGGTTGAAGGAGACCATGGAGAAGATGGACGCGGAATTGGCAACACAACGTGGGCAGATCGATAGATTTGCAGCGGATATCGCACGCCAAAACCAGCGGGTGAATACTTCCGCGATCCGAGACGATGATCATTTTGG
Organism: Choiromyces venosus 120613-1; assembly: GCA_003788595.2. Lineage (NCBI taxonomy): Eukaryota > Fungi > Ascomycota > Pezizomycetes > Pezizales > Tuberaceae > Choiromyces > Choiromyces venosus. The sequence goes on along the minus strand of ML120528.1, from coordinate 133,523 downwards.
GAGAGAATTCGCAAATCTTGCAAAGGACATACGCAATTGGTCATTTACACACTTTTTCAAACGCGCGAACTCTACTCTTCCGGAAATCAGCGAGGATCTCGGCAAAGCCATTCGTGAGATCGCAAAGGGGGCCAGCTTGCTCGATATTTTCAAAAACGGCACAACAAACCGCCGAGTGGTCGCTGGACTGCTCGCCAATGAACTGAAAAAGTATCTCTTTGATCCTCCGTTGTTGGGGTTGTTGCCTCCGCCTTTCTTTGTGTTCGAAAAAACGATCGAAAAGACCGGTAACTATATCAACCTTTTTCACCGGTCAGAAGCGCTAACATGAAAAAGGTGTCCAAAAAAGCCCGTGGTTATCGCAAACAATCAGTGTAATGGTCAAGGACGAGCAATTCGAACGGGAATTCGGCAAACTTGTTTGTGATTTGTCCAAACATCTCAGCGAAATGCTAGGAGGACTGGCAGCCCAAGAGTCAAACGAATCCACAGCCTCCAAAAGAGACCAAAAACTACGGAACATAGTCGAACGCGCGGCCAAGCTAGCAAGGGATCTGTCACAACAACCTTACTGGTTCTATTTTCTTCGCGTTCCTACTGGGGCGTCATTTAATCCAAACTACATGGAAGATGTTGGGACACAAGCATCAATGGAGGAAGACGACCTAGACGCTTGCCATTCGGATTGCAAAGTTTCCTTATCAGTTTTTCCCTTGGTCTACCGTCTAGAGCATGCTGAGGGTGGGGGAATACCGGGTAACAGTATAATTAATCCGGCCTGGGTCACTGTCGAGACGGAAGAGAGTGAGACGGTTGTCGAGCACGGGGGAGGTGATATGACCAGCGAGGAGGCCAAAGTCGAGGAGGCCAAAGTCGAGGGGCCAAAGTCGAGGGGGCCAAAGTCGAGGAGGCCAAAGTCGAGGGGCCAAAGTCGACGGGGCCAAAGTCGAGGAGGCTAAAGGCGACGCGGAACCTCGGGGGGGGACACTCTAGCGGGTCCGGTGGGGGTGGGGGCTCGGGGAGACAAGGGGGGGGGGTCGGGTTTCTGACCATTCGGAAACGGGGGACACTAGAGAAACCAAATCGGTGGGGATCTCAACAGAGTTCCCGGAGGGGGGAACCCAGAAGCCAGTTTAGAAGCGGATGTAAACCTAGCTGGAGAAAAAATGGAAGGGATTTCCTTAGGTTGATTGTATCACGGCAATGATGTACTTTATTCTGTTCTTTTGTTTTGTTTTGTTTTTTTATCATTCAGTTACGTTGGAGTGAAATCTGCTAGCATCATTCGTAAACGAAATCCTAGTTCCTAACTCTTAAAATCAAAATCAGGCCGATGCACAGGTATTGTTTCAAAGTCCATGCCATATCTCCCGCTTCAGATAGACAGTACCCGTGTAACTGAACTACAAACAATGGCGCTTACAGTCAGTAGACCACGGTATTGTACGATCGTACTGTACAATAAAAAGGTTCAACAGGCTTCCTGTAGCTTGTAGGACACAGTGAACTTAACCCTTTACTTAGCCACATCATTCTCGTTCTCAGCCCCGCAGCTGCCACCACCGCCAAGGACTTACCCGGCGACTGCTGAGCACGCGCTAAAGCATCCCTATCAACCAACCACTCGCCAGCAAGCAATGTTAGGCCTCTCACCCTCTTACTAAGCAAGCACCCCTTTTAAAAAGTAAAGAAATACCCGCTCCCCAAAATGATCTCAAGGGCTCCCACCAACACCATACTAAGTTAGCGAGCGGTCGGGTGACCAAGTACTCTGGTACGAATACAACCGCTAATAGGACAGGAGAACAAGAGCATCATACAGTTATTGCGGGGTGCCTGCAACCAGGTATCTACCATCACCCCCATTGGGTCAGAACGATGTAACGAGTGAGCATGTATGATTGGGTATTCATGCGGAGCAGTTTTTTTGGGGGTTTTTTTTGAAACGGTTCGATTGGTGCGGTTAGATGTGGAGAGTGTTGGCATCGCTGGGGCCTTGTGGTCGGACTTTGCTGATAAAGGCGAGATGCGGGAGGGCTTAAGGGAGTGAGGGGATGTAGTTTTTTTGCACTTGTAGCGGGGTACGAGTACGGTATGCGTGCCTTCGCTCTGTACGTTGGGGTTTTAGCGGGCTAAGTCGATCCGGATACTGTGGGCAAGAGCAGGCGATGGTCTATCTTACTACTGATCCTCGCAGGAATGCCGGAGTACGGCACGGTATGCTGAAGATCATTGGAAACATGGAAACAGAATTGACTTATCATATTACATCCGATACAATCTCTAGTATCTAGTATAGTACAGTGCGTCTCTTTTTCCTTCAATTGATGGTGAGTGATTTTCAGGCTAATGAAGATCGGGCCTGTAACTAAAGACTGAGATATTTTCCAAAACAAAAATTGCCATTAAGAATTGATTACCTTATTCAACCAGGAGCATCGTATTCCCTCTAAATCATGTTCGAGTGATGAGTGTAAGGTGATATATGATTCGCCATTGATAGCATACCTAACTTCCATACGGAATGTGCGGGCAATTCGGAACAGAGTTTACCCTTGTATCAACTTGATTACACGATAGACAAAGAGCATCATATATTTATCAATTCAAGGGTTACAGTATACCCTTCCTTTAGGCACCGGTAGACTCTTTACCACGGAAATTTCACGATTCTGTCATCAATTGAAAGGCCATCTTTATTCACAGCACTTTACATCCAGCATCTCAATTAGAATCAAAAAGTGCTTCTCTACCTTAAAGCATGAGAACCTTTCATCCAGGTTCATTGACTTTTTACTAGCTTGTACTGTACTCATTCGCTTCTACCAGGAATGCCTCCGCAAGCCGAAAATTTGGTGAGGACTCCCGCAAAATATCGGCTGGCGGAGGCATTCTTGGTAAAGACCCGGGAGCAATGTCTGTTGAATCTGTACCTTGACAAACCTCGAGCAATTTGTCGGGTTACAAGTGCTATTGGAGTACTAATCGTGCAAAAACAAAACTTGATTCCCCAGGCATGAGCCGTTTTCAGGGTGCCTTCTGCGGGTATCCATTCCAGGGTGAAATCGATTACGAGAGAGCAACCCGGGAACCGCGCGATACTAATAATTAAGTGTATGGCGAAAGCCAACCATGGCCTCAAATTATCTATCTCACAGCATGCTAGGATTCTATATCATACGTCGTGGTAAAAGAATCGCGAGATCGAAAGCAACAGTCACTTGACCAGAAACATTATTGACCGAGTGTGAACGTACCTACCATTCTGAGTAAAAACGGCGGATGAAAATGGTAGACAATGATTTCGTTGGAGTTCCACAAATTGCAAAGGAGTGACAACACATGGGCTTTATGTAGATTAAGTGGATCCCCGGAAAACTGCTTCGGAGCCCGCTAGTATGGTTCGAACAATGGGCCTCAACCTACCAGGAACTATTCACCCGCACTTAGGAATCGCCTGAGGTGCTAGGTTAAGTTTGGCGCAAGGGTGGGAGAAGCGCGCGTAGCAAGCCTCGCTGGGACAATTAAGCAGGCAATAGGGATATTCTCCTATCATCCATTATTACACGTTTTATAATAGCCATACCTTCCCCCGCGTTTTTGCTGCATCATGACAACTTTTGAGAAATGTGGGAGTACATGTATGGATAATCAATGATAACTAAAGACTTGAGCTGTTGAGGTATCAGGCGCCGTCCGATGCTTGTTTTACCTTCAGGGTAAAGGCCTAAACCCTGGCAGATGTATTCAAGATGGACTCCAGTAGCCTCAGCACCTCGCCAAGGCCAGCAATCAAAAGCCGGATACGAAAGGCTATATCAAAGGTTTTAAGGCAGGAAAGTTCTCTCGAGGACAACTGCCGCGCGCGAAAGTGCTAGCCGTTTCCTACCGCTCTGTCTTTTTCCATCCTACTGTGAGATTCTGGGTTTTGGTCTCGATGTCCATTGCCTTCGTCTCTTTATAGAGAGAGCTATGGTAGAGTACCACCCTCAGTGGTCAACAATGGTGCACCCTTGATTTTTCTCGTGCAATTCATTTTTTGCGAGAGATACTTACACTCGGTTTCTGGCTTAATCCTCTCGGGAACAACTTATGGTACTGCACTATCACTATTTTTTATATTTCAAGCTGGAATCCGTCGCGTAATCTACTATCCGAACTACAGTACTGTCCACATAAATTGAAAAGTTGCAGCATAAACAGATGAACAGCTTGACATGGCCAAATTGCACTTAGTCCAGGGTACGCGTAGGCAAAGCAATCCCACCTTTGACATCATAATTCAATGTAAACCTCAAAGCTCAGGCCTATGAAGAAAACACTTCATCAAAGAGGCAGTTATAAACCTCACCCGAGAAATTTCGTCCCACATTTTATCTCTTTCCTTTGAGACATTTTGAGTGAAGTCGGAATTTTTTTTCTTTAGTCTTAGATTGAGAATCTTGTGTGTTCGCAAGCTTTTTCTGCATCATAAAAAATGACTCGGTTTTACATATATATAGATGAAAACCAGATCTTACAACATCGTTAACCTTACTTAACTGGTTCCATAATACCACAACGGAATTACCCGAGCCCCCAATCAACTTTAAAGTGAGCTTCTGTTTACTCGTATGATACAGCATATGTCTCCCGGCGTTCCAAGCCCGATTTGCTCTAGCGATCACCCAGCACGATTCTAGCGTAAAAGCTCGATTAATCAAACGTTACGTGGTTTCTTGGAAAGTTCCCTACGCTTGAAAAAGTGCAAAAAATGAGCACCTTCAGAGGGGGATAAGAATTCAGAGGGGGATAAGAAAAAAACTGAATTTTCTTGACCTTAATGGTGGAGATAACATTATCAATATAGCGTAGGAATAATTTATTGGAGGATTCGCGGTACTTAGAGAAGGAAGCATGGACTGTTTATTGGCGTGCATTAAATTTCGATTTGTTTTTTCTTCTTGTTTCTCACACATTGGCATTTAATGACAACACATAAGTTCGCACCCCCGATCCCGGCGATAATCTAGCCCGGAAACTTGTTTGAGCGAGGGGAGATGGCGGTTCGATTATAGGTCCTTTTAATGCCTCGGTTTGCTGGGTGCCGCACTCGGACATTCCGGGATCGTTGGTAACTGGGATAGTGTGCCAACCATTTCTGATTCTGATTTTGATTCTGATCGCCAGCTGCCAGTCTGTCAAACTTTAGGTGCAGATTCATAGGGTTGGCCTGGCCGCTTGTGATCACCGGTTAATATTGAGAGGTATGAAATTTACAAGCGAGTGACTTGGCATGATAGTGAGGTGGCAGAACAATCCCCTCTACAATCTTTCACTCCATGTGAGGAGAACAAACTACATACTAACAATTCAAGTTGGACGATATACCTGTCAGAGAAAATGATGGGAAAGGTTGGGAGATCAGAAGATCTCTGCAAGCAAGTTACCCCAAGTGTCCCTTAATCTTTGCAACATCTCCTCTCTCCAAACTTCTAATTAGTCATCGTTGCTTGCTTCACATCGTGCTTCGCCGCCCCCAGAAGATCTGCACAATCACCCACAGTATTTAGTAGAAACTATGATATTAGTCTACTGTGGTCATATGGAGTCCTACCAGCACACGACTGCGAAATGATATTTCTCTTTGCCAAAAAAAAAAGTCCTTGCTGAAAACAATGAGCAACAGCATCAGCTCTCCACTAGGGCTAGAGCAATTGAAGAAGGGTGGTGTTACCAGAAAGGATATGGTTTAAGTCAACCGTTGAGATAATTACTCAAACAGCCATCAATCTTATATTTGATTCCCCCAATGTCCGTGCGTGTAGGAGTTAACGTCGATATGCAAATCTTTGTACCCAATTTTTCTCGTCACTCAGTATCTCATTTTTGTTATCATTATCCTCGTCTTCCTCACCCTTCTCCATATTCTCACCGCTCTCTTCCTTATTAAGTTACTTAGCAATTCGGGAAACACATAGCAGCTAGCACAATTAGGCTCCTAGACTTCTACATTTCACTCATCGATAGCTCTGGTTTCATATTCTGGATCTTCGTTTGCGGGTCCCATATTTTAGTAGTATCCCCCGCTCTATCCAATGTTAGGCTCATCTAGGGAAAGAAGGAACAAAATACTTGATGAGGAAACCCACAAGGAAGCCTTATGTTTAACACAGGAAAAAAAGTGCCGGATGAGACCGGATGTTTCCGTTCGTCTCTCTTCATCCGAGTCTGTCTCTGTGTGTGAAGCTGACACATGTGATTGCCATGAAGCCATTCCCGGACGTTGTGGGTTAACCCCCTAAGCTACCTTAAGCTGTCCTTTTCAGGCTTTTCAATCCAGGATGTAACGAATACGACCATGGTAGACTTTGGCAGTGAGTAAGGGTGATTGATTCGGCCTGCGCAGAGTTCTAACGAATTCCTAACCTGCGGGAGCCTCATCCTCCTTTTTCTTTTGCAGAAAACCATTGTCGGTTGTGTATGACGCGAGTGCAGTATCGTTCAAGCTTCAGTAGAACCGTGACTATAAAAACAGCTAAAAGGCAAAAGTGAGTGCTCTTCAATGCGCAGAGTAATCGACGATATTCGAAATGCTCAATTTTGAGCATCGTATTAGGTTGACTCGAATCCAGAGAACCAATCATAACCTATCACTCGAGACGAGTTGAATAAGTGTCCCCCAAACACGGATTTCTTTGTAGTCCAATCTGTTGGAAGTTGCTCGAAGGTTATGGGAGGATGTCCGGCATTGTAGTTTGTTTCGGAAAACTGGAGTTGGGAGATTATAGGAGAATGTTCTTTGTTAGTTGTTTCCCATTGTCATGGTGGGAACGTTATGGGAGTGTGCGGAGGATTTTGCACATATGTGGTGATCCATGGAAGGGTCAGGATTTCCTTATTATTATCATATATACTCCTGTTATTTTTGCTTTAGTTAGAGAGGTAATAGACAAGACATTACGAGGTTATTACCATTCCCCTACTACCTTTCCTAAAGTCCCACACGAATCCGCCCACTCTACATTATCCACTGCACTGCCGAATACCCCATCCAGATACCTTTACTGACACAATCCCTGTTTGATGTCCTTCATTGGGCCCACTTACTGTGATATTTTTTCCTAGTGAGATACGGGCTTCTTTTGGGGAAAATTTTAGCTGATCGTGTATCTTGTGAACTTAATGAGTTTGTTGGCTGAGCCTGGGTTGTGCTTCCTTGGGTTGGGTCCGCCCTTTTTAAACCCAGGTAAACCCATTAGAAGGCTTTTTGGAACCAGAAATAAGGGTTCCGAATCGGAAAATCAGGTTTTATTTTCCTTCCTTGTGAAATCCCTCTTCCTCCTCTAGGTCTAAGGTCACTAGAGATCCAAGGTCTTTTATGTACCAATCCAGCTAAGCCATCTGCGTCTGGTAATTTGTTGGGACTGTGTGATGCCAAATATAATCGCAATGTTAGGGACGCAATGGTTTTCATAGTTGCTCATACTTTGTCATAGATTATTCTGTCGATTAACTGACGATAATGACCATACTGGAAAAAAAATTGTTCCAATAACAGAAATCCCGAAAGTCCAAACAGCAGCCCGCAGTTTCCCCCAGCTTAAGAGGAGAAGAGAAAGTTGTTAGAGGTTACGAAAACCTCCGTTATCCGTTGGGCACTTCGTGATCCCACTAGACTCCCGAAAGTCTCCACTAGTCTTGTCTATTTGGTGTTAGTATTTTCACTAGTTTTGTTCTAATTTTTTGCTTCTAGATTTTCTTCGTTCCTTCTGTTACCTCTAGACCGTTCCTTCACATTTGTTTTCATTCCAGACCTCCCCGAATATCTGTATATATGTGCGGGCAGACGCCCTTACTGAAAAAATCAGCGTTCGTGCTTTTCACTTCGTGCCAGCCACATCCACACAAAAGTGTCATGAAAGCAGGGGCAGACTTTTGTTCACAATTTTGAAATTAACTTTTTTTTCTCCACACCTCCCCCCCCCCTAAAGCTTTAAGAATATTTCCAACTTTCCCTTCTCCGCTACCTTGATATCTAAACCTTTTCCCGAGGCCCAAAAGGCTAGAGGTTGGGAGAAGGTGTGCAAATACAAGCCGCTTTGTCATAACAACGGAGCGAGAGGAGGAGAGATGGTGAGAGAGTATGCTTTGTAAATGTGCAATCACGAGATACACAAATACAGGTTTATACTTATTAGTTTGTAGGCTAGGATATATCATTGAGATAAAAGCAATCAGCAGTGAATGTGTTTGGATAGGGTGTGTATTTGGGTGTTCATCAAGCTTACGATGAGAGACGGGAAACGAGTGATTTCCTGTGATAGCTTTTGTTTATCATACATCGTCGATAAGTATGTGCGCAACGGGCATGAGAAGGATAAAGAGGTAATCATTGACTCTCACTAACTCTCCCACGCTACCTGGGTCGCTATAAATAAAACCGGCTAACAGCCCTACTCCGCCGCCAAAAAAAACACAGCAGGAATATATGTTTCAGTTCCCAGAAACAATAGCTAAATTCACTGGTAATAGCGACAAAGGGGCCCCAACACTTTATCCTCAACCTACTCAGGCGTACACCATCGACTCCCATAATTATATCTGATTGAAAGAGTTGTATCAAGACCAACACCTAAGTATCGCAAAAAAACCACTCCATTATGGAAGCAAACCCCCACTAAGATAAGAGCTCATCCAAGCTCCAAAACCCCACCAGGCCTAACAAAAACACGCAAAAAAAACCCAGCACATTCCCTAAGAAACTCTAACTTACTTAAGACCCCCTCACCGTTTCCTTACCTACACACAGCTGGCTAGCTAAATAAATCATCTGTGAAATTAAGCATGCCCTATTCCACAGCCATCTTCCGCAGTACGCAGTTCATGTGTTGGCAGTGCGGGCCGCGCACGGTCGCGCATGAAAAACTAAACTAGGCATCACAGGAATTTTCGAAATACCCACAAAGTTACCAGGAAACCTCAGCTTTTCAGACTATCAAGAAAAGAATGAAGACCTGGCATTTGGTATTCTGAGGTTTTGAAATTTGTGGATTGATTAAGGGAGCTATAGTTTGTTGAGCTGGGGGGCTTTAGGATTCGCTGCTGGCCTTTTTTACCTTCGGAAAGTATTCACAAGTCTACATATCTGCTCACTTATTGAAGTTTGTGTGGCTGACGGGTGAAGTCAATATGCGCAGTATGCCTGCCGTGGCAATAGTGTGAGTTTTTGTAACTTTTTGGAGATAAATCCAAACTTACTATTACTACGAAAACAGAACATAAGTTATCAAGGGTTGAATATTTCATGTCATACCCCCATCCAATTAACCCCTGTCCTCAGTTAACTTAAAGTTCACAGGCTTCCACCCGGAGACGTCAAACCCCATTACCCACCGCCTACCTACTCCTTCCAAGAAAACGTCACCCCCAACATCCCTACCATATAGTACTGTACACCCTCCACCAACCACAATCTATCATACAAAATCAATCCCTACTCCCGCCCTCTCTGGGAAAGGTAAAAATATGAGAAAATTGTCTGGGTCAAGATATTCGAAATACCTTCCAACCTCCAGAATCGCAATCTTCAATAACTTCTCACCTAAGTTTCGGTAGTTCATTGCAAGTACTGTTCCTTTCTCATGTGGTTACGATTACCAAAAGGAAGATACTACTGGTATAGTATGGCAATGTGTGTGTGGGGGGTCATTTCGCGTACTGTACCTGGCGATAGAGACCAACCCGGTATATTAATATATATATATCTTTCGAGAGAACAGCCATAGGCTCTCCATCATGTGCAGTGCTAAATACAGTAGCGAACCAGATCCCACCCCCGGAACGGCCAATAGTACAGTACCATACCGAGTGACACCCCATGACCGCCCTCACCCACGACACCACAAACCCCTTAAGCCAGCACCCCGCCTCCCATCCTACCCGGCCCCCGCTAAATCACAAACGAAACAAGCTAAGCTACACCGAAGCGAAAAAAACAAAGCAAATCACAACTTCAAAAACCGACAATTGTGATAAGATCTTGCCAGCCCGGACCCGGGCAACCCCCCACGCAGAGCAGAGCAGCAGCATGTGTAAAAACAAGCTTACAACATGATAGTCTAGACCGAATTGAAATGCCAAACCCTCAGTGAATCAATTGTGCTCAATGACATCTTGCTCATCGAGGCTACTACAAGATGTACAGTATAAGAAAATCGCCATTCCCAGAAGTACTGTGCATTGCGAGAGAGATGGAGAATTCTTGATCGGGCCAATTTAGTATTTCCAACCATCGAGCAATCAAAAAAAAAAACAAAAAAAAAACAAAAGTAAAGAGTGGAGAAAAAGTAAACAAATCCCTAACATACAAAAAAACAAGACAAGATTTTCCCCATACCAAAGTAGAGAAGAAAAAAAAAAAAAGCAAACCAAACACCCCAACGACCAGACAAAAAATAGAAAATAGAAAAGAAAAGAAAAGCAAATAAACGCCAAAACCTCAATCTACAAAATGGACTGTACTCCTACACCATCAAGATTTTTGGGTTCTAAGTTGAACTGGCTTTCTAGCCTTGCTTTGTGCAACCCCGCCGTACGACGTCCAAAACCCCCGCATCATTCACTGCTCACAGTCGCTGATGCGGGTGCTTCTCGTCAAACTCCCTCCCGCCTGAAAGTACACATGAGAAGCACAACACCCACGCGCAGAAGCCAAGTACCTTCCCGGACCCGCTGAGGATCTTCCTCGGCAAGGATTTCTTGCTCTTGACGGGTGGAGGTTGTGTTTGTGAGTATGCGCGTGCGGGGACTGTGTGCGAGTAGGATCGTTGCTGGCGTTGGCGAGGTCGCGCGCGCGGGTAGGTTGTGTTGGTGGATTTGGGTTTTATGGGTTCTAAGGTGGTGAAGCGGAGGGCTGGGGTGTGGGCTGTTGAGGAGGAGGATGTGGAGGTTGTGGAGAGGGTGCTTGTGGAGGTTTTGTTGGTGGGCATTTTAGATTGTGGGGAATGGGTTGATGGGTAGGTAGATGGTTGAATGGATAGGTATCATAGGTTGGTAGGTGGATGCTTGGATGAACTGAGGAGGTAAGGTACGATAAATCGATGCTATCGGTTCGTCCGTTGCGTCGGTAGTGACAGTGCCAACCGGTAGTCTCAGAAACCGAAATACGGTAGTTGAGTCGTTGAATGCTTTCCTTCCGTAGAGCCTAAGTCAAGTGAACAACCCCCCTAGGTAGATAACTTAACGAATTGAAGAAAAGTACGGTAAGTTAAAAGAGATGCACAAAGTAAATCCGGTACGGTAGAAGGAAAAGGAAGAAAAGTGGGAACCAAGAAGGCTTAAATATGTTCCCCACATACAGTTCTCTCCTTCCTTCTCGCCTTCTTCTCCCGCAATGACTGACTTTTACCCCCGGCCTAACACTCCACAAGACAAGGCTTCCATTTCACGAAGTAAGGGCAGATTCTTTAAAGAAAAAAAGCATAAATATGATAGGTTGAAAAAGACTGAGAGAAAGTGTGGGGTCACGCCCATTGGAAACGTGACACATAACCTATCAAGGTTAGCCGAGTTGAAGTGGAGTTTGCTTCTAGGATCGGATCGGTAAACATGGATCCCTGTGAAGGGAAGGGCAAGACACAATGACCTCAACCAAGCGAGCAGACAAGGACAAAGATAAAACTCCCCACGTCAGAAGTATGAGAACTGTAGTGATGTGGAGATCAATTTCTCGCCGGTAACGTTGCTGTACGGTAGTCCGATAGATGGTAATTTATTCATCCATCCACCCATTCATGTGAAGGTGCGGTGGGAGAGAACGCATTGTTGGGCCGGTGAAATTGGAATGCCTGGTCTGCTGTGCTCGTGTGAGTGAGTAACATGGAGGCTGTGATCAAGGCAGCCTAGGGGAGAGCCCCCAGTTCTCGTGAAATTTAAGCCGTGATGATATCAAATACAATTCACTATCTCTAAGTTTACAAATGAGCCTCCATCGTGCAAACCATCATATCATAGATATCAAACCTTAAACCAATTCTTAATCCATCCACCCGCCGAGGCTTGACACTCCGTCCAACCAACTAAAAAAGCTGGCTCTTATCACCGAAAACATCGTTAAATACAGCAACAAGCCAATCCCCCCCCCCCCTTCTCTCTCTCTCTCTCTCACTCTCTCGCAGAGTGTGTTTTGTCCTTGTTCAAGGAAGTGTACCGGCAGATCGGGAATACATTACTGATTCGGTTGCAATTCACGTTTCACCAAAGCCTCCCTCATAACCATCCCGCGTTTCGATTGCACCTTTCTTTCAACCCCCACCTTATCCTGACCGCGCTCCTGGTTTATTCTATCAGGTTCTGTAGTTATGCAACCTCAATCATGTAGGGATGCCCTTTTCGAATCCCAGTAGACATCCCAGAAAAACCTAAAGTCACGTGACTGGGCCAGAGTATTTATCTCGCTCCCCTTCCCCCGCCCTCCTTCCCTCGCCCTTTCCTTACCTATGATAGATACCCAGCTACGGTATCCAACTATGTGTCATAGCGGATATGCCGCAGGTTGCTGCGGATGTTCCCTTGCTACGGTACATCACTCGGTTATATTACTTCCAGTCGGTGAGGTGAACTAACAAACAACATGCAGAATGACTGCAAGGTGGCTTGTTTATTGCAGGTAGGGAGGACTAGCAGTGGGTGATGTTTCCTGTCTTGATCGTCAGGGCTTGTGATAGTCAATTGAAACCTGGGGGTTTTCTCACCGATGTTGAGTTTGACAGACAGTTGATGTGGCGGGAGGAAGTGAGGGAGGTTGTACCACAGTTGTTGCAGCCGGACCTGCCCACTGGTGGGAACAGTGGATAGGTGTTGGGTTATTACTAGCGGTGAGGTTTTGCGACTCGAGGGGTTTTCGCGAGGATTGCTGAACATAGAGGGGCCTATGGCGCTGGATATCGTGCGATAAAAAAAAAAAAAATCCACAGATCATCAACAATGACTTCCTAATGCAAAGCTAAAGCGATTGAGTAAGGTAGTGAGAAGTGGTTCTTACATGGGGGTTTATTCCAGGGCAACTACCGGTACTGGCACTTAGGGAATACCGTATTCTGTCACCGAGTATCACTCTCGCCAAGAAATGTTTCGCTTGTCAGGTCGAGACATGTTGGAAGATCGAGGAAGTCAACGTCAAGAAGGTGGGCCGATTTTGTAGAAAAAGAGATCGTTGTATATTCACCTGTTACAGAGAGAAGGGAGGGAGAGGAAAGAGAGGGGGAAGAAGTAAAAGGGCAATAAGGTACTGTAACTGAACGAAGGTATGCTGCAAAGGGAGCGACATGGCGCGGCGAGAAGCAAACAAGGTGGCGACGCTCAGCCATAGTTTCCAACAAGACATACTACAGTAGGCTTGTATCGAACGTATTGAGATTTTTCGGGCTAAAGCATGCTCTTATGCGAGATGATAATGTTAAAAACGGCCGCTGGACCCATCCTGGACTCGAGCACAAACATTTCTGCGATAAAAGAGACTCAAAGTATTGGAAAGCACGAGGAAGATATTCAAGTGGAACGGCATTTCTATCTCGGAACGGTATTAGGGAATGACTAGTGAGAATGAGGAAAGGAACGGAGCTCGAGGATTTCCTTGTGTACTATGCTGTTGACACCGTGATTGAGTAATCCCTGAAAACTTTCTTCACGCGCCGTCCTTCCCTCTTATAAATAATCACAAGTAATAACCTGTGTGCGAACCACACATCGCCGCCTGCGAGTGCCCTTTGCCCTAAAACTTATTCCCATTGTTTCCGTTTTTTTTGTTCCGTCCGTTATTAGGGGGACCCACCATTATAGAATACTATTAGTATACCCTAAACCCTGTTTCTGTTTTTTTCCGTTTTTTTTAAACATTGTTTTATTCGCCTGTTCTACTGCACCCACCATTATATATTAGTATGTTTGCATCCTAACTATCTCCCGCACTTGGCTCCGATGCAGAAATAACGGGCTGAGGTGACGAATACAATACCGAGCTGCTGTGTGTTTATCAGTATTGAAGAGCTGTCTGGCAACAAATTTATTATTTTCTAAGTCTAACAACTAACAAGTTTATACTTCTATCATGCTTAAAATTTTACACAAGGAACGCCTCCGAGAGGTGTGAAGTGGGCGAGGGAAATGCGCCAGAAAAATTAAGAGGTATGTACTATCATACCTAACCTTTTGTTAAGTAATCGTGTTATGTAATCATGTCACCTGGTGTGTGTTTTTGGTTTTTATCTTTTTTTTCGGCCATGTTATCATTATTTCTAACCCTGACCTAACATTCGTAATATGTGTGTGATTTTTGAAGCAATAGCCATGAGATGATTGGGCTTCGCCCAACAATCCTCAATTCTTTCTTCTGATTGACACCTCCTCAATCACCTTTCCTCCCCCCCCCCGACTAACCTTCCATCAACCATCCTTGCCCTAGCATTCAACTTCCTCCACCCTTCAGCCCTCAACTTCTCCACACTGCGCATAATGGCCCCATTTACCCACCCTCTCATCCCTCCTTCCTCCGGCCAAACAGTGATACACCACATCTGCAATTCGTGCCAGAAGTAGCCGTAAACCTCCCTTCCAAGTCCAACCTTTGCCAAAGCGTATCTGGCAAATGCTTGTGGCTTAAGGAAGAATATGTTACCATCTTCAGATATGGGCGTCATTTTGGTGCGAACTCCTCCGACAATGATCGGGAGGATTTCCAGCTGCGTCGAAGGATTGTTTGTAGAACCGTCGGCAGAAAAGGCGGGATGCGGAGAAGCTAGCTGAGTTCTCAGGCAAGCATAGAATTTATGAGCATATGATTTTGATCCAGAGTAGGTTGGTGTCCCCGGTCTATCACTCGATTATTAATCCCTCTCAATCCTGATACACCTTCTCAGCGGAGAGAGAAACTCGCAGTGTTATAACAGCTCCAACACTGTCCATCCCAAGCACACAGGCCCTTCCAGCAAACCAGCCATTCATAAGAGCTTTGACTACCAATACTCCGAACGTAACATTCACAGCCACGTTATCGATGACCTCCTCATCACTTAATTTTGCGAAAGCCCTTACAGGCGGGAGTGCGCCGGCGTTGTTGATCAATAACGTTACGCGGATGTCCGGACCCAGGTTCTGCAGGGCTTGAGTTATAGCTCCTGAACAAACGTGCGCTGCGTCGATGGGTAACGGAAGGATTG
This sequence comes from Choiromyces venosus 120613-1, assembly GCA_003788595.2. NCBI lineage: Eukaryota > Fungi > Ascomycota > Pezizomycetes > Pezizales > Tuberaceae > Choiromyces > Choiromyces venosus. The sequence continues at coordinate 118,326 of ML120528.1, read as the reverse complement.
TCTGGCGGGGGTGCTTTTCACGGAGATGTTCCAGTAATGGTTGGATGCGTGCTTGTGAACGGCCGTGGAGGATTATATTCCACTATGAGCTGTTAGCAAGGGTCGGGAGGAAGGAAGTGGTGAGTGGGGGAGAGGGTGTGAGGTACCCCTCTATTAGCTAGTTCCAAAGCAAATGCCCTGCCTATGCCGTCCGTGCTTCCGGTGATCAGTGCAAAAGAATTTGGGGGTGGTAATGCTCCTCAAGATATTTCGCACCATTGTGGAGGAGGTGGGTGTGTATTGTCCGTGGGAGTGACAGAAGGCAGAGCAAGATTTGCAGGAAAAGATGCAGGGTGGTGGAAACTCCGCTACTGTCATCTACAGCATTATACTGGAGAAATACTAATACGCTGGGTTACTGCACGTATCCGGGCAATGCGCTGCTTCCGCAAAAATTATCTGATTATCGGCTCAACCGGGTAATCAGCGGTGACTAACCGAGAATAGGAATGCCTCTTGGTTCACCCAGAGATCATTTCCGTGTACAGTGCGAAAGTAATCAGAATACCTGTAACATGAGCTGCAGCACCGTATGCATTATTCGCGTTAGTGTTACATGAGCTTCGCTGTGCTCAACTTGGCCCTGACGCGAAAGAGAATTTGGATGGGTATAAATTTTGATTAGTATTGGAACTTGTGAGCCTCTAAGCTCATTGGATTCTGTGGGGACAAATCCAAGTCACGAACAGGGATACCCCTCCCCCCATGGTCGCGCCTTTGGCCCCTCCTTGCTCGCATTCCTCATGACGCAAGGAACGACTATGCAACCGTTTCTAATGATATATCAGATGAAGCGCGAGTTAAAACACTTGAGAGAACATAAACTTGCACTCTATGCAAAATATGAGGCCCCGCAATAAGTTCCCTACAATTCCCGTAATAGGATACTTTTGGAATCACTAAATGTAAAAAGATAATTGAAGTGATTGAACAAACAAAAAAAATTCTTGTATGAGAGTTAACACCAGCCACCCCCCAGGCTCGCCCAGAGCACGTGATAATTCAATAACCAAAAAGAGGTTGGAACTCACTGACAAAATCCATCCCTCTTCCACCACCACCTAGGTGTTTAGGTAAGCAAGCCCGTCGATCAGACCTTGAAGTAAACTTCAGGGCACGTTCATTAGGGGGATTTCACAATCAGGAATTCGGGATCTTTCAGGTTGTTGCTATGACAACAGGTCACAGGTTAGGGCTCATGTCCCATCTAAGCGATAGCTAGCGATAGCAAAAGATAAAAATTCTGTTATCTAAGCAGAAAGATACCAACTTTTTTTGAGGAGGTAAACAAGTGCCAAGTGCACTGATGACTGCAGTAAGATTGATGACCACAGCAAGATTATTCCTCTGCGACGACCTCCCTACCTCTACCCTGCTACTCAAGGACCCAGAAGAGGGCAGAAAGCTGAAGTAAGCTCTGCACTCCAAAAAAAAAGTGAAAAGAATAGAATTTAAGAAGGTCTGATCTTGAAAAATAGGACGAAAAATAGGAGGAGGAGTGATTTATACCACAATACACTCTAGGAGTCAAGCAGTAAAGTCTGGATTTTGGCAAGCATTTCTTTGGTGCATGGTTAACCCAATTCTAATAGATTTTTAGATGTATCATGATCAGGAAATTGAGGTTGCAGCCTTTGTGACAGTTGCAGCAGTCAGTGGTGGGGCAATGGCAATAGCAGCTGTAATGGAAGAATCTAGGTGGGATAGACATGGGCCAATCAGGAGACAAAGGCAGTATCATTACAGGCAACCATTATATGTACCAGTTGGATATATCTTTAACCTCAATAACCTCTCAGATACATGGTGTATTGAATTTTTCGGTAGGTTTAAAAACATATCTGAATCCAAAAACCCAGGATACTGCAATAAGAAATGATACAGTTTCTGATTAGTGGTACTAATAATAAGTGAATTCAGGTTTCCACCTACAGTCATCCAATGCCTCCTACCATACCTTGTCCTTTCTGAAATTTGTTACCGCAACCGTTACCAATGTCCTGAAGAGAAAGCCCTATGTCTCCTTTTATTTCGCCTTGCTGCCCCAAACTGATTGAAGGAGAATATGAAGCTATTTGGTCATTCAAGATCATGGCTTTCATCAGTCTTCAATGATATAGTGGAGCATATTGTGAATTGATATGAAAGGCATTTAGCTTGGAATTCTCAACGCTTGACAGCGGGAAAGATTGAAGAATATTCAAGGGCAGTTGAAGAAAAAGGTGGAGTAAAAGGAGTTTAGAGATTTATTGATGGAACTATGCGAGCAATATGCCGGCCAGTTGAGTTTCAAAGAAGGTATCATTCAGGATATAAAAAGTATCACTCATATAAGTTTCAAGTAGTCATGACACCAGATGGGTTACTATCATCTCTTACTGGTCCATGGCCTGGGCAGAAAGGTGATTGGGGAATGTACTTAGAGTTAGGACTTGAACGGCACTTGCAGGAAGTCAATGAAGGTGGAGATGCAGAAAATAGCTTATATCTCTATGGTGATCCTGCATATGCACTGTCATATGGCATCATAAGTGGATATAAAGCTATAGTTAGATATCCACTCTCTCCAGTTTTGAAGGCAGTAAATGCTCATATGTCTGGTATGCATGTTAGTGTTGAGCATGGGTTTGCTAAAACTATCAATCTTGGGGGATTTAATGGGTATAAGAGTGGACTAAGGAGTGGAATATCTCCAGTTGCAGGATATTTTATGGTTGGAGTGCTATTCTCTAATATTCACTCCTGTATTTATAGGAATGAAATATGTATGTGCTTTCATTGCAATCCTCCTTCCTTGAATGAGTATCTTACGCTTCCTATCTAAGATATAACTTTTAATTTTTATGTTTATTTATTATGCTTATATTGCTTTCAAAAGAGTGGTCTGCTGCTCTGCCTCATGTGCAAATGATTAATGAAAAGACAAGGTGACTTGCATATGGAAAATCAGACCCGGTTCCGGAATCTCTGCTGCCATCTACCAGTATTATTTCTTATTCCCTTTTATTTTATGAACTGTATGAACTGAAGCTAAATGGTTCTGCTTGGTGTTTGTCACAGGTTTTGGAATAACTACCCAAGAATGAAAGCTTACTCCCGGGATGATGGATGAAGACGAATTCCCAGCTCTGGCCCTATCGACTAAGGAGAATGTAGTAGCATTACTACTGATAGCTAGCACATTGAAGTCAAAGAAGCCACCACCAAGGCCGATTGGGAAGATAAAGGATGAAAGTCTTGAAGCTGCGAAACTTGAGCTAGCTTGCCCTATTCAAGCTAAGGGAAAGGCAGTCTTGCCTTCGGTTAATACTACTGCCACTGCTGTAAGCTCCTCTGGACCTCATACTATTTCTCTTGCCATTGTGACATCCAGTACTGCCTCTTATGAAGGGACAACTCCAATATTCTCCAATATCTCCTGTGCCTTTGACTGCCACAAGTGCCATCAAGCAGGGTCGAAGGATAATTAGAATCGTGTCTTCTAGCTCTAGTATCCTCTAGTATCCATTCCCCAGCCATCAAGACACCTCTTGGAGGAGGGATTGGTATTGGTGAGAGTGATACTGCATCCAATGGTGGAAGTGGCAGGCCTGTCAGCCCTCCACCTAATTCTCAGTAGTCTTCTACAAAGGGCAAGATAAAGAATGCACTAAAGAAAGAGAGGATTGCAGCGGCAAGGAAAGAAGCTAAAAAGAAAGAGAGGGAACATGAGAGACTTAAGCAAGGATCTATGATACAGGCTCCTGTGTGGGTAGGATGAAGAAGAAGAGACACAAGAAGGATACTATAATTGGTGGAGGAGATTCTGTTGCTCATTAGCAGTAGCAGGCAATGAATGTTAGTATGAGGGAACAGTGATCCCAAGCGGCCAGTCCGACCCATAGTCTAGCCTGCAGGTTAGCAGTCTGGCCAGTCTGGCCATGATTCTGAAGAGCCTGGGTCAGTCCGGCTTAAATTATTTGCAGCAGCCAAAGCCTGGTAGTGCCCAGGCAACCAACAGGTCGAGAGGTTAGGCAACCCAGGCCGAAGCTGCCAGATGCCCAGGCTAAACTACCAGATGCCCAGGTCATCCATAGATATCCAGTGGATGTGGAATCACAATGTATCAGCCATATACAAAGCCTGCAGGTGGCCCAGGCTGGGTCCAGCTTTGGTTTTGAAAAGCCGCTTTCCCACAGTCCGGCCCAGCTATCCCAGAAAAAGCCTAGGTCAGTCTGGCCATACCCAAAGCTAGACAGACTGGCTGCTTGGGATCACTGTGAGGTAATTTTGAGTAGCAAAGGAAGAAGAAAGAACAAGGAAGTTGTCAGAATGATGTATGTAAGAATTTCAATTTCCATCATATAGCTTGTATACAATTGCCTCAAGTATTTTGTTTCCTTGCTCTTACTGTACTCATAGCTCCTTGCGCTCCTGCAGATCTTCCTGTATTCTTTCCTTCAAGTTCTGTACATGATCTTCTAAACCCTTAGCAGAGCCTTCCCTTAATCCAATCTTCTCTGCTACTATTTTGACTGAGTTACTTAACCCCACTACAGTATCACTCATGCTTTGTATTTCCTCTTTTTCTTTTATTGGCTGTGTACAAGTTTTCTTTCGAAGATGGCCCATTCATTCAATTGTATCCTCTTCTAGTTACTGCCTTGTTGATCTTCCCTCTTTACCTATAATTCTTCAGTTTCTTGCCCCTTTAATAAACTTAGAAAATTGATTACCTGCTTCAGTCTCATGTTCACTGTTAGAATCAGTATAAGCATTTCCATCATCACTGTCAGAATAGTAGCACTTCTTATGAGCACTTTGTAATAGATTGAACCAATGTTGAGTAGCCTCTTGGTGTTCTTTCTCCACCTGGGTTTGTGTTGTTTTACTTTGCTCACATTCATGCTGATGAAAATCCTTGACCTCGATCCACTTGTCTACTGCCTTGGTAAATTCTGTATCCTCCTGCACAGTTCCTGATTCACGATCTTGAACTTTTTGCTGAGCTTGACATGTTATCACTATACCTCTCATTGTTCCTATTTATAATAAAACATTAGCTATATAGTTTTCAAAACTATTAATTAGTTAAATCTCCAATTGGTCCTAATGTCTCATACCTGCTGGATCCCTCAATCTTATATTCACTTCCTGTAATAGCAGTTGTGAAATTGTTGCCCAAAACTCCATCTTCCTTCCTTGTATAAAGTCTCCTTGATTCTCAACACAAAGTTTCACAGCGTAACCTTATTTTCAGCTGTCAGATATGTATGCTGATATGACAACTCTGGGGCTGACACCGGACTGGGTACAGAGGTAGTCATCAGAGGCAGGTATTGCAGTGAAAGATATATTGATTTTAGAGAATCATAACAGGTCATATAGCTTTGAGAGAACTGCAAGAGTAGTCCCGAGAGATACTTGTGTGTTTAATCTAAGGTTCGTCATATTTGACAAGATATACACTAAGACGCTAAGAAACTACACTAGCTGACAAAGATTTATCCCAACTTTTTGTAATAATTGCGAAATCCCACTTTTTCCGATCCAACCTTGGTCACAGTAAACAAGCCCGTCACAACGATAGCGATCCCGAATTCTTGATTGCGAAATCCCCCTATTGAGTTACGTTCGTTGGGGTGATGACAAACGCACGTGATCACACATCATCAGGTACTGTGAGAGAGGCCACTGGTTTGGCGCCGAGAGGGGGGTTGTTGTTGATAAGATACAAGAGAAAACAGCGGGCTCAAATACATACTCAATGTCCACAGCACACGTCCCAAAAGTAGTCCGCACACCTTCGTCGTAATCTATGCCATGGCCGTTGACAAGTCCCACAGTACTGTGGAGGATATTTCATGTCACGCTAGAGTTGGGTAGAAGACCCCCTGTTGTAACTAGGGCTTAGGTGCCGTGACTTTTGTTTCTTAGTTAGGTTGTTTTCAGGGTTAGGGCACGTGACTGGTGCAGCCTTGTGGGGGACGTGGGAGTTTTCTGTGGTGATTGTCAACGAACCATCAGACATCCGCAGACAACGGCGGCCGAGGGCCACAAGAGAGCCGTCCCCAGAGAGGGACAACCGAAGACAGAGAAGAGCATTGAGGACCGCAGCAGGACAGATCCAGCAGAGAATTCGAGAGTTTGATAGTTTTTTTTCTTTTTTTTTTTTTTTCTTTTCTTTTCTTTACATTTTAGTTTCAAGGTCATAGTTTGAGAGACAGAAAAGTATTCCCAGACAGTGGGAATTTTATTCTCTTGCATTTGGTTGTTTTAGCACATTGGGAACTAGTAGAGAGAGAGAGAGACCGAGCTTCATGCCAACCCTCAGCATAAAGAACCGAAAAGCCTTCCCTTCCGGAGGGAGAGGTCAACAGTACCGCACCTACCGCCCCCAAAAGAAATAAAGGAAGAAGAAAGAGGGAGGAAAAATACGGTACTTTAAAGAGTTTGATCACTAAGGTCCTGTTTGGCCCGCAACAAAAATGGCATATTTACCTCTGTATAAATATAAAAATATGGAGGTCGGTTTGGCATGCGCAAAAATTCACCATATTTTCATTGGTAAAGGGCTCCAATGCCACAGGTTTTCATGTTTTATCCCTCCCATACCACACCATCCCTCCTATACTATAAGATTATCAGAATATCTTAAGATCATCAGATAAGGTAATTTTAATTCTAAAATACAAGGAATAGGAAATCATTATCCATTGATTGCATGTATGATCTTATTACTACACTCCATTGAGATAGATTTCCTTAGACTTTTAAGCTTAATTTAATAAGTAATTTAATTGCTCATGATATTATTATAGTCTGAGTCAAAAGAAGACTTAAAGTTGGGTGATTATAGCTATAACAGTATGAATATAAAGGTCAGAAATAATTTAGCATTATTACAAAGAAGAAGAATATAAATCAAAACAAGAGAATATATTGAAAGTACTAGGCTTATTTAGAAATTGTAAAGAAATATAAAACTACTAGTAAAGAGAATAAGTATATAATTGGTATAACTTGATATACAAGGAACACATAGGATAAAGAAAGAAGGTAAAAGCTTGCTACTAAGAATGTAGTTAGTGATAGGTTGCTGAGTTGTGACCAATTCCTGTATAAGTAGAACAGTGAGGCTCAGCCAAATCTAGGTGTGGTCTGAATTTTACTGTTTCACACCACCCAAGGGATAGAATGATATGAAATAAAATGTGCTCAACTGACAAAATAGCAAGGTGGTTTCGTGGTGTAGTTGGTAGCACACCAGTTGAACACACTGACGGTCTCCGGTTCGAGCCTGGCAACATTGTTTACCTTTTGTTAAATAGTAACTTCCTTTTTTTCACTGCTACCAAAGCTACTGGTATCAGTTCTCTGCACTTAGTTAGCTCATCCATTGGCCTCATTATGGAATACTTTAACTGGAGTCGGGGCCTGGGAAATGCCTAAGCTTAAACTATAAGGCAATTCATTAAACACCATCGCACTGAATTTTCCAGTAGGCTGTCGCACCTAGTCGAGAGAGCTTAATGGTTCAAAGATTGTTCAAAGGCTTGATGACTCCACTTGGAGGTAGCTGTTTAGGGCATTCATACTATTAATTTCCACAACTTCCTGCATGGAATGGAAATACTGTATTTTCTATGTTCTCCCGGAAATGATCACTACAGCATCTTTCCAATCTCTTCATCCTAATGTGGGGAAAACCCAGCCCCTCGCCAAAAAAAGAAGCTCCCTATACACCCGGTCTCCTTACGCAGTCAAACAACCAAAGGAAAGAAAGTGGAATCTGCCTGCGAAGCCATCACTACGAAATCACACCACAGTGATATTTACAAAAAAACACATCTTGTCTCCTCCATGCATAAACACATTCCTTCTTTGTATCCCTCTTTCCTCTCTCCTTCTCCGCTTTCCGTCCTTCAATTGCAACTAACAGCGAACACCGTCGGGAGTCCAACTTCCAATCAAATCAAACTAACCAAGGAAGATATAGCAGAGACCCTCCGTTCCTCTCGTGTCTCCCGATTCTCCTCCTACGAGCAAAACTCCAATGCTAGTAACCAAATCCAAAATCCAGGCCCTTACAAACGATACTTCACAACCCGCCACACCCTAAACCTCTACAACAACATCGGTCTAACGGCACACTACACCCTCCTTCTAGCACTTTTAACGAAGAAGCCGATCTTCTCCACTCTAGGAGCTCTGACAAACTTCTAGCCGCCGTTAGCCGTGACAATCTTCGGAGAGAACACACACCTGAGGTGCAGTTCTCGTGATTGAAGAGTATTGACCTGGAATAGATCGTGCTGATGGTACTACTGCCGGGCGAAGACACAACCGCCGAGCTCAACACCGTGATTCGGAGTAGCATTCACGAGGTTTCGAATTGGGTAGAGTGAGCAGGTGGAGGTGTTTGATTTTTCGACATCATGGGGATGAGGTCGGTGTAGCCGTAGGAGCAGGAGAAATGGGGGAGTCTGGATATCGTTCACATAGTACTACGCTATAGCTAACTCAGTGATTAGCGCTACACAAATCACTCCTCACTGCGCTCCCTCAACCTCACCAAAATCCCACCTTTGCCAGTCGCTATGTCGTTCACCCGCAACAAAAGCCCTACCCTTCCTCCCTTGAATCGCTCATCTCCCTCCCGCTCTCCCTCCCATGCATCGCATCAGAGCTCGGCCCAAGGTGTACTTCCCGCTGCATCCTCCCCTAGCGCTCTACACTGGCAGCCCTACACACTTGCGTGTCCAACGCCGGCAAGCTCAAGAACAATCCACGGAGCCTTTTGCTTCTCCGCGAGAAACCTGAAAATGCTACCTCCCGCCGCTAGCAAGGAGAACCCCACAATCACTTCCTCGCCGTAACCATGGCTCCAGCGACCTCCCCACTGACACTGGAAAGGTTCGACAGACTTCCTACATCAACGCTGAGAAACCTCCGCTTCTAGATCCTCACAGAGCTGATCCACGAAGCCGCCATAGGTTCCTACACAGCTACTCTCCCGCTAGAATACTTGCGCTCCCCTCCCCCACCTTCCAACTTATTCTCCATTGCTTGTGAGCACACAGCGCAAATCAACGACCGCCTAGATGCCGGCACAGTAGACCTAGAGGTGGGCATGCTGCACTGGGTCAGGAACCACTTCAGCTTCTACAAAGGCAAGGTTGGCAAGCAGCGGGAGGACAGCTCTGCCGTGAGTAATGGCGGTTCCTGGGATGGCGAAATAGGCCTTGATAGAGTAGTGTTCTCGCAGAGTGCGGGAGTTACTAGCGTTGTGGACACACGCGAACTCAGGAGGGGTTTAGAAGGCGTGCGGAGGGGCGTTGAGGGTGCTCGGTGAGTTTTTTAATAGGTGGATGGATGGATGGAATGGTGGGGGGATAGGTTCCTCCTTTTGTTTTCAGCTTTTGGGAGGGGAAAAAAAGAATAAGGCATTTTTTGGGCAATATTGTGTACTGTCTATAATTATAGATATATATCTCCACTCTGGTGGCTTTGTTCTGCTCGGTTTTATATTACCCTTATCAAAGCGCTGAAGAGGCAGTATGATAAGGTATTGTCGGGCTAAATACTCAGAGGTAGTTAGTACATAATGTTAGTTTCTAACGAAATCTCAACTCTTAATGGATAGCTTGGACTGGGCGGAAGCGTGTTACCTCGAACTGCCGGCGGGAGTATCGCTCAACGGGCGTTTTTTTTTTCATTCCCGGGACACACTTGGGGTAGGCTCCCTGCTTCATACATGATTTCGCCAGTTTATGTAGCCCTCGTTCGTGCCCCATTCCACTGATCACTATCACCACCCCCTGTATCACCCCATAGCTCTAAATTAAATCAACCAAGCCAGTAACACCCTAGCATACCCAACAACCATTGCCATCAACAAGAAACATACTCTCATAGCTCAAACTCTAGTCCGTGGTTTACATATACTCTCAGAGGGGGAGAGTTCTGTGGCAGCGTTACTCAAGCAGTCGTCGCTGATTTGTAAGATGTCCTGGCATATCTGCGGACAAGGAAGCTCACAGATTGTGATCGTGCGTCGACAGTTGAACTTTTCAGATCTTGGAGCGCGGTGTGTAAGTCGGGTATCACTCTTTGTAGAGGTATAATATACCTGAAGCAAATACTGTACGCACATTATGACCCTCAAGCAGTGGTTTTTTCCACTGGCATTCTGCTCTGGTGTTGGGGGAGTTTTCTCGACTCGTCCTCTCTTACTTACTTTTATATCTTCTTGGTGAAAAGGTCGTACCCACCGAGCCCTCTCGCCTTCACAGGCCATAACCCATGACCCTTGCACCCATATTGCACATAATCTGATAGTGCTATTAGGGATCGATAGGGACTGGGACATTTAGTCCCTCACGATCGCGCAGGATTCTTCCTGGCAAGGTAGGTAGGATCACTCAGAATCGGTATACCACAGCGCTTGGAGGAGGGGGGCAGTGCAAACACTGATGAATGGGGCACACACCATTCACATATACAATTCTATGAATTCCTTCGACGGCAATCAGAACACAATGTTTACGTTTCTCCCCCCTTCTGCTTACCGGGTACCAAGAGTACGACGGGGGGCCCACGCCGAATTACCAGCTATAACTTGGTATTATTATTACGCCCCCCCCAGCGCCAGTGCATTAGTAGTGCCAATCACATGTGGAGCGACCGAACATGGCCGGAAACAGGGAAGAGCTAAGCTCCCCATGAGTACAATAATCGCATGCGAGATGGGCTAATTCCTTCTATGGGATATCGTCGGCCAGACAGGAACACATTAAACCCTAGGCGATTTGGCTAGTATCAACATCACCATCAAGGAAATACATACAGTTTTTCCGGCTTCTTCTCAGCAGCCAGCCTTAATACTTGCTTCAACCTCTTTCGACTTGGTTTGGCCGGCTCCCTAACTCTAACTTTGGCTTTATCCTCGCGTTTTCTCTCCATTTTTGGCTTCTGAATCCTCATTTCCACCTTTGGTGCGGCAACTGGGACTAAGTTACCACCGGCTCCGATGCAATCTCGATATTCAGTTCAGCCTGCTTCTCCTTCCTTTCTCTCTTCTGGATACATCGCCAGTAAAGAGCTCTAAGTTCTGGAGTTGAGTGATCATCGTGATTGTAATGTCGCTCGCTGGACGGTGGCTGCTGGCCTGCACTCGCTCCAGTGGCAAGCTTTGACCCCTCTTGAGCCTGCTTAGTACTATTCCCACGAGCTCCATCAGAAAAGGCCTTCAATCGCGAATCTTGTCATAGCCGTGCGTCGGATCTAACCGTTCGTAGAGAATCTTTCGACCAAACTATTATCGGCCGCCTTACGCTGATGGATGGTGATCGTGGACTAAAAAAAAATATATTAGCAAGGATCAAACCTTGGCTGAGGGCACTAGTGCAAACCTTGATAGGCCAAGGATATCCTTAACAGAATAACGATTCTATTTATTTTCCTTCAGAATATCTTCACCTACATTCTCCGGCGCTGGTTGTTGTTGTGGTAGTAGTGGCCATAGTCCTTTGCTTTGCCGATGCCTCTCCGTCCCCCCCCCTCCTTCCTACTGTCCTGCCTCATGCGCGGAGTCTCTCACATCTCCAGCTATTTTTCCCACCTTTCCCGCCCTTCGCTTTCTTCGTTCGTCTCGTCTTCGCTTTCTCTCAGCAGGACCCTCCCATTTGGGCGATGATGATCTCTGCCTTGAGGATTTTGACTTCTTTCTCTCCTTAGCAACCGACTATGGGCAAGGAGCGCGGACTCGCGGTAGTTTTCGTTTCGTCCCTTTCTGCCTGGTTATATTTGTCGCCGATAAAATACCCGACCGCCTCAATCTCAGGCAGTGGATTCTCAGTGGCTGGTAGCCGTTTTCGTGGGTATACCAGTACCGTATTATAAATTTACTGCCCCGCGTAGGGCGGGTTGTCCTTTATCCTGCTGGTTAATCATAACCGTAAGCGGATACAGTAAGAAAAACAAAAAACAAGACATGTGAAAGATTGAAACTAATCCACTTTCTGAGTAGACTACACCCAATTACTGCCAGATCTCGCTACCAGACTGCCCCTCCTCCTCTCCTTACTTACAACTAGGAACCTCTCTCAGCTTCACGATTAGATATCGTGGCACCGGGATGTCGTTAAAGGCAAGAGCCGCAGCTGAAAAAGAACCCCCACCCGCTACTTTTATAACTTCCACCACTGTTGTAATGCTAACTCCGCACTCTTCCTCCGGCCATAATTTACATCCAGGACCGGTTGCGTCGCTAGTTTCGCTTATATCGAGGTCGACGACTGCGTCTATTCGTCTGGGGTCGATTATCGGCGGGACTGTTCTTGACTCAGCACGGCTAGGGACACTTACGGGGTTAGAGATTGGGGGAGCTGCTGCGGAGGGAATTCTGGGAAGGGCGGGGAGGGATGTCCGGGATGATGGGTGGGCTGATAGAAGCGTAAGTGTCTACCTTGTTTTATCCATGGCAAACTAGGGGAGTCTGAATCGATAGCCCGGAGTATATAAACTTTGTCAGATCGTCGATATCACTCACGCAACTACTACTATCTACCCGCTTTGAAATCGGCTTGACTACTCTTACTACTGTTACCGGCCATGCAGAAACCTACGTTCTCATCCTTGATTCTATGTTCGAAGCACGGAGAGCTCGCGGGCAATTTCTGCGATTGTGGCATTGATCAAGAAGGAAATTGAAGAGAGCGACGCTGGGGAAGGAAAGGTTGGACTGAGTGATTTGGTGAGTGATTGTCTTGCTTTGCTATACTGCAGATGAAGAGTAGGAAGAGGGGAGAGCTTGAGGTTAAGATGGACCTGGAATGGGATGAGGTAGTTGAAGATATCCCAGGCGGAGCTAGGAGGAATGGAAACAGGGTGGTTGCGGTTCGTGGCCAGGCTCTGGGGGATGAGACAGGGGGACTACCGCCTGCTTTGATGCTCCAAAGCTTTCCTGCGTGGGCTGCCAAGTTACCGTCTTGCTCGATCTTCATATTGACTTCACTAAGTTTGCAGATATATCTGTGACCACACCCTCAACTACTACAAACACTACAACCATTGATTTGAATTTATTCCTCCCTAACGGAGATGCAGTAAACGCCTTCTATACCCCCAACCAGGAAGAAAAAAAACCCCGCTCCCAGTGTTCCCAACCGTCCCGGGCGCCCTACAGGGCCCTGGCGGGCTGGTAGTCCCGGGCGTCCCGGGTGGGGTGGGTAAGGACGGCAGGGCATGGCGTCCGTCTTTCGTAAAGACGGCCGTCCTGCGGGTTGACGCCCGGGCCCTACAGTCTTATGGCAAATGGAATTTTCCGGCCGTCATCTGCAGGCTTCGGGCGTCATCTGTAGGGCCCTATAGGTATTTCATAAACTACAGAATAATGGATGGTCGTCCCACAGCGTAAGTGGTTATCTCGTAGCAGGGACGCATTTAATACAATATTTTCATACGGTCTCGAATAGGGGAATAAATAGGCTTATATTTTTTCAAGAGAACAGGAAAGCAATCCCATGCACGATAAACATCCTATTCCGAATGCTGCGCTCAATTTTCTATTACTTTGGCAAAACTTTATTTTAACAAATATGTCTGAAGCATTATCGCATTCCTCACATGGTAGAAAAGCGGGTTACGGATGTAGAGATAATGCTGAAGGATTTAGAGGACAGAGCAGTAAGGTTGGCTCTGGGGAGGAGCATAGGTTCCGGTTGCTCTGAACCAGGTTCCGATGTGAGTGCACAGATTGGTTAGTTTCAGTACGTGTGGATGGGGGGATTTGCTACATGTACCGAGAGGGAGTTACTATGTTATTAGTATCAGAATATAAATGTTTGGTTTCGTTATGACTACACACTTACTGTACCCAAAATAGATCATGCATGTGAGACACCTATAGGGCCCGGCCGTCCGTCCCGGGCGAAGGTTAGGACGGACTACAGGACGGGCGTCCGTCCAGGGCAGAGTCCCAGAAACCGGCGTCCGTCCCGTCCTAGACAAAAGACGGACGGACTGGACGCTTGGGAACACTGCCCGCTCCTCTCCTACCACCACCTCTACCCCCGCGTAATGGCGCCCTTCACTTGCCCTTTTGAACAGCCAATTCGATCAAATGCTTCAAGCTATCCAACTCAGATTTGGTCCAAAGCTTCAAATTTTCCGGTTTGGCGGTAGTTGTTTGTTCAAACTTATCAAACCTGAGCTGGGTTTTGTGTTCAGACCCCTCAATCACATGGTCGGTGTGGGTCTTCATTCTTCCGGCAGCCGCGATATCATATACCATCACCTTGTAGGCGAGCTGTAGATACCGATGTGAGTGGAATAGCTCAGAAAACTAGAAAGAACTGGCAAACTTACCGACCCGAACCCACAGATTACGGTTCCACCCCCAAATGTAATCATCAATTTTATCCATCCCTCAATTCTACCGAATCCGTCATTAATGGCTTTGCGGTGAATTGCTACCTCCCCCTTAATATTAGTTAGCATTTGCCGTACCAATTGTGCTTGGATCCTTACCGTTTCAAGAGCACTTATCCTCTCGGCATGAGACAGGGCCTTAACCTCCTCTGGCTTTGCGATAACTTCACCTAAGAGCTCATCGCCTCTCTTCTACAAAGACAACAAGTTAGCATGTCTCACTGAAGTACTGTCGCAAATTCTACTTGCCTGTGCAGTGTTGCCGGGGTGGCGGTGGTGGTAGTGAGTAGCACGATAAAGGCAGTGGCGAAATCCGGTATGGAAGTGTAAGTGACGAGCTATGTTGAGAGCCATGCTGCTAGCCGTTGCTAGTCCTGAAGTGTGAGGTGTTGAAACCTAATACGGCCGGCCGTAGTGTTTCGCGCTCTCACTGGAATCATCGGGTGTTTGGAAAACTCTGTTATGCGTTTGACTTATATAGCGGAAACATGGAATGTTGGAGATCGAACAGACTAGCACTAGCTATCAACTATGATACTCAATCAGTATCGGCATTGTTTGAGATGCGAGACAGTGGAGGGTTTCCTACATTTCCTTTCTGTTCTTTCCTTTCCTGTCTCTCTGATTTTTCGCCGACTCTGTCTCTATAAGAGACCCTATAGCCTATGTTTCCTTTCATGATAACTCTCAATTCATATCGTCTGCTTTCCTTTCACTCGTTAAGATACGAATCTACTCTTTTCGCTCGCACCTTTTCGCTCGCACTGTTGCTCCTGGATGGAATTGAATACATCGGTAGTCAATCGTTCACCCTAGAAACTTCACACGAGGTGTAGAGGATTAGGAGAAACATGGTATGAAAGTCACAAGTGACGTCGCGTGACCAAAAATACTGCGCCAATTTGAAAAGCCGACAAACAAAACCTTGATCCCATGCTGCAACCACCACACATGTTTCTCACAACCTCAAAAATCGACAACTCACAGCCCTTGATACTGATACCACCTAACTAGCATCACTCTCCCTCACATCTACTACCAGCTTTCGGAAAGAATAGCTGCAGTAACCGCCGAGAATGCGGGTGCACCCCGAACTCCCTCTATACCTGCCCAGCCATCGGGTTACTCTTCACCCGTGCAGAGACCGGGTTACTCCCCACCCTCCTGATGGAGTAAACCCATCGTGATATAATAGTTTAGGGCACGCTAGTTGGTGGATGATTGGGACTATCACCTTGTGAAGGGCGACTAGCTATTTCTAGGGTTTGTATGATAAGTTAGTCCACAGTGCAAGTGGCCACCACAAACAGTATTTAGTCTGAGTTGCGTTCCTCTCTCTGTACATAGAAATTCGAGCGAACATCACATCAAAAACACTTCAGTTTTCCCACAACACCCTTTCGTTGTGAGCGTTCCATCGACACGTGTCTTACGGCAACTTCGACTGAGTGCTTGTATAGCGGCAGATTTCCCTGCGCATAGACCAAACCTCTATCAGGTTATGAGCCCGGGCCACATCCATTGGGATAGTCGGCTGCTGATAGGAAAAATAACTTTCGGAGCGCAACGAAAATAAAAAGAAGCTGGTGTTCTCTTGTTGCCACAATTTTTTTCTTTCTTCTTTTTCTTTTCCCTTCGGTTCCTCGTCACTTTATTATTTTTATCTTCACAATAACCACTTATCACACCAGTACCAAGTCCTATGAATAGTTTCTGTGTATACCTCCGACAAGTAGCACCGATTGCATTACGGACAAAGATGAATGAACATGAAGGTTCGTCATCGTCAATGGTTGGAATAAGCTTTCCGAAGTTCGATGGGACCAATCACAGAATTTGGGTGATGAGAATGACAGATTACCTCCAATGGGAGGGTCTGTGGGATTTGACCATGGAGGTAGAAGAAATTCTGGAGAAGCCGACGGAGGACGGAGATGAAAAGGAAAATGAAAGAAAGTGGGAGAAGTACTATGCCCAGAGGAGACGGATCCAGAAGGCGATTGGTACACTTCAGTTGGCAATGACGGATGCCATCACTGTTGGCTACTACGGTGCGACTTGGACGACGCCAGTGAGGATCTGGGAGGATGTCAATGCAAGTTACGAAACAGTTACAGGCTACGACGCTAATCAATTGCAATGAGAGTTATATGAATGCACGCTCGAAGACTCCGGTGCAGTACTCGACTATTTGAATCGCATTCGAGAACTGAGAGATAAGCTCGTGATGTGTGGACAGCCCCTGACACACGCGCAATTAATTTTCCACATCTTCAAAGGTTTGCCAAAGACTGCAGAGTGGAAAACGTGGGTGATGATAACCAGAGCCTCACTACCTTCTCAAATTACAATGACCAGATATCAAAAGTTAAAGACACTTCTAACGGCATATGAAGTGGAGCGTCGAAGAGAGAAAGCTGTACTCCGCAGCCAAGAACTATTTGCAAGTAACTGAAAAGACAAACCGAAACGCCAAGAGAACAGAAATCACCTGGATCGGTCAACCCAGCATGACAGAGGACAAGCCTGAAAGTCCTTACCATTTAACGGAAAGTGTCACAGA
This sequence comes from Choiromyces venosus 120613-1, assembly GCA_003788595.2. NCBI lineage: Eukaryota > Fungi > Ascomycota > Pezizomycetes > Pezizales > Tuberaceae > Choiromyces > Choiromyces venosus. Next base: position 101,312 of record ML120528.1, on the reverse strand, counting down.
TGCAGGAAGAAAGGACACAAGAAAGTTGACTGTTGGCAAGGAAAGGGAGATGCTTGGTTGACTGGGGGAGTGAGAAGCGGAAGACATGATCATCATGAAAGATATGGAAGAAACAATCATGTTGGTATGGCTAATGATCGTGTTTTACTGAATGAAGAACTGGTTGGGAGAGAAGCAGAGCAGAAAGTAGAGATTTTGAGAGAGAGAAGAGGAGAAGAAGAAAAGGAAGAAGTGGATCTTGGAGGTACCGTTGAGAGGGTTCTGAAAGGAGTTGACACCATGAACGAGATGGAATGGGTGGTTGACTCTGGTTGCACAAACCATATGACTGGGAACCAAAACGTGTTTGTAAAAGAAAGCTATGTTTCTTTGCCAAAGGATCAACGCCAGATGAAGACAGCAACTGGGGAGCTTGTTTCTGCCACCCGGATTGGAACAGTTCAGATGTTTATATGGACGCCTGGCGGTGGAAGAGAACGGTTGTTTCTGACTGAAGTTCTTCATGTACCGGGAGCGACTGAAGCTGGATTGATATCTGTTAGTCAGTTGACCAAGAAGGTCGTAAAGATAGCTTTTACCGATGACACAGCAGAGTTCTACCAAGACGGAATTCTGATTGCGATTGCTGAAAAATATAATAAGCTTTACAAGCTGGTGCAGCATAGCAAGAATCTCGATTTCGGTCTTCTAATCTCCAAGAAAGACACCTCGACGACGACTCTCTGGCACCACAGACTTGGTCACCTTCACCTACCGGTAGTTCTGAAGATGAGCAATGGGGATGTGGTAAGCGGAATGCCCTGCTTGCAAGCAGATAGTGGACAGAATCGCTGTACGGCATGCCTCACGGGTAAGATGATGCGTACACCATTTAAAGCGTCAACTCAGAGAACTACGACACCGTTGCAACTAATCCATTCGGATTTCTGCGGACCTATGCAGAACAAGTCGATGGGTGGATGTCGGTACTTCATGCTTTTCGTCGACGATTATATGAAGTATACAACAATTTATTTTCTCAAAACAAAGAATGAGGCTGCCAGCCATTTTCAGAATTACAAGGCCACAGTGGAGAAGTTCTTCACCAAGAAGGATAACGGATACAAGATAAAAGCGATTCGAACCGACGGCGGAGGTGAATACTCCAGTGGTGAGTTCCAACGGGAATTGAATAGAAGTGGAATTGAATGGCAGGTTACGGTACCCTATATGCCCCAAGAAGATGGCCTCGCGGAAAATAGCAACTGCGTTCTTGTAGGGAGAGCCAATGCATTAATCCAGCATGCCGGAGCACCCAAAGCCTACTGGGCAGAAGCACTTCAGGTGATGGTGTACCTGAAAAACGTGTCATTGACAAAAGGGACACATGGGAAAGAGGTTACACCATACGAACTGTGAGTTGGATCGAAACCAGACATCAAACACTTGAGAGTGTGGGGATGTACTGCGTATGCATATGTTCATCCAGCGAAGCGAGAAGACAAGAAGTGGGATCCTCGGGCCAAAAGACTAATGTTTGTGGGCTATACAATGACTACCAAACAGTATAGACTCTACAATCCGGTATCAAAATGTTTGATTCTGTCCCGCGATGTCGTATTTCACGAGGATATATCATGGTTCAGACCAGCGGATCAGAAGATATACCTTCCATTTGCGACTGAAATAGATCCTGTTCCAATCTCGAGATCACCGAGCCCTGATCAAAGGAGAATAATACCACCTCCACGACCACCATCACCGCCGCCTAGACCAAGACCGGAAACCCCACCAGCCTTGGGGGGAAAAGGTTTAACATTTGGTAGAGTCCAAAAGAGGCCGAGTCTGAGCTTGGGACCACATACGGAGGCTCATATGTGGACCAACCTAGGTCCCTATTAGAATATTAGAGAAGGGAGAAGGAGTAGAAGGACGCGTGTGTCGGAAGGAGAAGCAGGGGAGAGTAGTGCAGTCGAGGAAGTGTTGGATGAGAAGAGTAAAAATAGAAACAGAGGAGAAGAGACCACAAACCTGGGAATTGACTATGCATTCATGGTCACAAACGGACCGAGATCGATAGCTGAGGCCTTGGGGAGTGCAGACAGGAAAGAGTGGATCAATGCCATCAACTCAGAGTTGACTTCCCTTGAGGCGCACGATACATGGTCAGTGGTATCGGCAAAGCACCAGGAGATTGGAAATCTCCGAGCAATTTCATCGCGGATGGTGTTGCAGGAGAAGTTGGGTGAAGATGGGCAAGTCGTACGATATAAAGCACGCTTAGTTGCTCATGGGTTTAGGCAACGTCCCGGTATTGATTTTGGGGAAACGTACAGTCCAACGATCTCGTTTCCTGCAATCCGATTGGTTTTGTCGAAGGCTGTGGTGGAGAACAAGGAGATTGTGCAACTCGATATTGTCACAGTGTTTTTGGAAAGTGAAATTCGGGAGCTAATATACCTTCGGCTTCTGAAAGAGTTTAAGGTATCATCCAAGAATAGGGTAGTTCTCCATGAAGGCTGCAATGGTGACAAGAGTGGGACAGGAACAGCGAACGTCGTGGTTCAGCTGAAGAGAAGTCTCTACGGTCTTAAACAAGCAGGTTGTAACTGGTACAATACGCTTGAGTCCTATCTGAAAGAAGAACTACGAATGAGAAGTTCTAAGTACGAAGCCGGAATTTATACTACGGAATCCGGTGCGACAATTATCGTTTGGGTAGATGACATGCTACTTATCGGGAGTAAGGCAGAAGTTGCATGGATGAAATCAGTGATAGCTGAGAGGTTCAAGATCAAGGATCTTGGAAATGTAAAGTTCTTTCTGAGCATGCTGGTGGAACGAGACCGGGTGGAAGGAAAGATCAATCTAAGCCAGAGCGCTTATCTCAAGAATATTCTCTCCAGGTTTCAAATAGAGAATTGCAAGGGGTGTCCGACGCCAATAGACCCCAAATGCAAGCTACACAACAGGCTGGCCGATGAGGAAGCGACAGAGAAGCATCTATATCAGGAGGCTGTCGGCTGTCTCACCTGCGCGGCGATTACAACAAGACCGGACATCGCATACGCGAGTGCGATTGTTGGACGTTTTTCGGCAGACCTGTCACAGTTACATTGGGTAGCAGTGAAGTGGATTCTACAGTACCTACAACAGACTCAAGAACTACGCCTATGCCTTGGGAGGAAAGATAATAGGGTCATTGGGGGAGTGGAGAAAGACTCGGGAAATGCCCTGATTGTGGTTTACGCAGATGCTGACTTCACTGGAGAAGTAGACGGCATGAGATCTACGAGTGGATTCGTTATCCTAGATCAGTTCGGAACCATGGTACATTGGAAATCTCAGCGGCAGAAGACAGTAGTAAAATCAACCGCAGATGCAGAGTTCAATGCCATGGCGCTGGCTGTGCAGGAGTCAATATGGCTACAGAAGTTACAGGCGGAATTGCAAGGAAGAGATAGTGAACATGAGTAGAAACCTATGGTGTATGCGTTCAATGATAATCAGGCGTGTATAGCTAGTCTGAAGAATGGGCAGTTTAAGCCTTCAACCCGACATGTGGGCGTGAAGTATTTTTGGTTACGGGAATTGGTCAGAGACGGAGATGTTGAGATATCTTATATTAGGACTGAAAAAATAATCGCAGATGGGCTTACCAAGGGGTTAGAATGTGTGAAGCACCAGAGTTTCATTGATATGTTATCACTTTCTAGTTAATTTGGCTTGGAGGAGAAGACGTTTGTTTTATTTCATATTTAGTTGAAAAGTTTTTTTTCTTCTTTCTCCGGAGCGGAGACGATGGGATTAGGGGGAGTGATAGAGTAAACCCATCGTGGTATAATAGTTTAGGGCACGCTAGTTGGTGGATGATTGGGACTATCACCTTGTGAAGGGTGACTAGCTATTTCTAGGGTTTGTATGATAAGTTAGTCCACAGTGCAAGTGGCCACCACAAACAGTATTTAGTCTGAGTTGCGTTCCTCTCTCTGTACATAGAAATTCGAGCGAACATCACATCAAAAACACTTCAGTTTTCCCACAACACCATTTCGTCGTGAGCGTTCCATCGACACTTGTCTTACGGCAACTTCGACCGAGTGCTTGTATAGCGGCAGATTTCCCTGCGCATAGACCAGACCTCTATCACCTCCGCCCTTGCCTCCCCCAATCTCGGTTCAACACCTAGTGCACAACACGACACGCATTGTTATCTTACCGAGGGGTTAGGATGTGTAGAGCACCAGCAATACCGTGGTGCGCTGTCATTCATGAGGGCCATTGAATCACAAGCCGATGAAGTACGTTCTAGTAATGCTGGCCAATACGCAGTATTTGCGCCAGTGACGCAAGACCAGCTTGCGATTATCGAGCAAGCTCGAGATACCCGTCACAAAGGACTCCGCTTCCACTACTTCAACAGCGAAAAGATATTGATTGTCAAAATCATGCTGGGGCCAGTTCAGGAATTGGCTAGCAAGCCATTCGGAAGCAGGTTGGATGTGAAGATTGCAGGAATGGGGCTGCTCGATGATATTGGTAGGATGGATGCTACTACCTACCAAAGAAAGGGGAGCCAAAAGGAAGCGGATTGTTCATGGAAACCTTGGTTGTTTCGCCCCCTTAAGACCGACTGGCCAACCGTGGTCATCGAATGTGGGGTTTCACAATCCCTTGGGCGGTTGAAGGCCGATGCCGGCTGGTGGTTGGAGAACTCCGTGGGACAGGTGAAAATGGTTCTTCTCATTTCGTTCTCCGAAACCAAGAGGGAGATACATATTGAGCAATGGGAAATGGTCACCATACCGAACCCACATGTTCCTCAGGGCCAACGTGATCCGGCCAGAACAGCACCAACAATAATGCGCGAACTCGACATTAGTGCAGCAGTTCGTAAAGGAGCATCCTTGATGGCCAACCTCCAGAGCATCTTCCTTCGCCCACGCGTCAATGTCCCGTTCGTCCAAGGCGCCGGCCAGAGAGAAGGCAATATTGTCTTCACTGAACCGAAGCTCAAACGCTAGGCTAAACATGTGTGGAATCATGCTCAATAAGGCAAGCATTCAGCCCAAATAATGTAAGTCGACCTTGCCCAAATGCTGCTGGAAGCTGCATCCAATGCTAATTGTCTCAACTGCTAAGGGAATAGAGGTCGGAGGGGACACTACCTGTGAATAGGCGATTCAGTAGATAGGCGCACGGAAGGTAGCTTTTTTAGCAGTTAGGCGGGACAGAGGCACTAAGCAGAGCTCCGAAAAGTGGGCATCTGATTTGTTTCTTTTTTCTGTACCGCAGTCGCATAATGGCTTCCATGTCTCTAGTCAACTGAAATATTCAAGATTCAAGTTGTGGGATGTGCGGGAAGTCTCACCGCCTTCATAAATGATAATTCCTATTTTTCTGTGATCATAATGCTTCATATTTGCTTTTTCCCATTCTTTTCCGACTTTTCCTCTTACCTGTTCAACTGTTTCTCCTTTCTCAGTGTTGTTATGAGATGTTGATTACGGAAGAATCAAGACAGCGGAGAAGTGAATGGAAATGAAGTCAAGGAGGATAAATATATTTGCTTTCTGGGAATCGTATCTTGCTTATCTTTCTATCTATGGCGGAACAGAGGGTTTAAATAGGAAATACAAAGAACTTCTCCGGATTTCCTTAATCCTTCCAGAGATGCGTATTCAACAAAGGAGTTCCGGTCCCCTGGACGCACATTATTCCGATGCATCCTCCGCTTTCCTCCCCAATCGTTTCCGGCCATGTATGCGAATCCTCATATATAGTATGCGAAACAGGTATGCCTATTCCTCCTCTTTGCTTGATAATGGTGACAAAGGAAACTAGTAACTAAGAAGCGACACGATAGGAAAGGTAGAAAGGTAACATGCGTCCATACGGAGTGATGGCCGGTGACTTTCAACACTCAGAACCTTCCAGTTATTCACTTTATTCCATTTATTCTGTAGGTTCTCATGTTCAACCTTTGCGTTGTTCAAATACTCCAGTGGGGGCTTTCCCAATTTGCTAGCGCGCTTGTCCATATTACGGTAGAAGCTCGTGAAAGTGGGAACGTCGCTAAAGCGAACAAAGGTGAAGCTAAGGAAGCGGAGCCAGCAGGAGGGCAAGAACTCCAACTTAGTACGCACCACAATTTAATAACGACAGCTTAACCATATAGCCGGAGACGATTAGGCATATTCAAGAAATTCTTCCCTAGCCCCATTCCGACATTTATGAGATTCTACTGTAGACGGGGTTGAGGAATTGTGCTCGGCTACAGTAGCACAATATAAAGAAAGAAAAAGAGGCATAATACAGATCGTCCCCTTACCACATTCCAGCAAAGGGCCCCCTATGACCCTCTTATCCGGTGGCCTTGGCCATAATAGAATTGAGAAGGGCAGTTATATTGAGAGACAGCTCGAAGAAATCAAGGAGTAAGATTTCTTCAAGAAGAAAGAGAATAAGGCGAACGTGTTCGACCTCTTGCAAGCTAATTTACATATCCAGGATCGCACTGGGGTAGTCCACCCTTCCTGTCGCGCCAGTTATCCTCCCAATTTTTTTCAAGGACCTTCGCGAAAACCTTCTTCACAGCTTGGACTTTCGCGACTCTCAAAGGGCGGAAGTCATAATAGATAAGTTGAATGAAAGAATTTAGAGCAAGGCAACAAGAAGAAAGAAACGAATAACACAGCCCCTTGGGTGGTATTTGGCCCGTTCTGCCTACTCGCCATACCGGATACCTGAAAAGGAATGTAGAAGAGAATAGGAGAGGGAAAAAGAGTGTGGGAAGAAAGAAGAAATAGTGCAATGGGGAAATAGAGGAGGCATATAGGAAAGCGAGAGAGAAGGAAAAGGAGTTTGAAGGGAAGAGAGGGGAGGAGGAGAAGAGGGAGATGGACGAAGTGAGGAGGGAATTTGGAAAAACAGTGGAATGGGTCAAGGGAGAACAGCTGTTTCCACATCCCGATAGGAGCCAACCGCTGACGTTTTCTTTGCGCAAATGTTGCCTCCTCATCCAACCCAACAGTGGACTTCAAGAGCTTGATGGCCCGGTCAGTGGCCCTGAGGCGTGTGGTTCGAGGAATCGAACTTTGCATAACTTGTTGTAGATCTGCTAAACCAAATACGATCTCATCTGCTGGATTGTGTCCCTCAGGGACATGGTTTCCTAACAGATCCTTGATGGTGATCCCGAATTCATTGGGTGCTGAGCTCTCCTCCGGTGGCGGCGGTAGCAAAGTTGTAGCAAAGGATTCGACAATATCCTCACCCCCTCCACATGCCTTATAAATGTGGAGGCTAGCATTTATTTTTCCAAGTAATGGGTGCTGTAGCTTGCCTTGTTGATTTAACTCGAATAACCGTTGCGCTAAATCATTAAGGTCGGTTTTATGGTCGATACTGTCAAGAACACTTTGTTCATTCTCCTCGCTGTCCGTTGTACTAACTGTCGGTCGGCAATCAGGATTGACAGAGGCTGCTCCGGTTTTAGGATTCTTTTCGGTAAAGGAAATCACAATGACAATGCGTGTCTCCCCATTGGTATGTAGAAGCCATAATCGGGCATCCTGCATTAAGTCTTCATGGGACTCAGCCCAACCAGCCTCACATACAACCGTTGGAAACCGTCCATCAGGTAGCTGGATATAGGCATCTGGAAGTTTTCTGGATGTGCCAAACCCGTCTCCCGTAAAACCTGAAAATGCTGGAAACAGTTAGTTAAATTCAATTAAAAGGAAGATGTATCATGCCGCATACTTGTCCCAGAGGCAACAACAACCATCGTCCCAGCTTGTGCTCTACCGAATCTTTCAGCCAGGGAAAGCACAACCTCGCGGGCAAAATAAATTTGAAGGGAATCGTGTGTCGGGAGTGCCATGCATTTGATGTGAAAACTTTGGGTAAGAAAATTGTATTCGTAGTGTAGGTCGTCGCTCTCAACAAGTTCCGGGTATCGGCTCATCCAGTTTGCCAGAGCGTGGTTGGAAATCTTCCCCATTCGCAATGTTCCTTCATTTTCTGCTTGCAGCTCCAACATCTGCTTCGGTCCAAGATCCCTTATCCATGCAGGTAATTCCATGACATCAGCTGGCTTGGTCTCGTGCAGAAGAGGCTGTTGATTCAAGTTGGTGTCCATTAAAGATCCAGTGCGTATGATGGAGCTGTCTTTTGCCCAATCGACATTGACGGGGGTTATGTTGACCTTCGGAGAAGCCGGAGGAGATGGGGTTTTGGGTCTAAGTCTTTTTTTGGGTGACCTGCTGGCAGGTATGTGACTGCTATCATGACGACCTTGATAGCCTGAGACACTAGAGGCGAGCACAGGACTGCCATTTTTAACCTGAATCGGAACAGCTCTCCACTCTCTGGAGCCAGAGCAGTCACTACCGCACCACATGCTCATGGTGTAAATAATACGACTTTGGTGTATAAAATTTACACCACCGGTGTTATGAGGTATAAAAAAAAGCAAAAATGGAACTCAGGATCGGATAACAAGTTCATGAAAGGGAAAAGAGAGGATGAGGGAGGAGAAAGGAGCGGGGAGTGGAAGGAGAAAGGGTGAAATACCAAGAATATACCTACGTGTTCCTGGACACGAATCCTACCTCCCCTCGTAGCGCCATCCCCGTCGCCCAAGCTCTAACCAAATGTAAACTAGATTTATCATGTCTGCAAGAACACAAAATTTCTACCATAATAATGCACCTAATCTTCAGCTTCACAAACACAGCTCTAACCCGATTGTCACAGGTGCCGCTGGCGATCGACTAAGAAATATTGTGGCAAAATTGGCTAATACTACACTCTCAGTGGGCCACGCAAAGTCGACCTCAAACTCCTTGATGACTAGGTCCGCCTTACAACCAACCACGGTAAGGGTCACCTCCTATTGCTTTTCCCGCTCCGTAGTACTCAAATAACCATGGAACAAAGACCTGAATCTTAACCACCGCTTTCCTTCACCAAGTAACTCGAATTGCTGGCACCTCGCCGAATGCGCAATACCCACCATCTTCCTAACCTCAACATGTCCTCCTTTTTCATCCTGCGCTACCAGATCATCTCGAACATCACGCGGTAAGCACAGTCGCCTGTATAATGCTCACCGAGGACCTTGAAAACTGCCAGGAGGTTCTGAATCCCTTCAGGGGCCACCTGGTGCTGGAAGCATTGAAGATATTTGCCGAGATTGGAAGGCTGCTTGGGGTGAGGCCTACGGCAGCAAGAGACAGGACAAGGAGAGGGGTGTTAACAGAGGTGTAACTGTAGCTTTTGCAGCCATAATTGAGTGGCAGGAAGGATTATGCCTCGGCGGGGATCGAGAAGATCGTTTGTTTCACCACTTTATTTTCTAATGTTAAGTATGCGGCTAACTCTTGAGGCTGTTGGCGAGTGAGCTCTAGAGCTACTATAATCTCCAAGAGGGATCTGTTCCGTGATATAGGTTTCTAGTACACGACCTTGTAGTGTGCGTCGATTTTGAAAACACCCACATTTTGGAACGGGTAATACCCACCGATGATCGCTTGACACCGGAACTGCTGATCGCCTCTGCCACCAGATCATAGATCCCAACTGTCGTTTTTTTTTTGCTCTTAGACGTGTTTAAGTGATATCACAGACCCGGCAATCCGCAAGGAAGCTCGAGTATACACTTCTCCCTAACTCGTCTATATCCGCAATTTCATCGTTAACAATGACCTTGAATATCTATGCAACTAAATCACTCTTTCCCCTTACCTAGCACTCATCCGGAAAAAAAAAACTATTACACTTCCATACAAATCCCCCCCAGCCGCAAAATTCCCCTCCAACCCAAAAGAACAATTGCCCTTCTTTATTGTCCGCTCGCACTCGCCCGATATGCATAATCCACCAGTTTCCGTCACATTCTTCTTCCGCTACACGTCAGGCTCCGCATCACCTGTCAGCCCTTCTACCCCAAGTTTAAGTATATCCAATACCTAGAGTTTAAGCGACGGTTAACTTCCTCGAAACGATGATTGACTTCATCAAAATGATTGTCGAGGTGTTGGGACAAAGCCCCAATGGCGTTGAGAATCTGCCCTCCGACGTCAAGGGCGGGAAGGTCTTGCATTCCCCCTACATGGGTGGTTAGGGATGCGTGTTCACGGGAAATATTCTGTCAGTTTGTTGCCATGACATTAAATTCTGGAAGTCCATGATCAGCCATTAAAGTCGGATGAATCGGCTACCCTCTAGTACGAGTGTTGCTTCTGGTGTTCGATGCGGAAGTTAGCCAGCCAGCTATCACATAACCAAGTTACTAAAGAATAACTCACTAAGTTGCCGAAGAAAAAAAAGGACGTCGCTGAAACGGCCGGTTGTGTTGCGTCCAGGGAGGATGAAAGACTTCGTGTCTTTTCCCGGGTGTGGCAGGAATCCGTTCGTCTTATACAAGAACGCAACTACTGCCAAGCCTGATCCCATGACTATATGCGTGAACTTGTAGTGACTCCTAGTTGGGAGCACTACTGTCAAGCGTCAAGTTGAGTAATGCGGTTTCGTGGTGTAGTTGGTTCATACACTACAGAACCAGCAAAAAATTGCCCAAGATCCCCACTAAACCCGAATAGGAAAGTTCTGAGTCAGCTATATGCGGTTGGCCTTGTACCCGTTATTTGCATAATTAGACTTTTCTTCTGTCGGATAACGGCCGAACACCGCTCTCGTTTGCCGCTCGTGATGGCCGTGAGGGAATGGTGAAAATGCTGCTTGGGCATAGGCCGAAGGCGGGATCGTACTCGGGTACAACCCTATTCGCAAAGTCTTCGCGGAAAGAGAGGCATCATTCCATAAAAACCCTTTATATCCACCATCGGGGATCTTAACAGAAATCACTGTCTAAACCACAACAGGCTTAGAAGAGTAGGTTAACAAAATAACGAATACCAGTTAGTGAGATCCAGCAAGCTCAGCCTCTCCAAGCTATACTCTGTTTGAATAGGACTATTCCTTCACAAGGTGTTTTGTCTCTGCTCTGGGGCATCCGAGTCTGCACCGGGGGCATGGCGAAACTGGGTGGTTGGCGAACAGGGGTACTACTTGGGTAAAATGTGAATTCGTCAAAGTAGGGTAACAAAATATTTCCTTGTAGATGATCCCTGTTCGCCATCCTCACAGTTTCGCCATGTCCCTGGTGAAGACTGTACTAGTACTCGTGCCAAGGTTGTGGCTGCCAGCCACAACCCACCATTGCTCGCAGGCTCGCAACCGTGGGCACTCTCAAGAGAGTGCCCGACAGCCCAACGTAACAACCTGGCTCAACATCACTTTGTGGCTCAATGTCACTTTGTGGCTCAACAAACATAAAATTGAGGCTCAAATGTCACGGCTCAATGTTGGCTTGTAGTTTAATGTAACTTTGTAGCTGAATGGAGTGAAAACTTCATAACTCAATAGAAAACTGTAGTGTAATGGCATTTTGAAGTGTAATAAAACTTGGTATCTCAAAGGAATTTTGTACAGAGAGAAACTTTGGATTCAATAGAACTAGGTTCCTTTTTCAGCACTTCATATATAAAACTTTAAAAGTTATCCTGTGCTTGACATTTCCTCATCAAATACTTCCTCTATCATCCTTTATTATACCTGAGTCACAGGCACACATACCTCCAAGCCAATAGGTCAAACCATATGAAGACATCAAAATACGAATTCAGACTTCCTTCACTGTCCTCCAGAACTCTGATGAGGATTACCCAAACCTTACTACTATTGCCTGTACCTATGAAGTCCCAGTTTTGAGACTTTGGTCACATTGGAAAGGCTATCCATCAAAACATGATCATCAAGGGCACAATCGAAAGCTGTCGGAAGATCAAGAGTAAGCCATGTGTCAGTACTTAGAACAGCTTGACTATGTTGGTACCAGTGCCCGCCTACAAATGGTTTCTAGCTGTGCAAACATGATTCTCTAAAAGGCTCATATAGGGACTACTCCTGTCCCTGTAGTTAGTGAGAAGTGGACACAATGGTTCCTCTATCATCATCTAGAATACTTTATTCGCAAGCAGCATATACTTGATATTGACCACAAAAATGCCCACCAGCCTGATGATATATGAGCTTGGTTTGAAAAATATTAAACAATTTGCAAAAAATATAATATTCAGAAACGTGACATATATAATTTCAACAAAACCAGCTTTCAAATTGGTATTAGGCATGATCAATAGATTATTACTTATGATTCAAGTCAGCAATCCTACCTTGGCAGTACCTCAAATCGTGAGCTCATCAGTGTTTGTGAAACTATCAGTGGTGATGGGCATGTCCTACCACCAATGATTATAATTCCCAGAATAATTCACCAGGAGCCTTGGTATACTACAACATCAATACCAGACAACCATCTGGTTGGTACATCTGAGTCTGGTTACAGCAATGATAAGTTGTCGATGAAGTGGCTTGCTGCCCACTTTGAACTTCATTCTTCAGTGAGACGAGCTAGTACTTATCGCCTCCTGCTACTTGATAGGTTTAGCTCTCACTGTACAAAACAGTTTATTTACTTCGGTGATGAACATCAGATTATCATTTTCTGCCTTCCTCCTCATACAAGTCACCTACTACAGCCTCTTGATGTAGTTGTCTTTCAACCATATAAGTATTACCATGCTGAAGCAGTGGAAGCTGCCACCCATATCAGATGTGGAGAGTTTGACAAAGTAGAGTTTTTAGATAAAATTGATTCAATATATCAGCAAACCTTCAAGCCCTCAATAATACATTCCTCCTTTTGGGCTACTGGACTTATTCTTTACAATCCAGACACTGTAATTTCTAAGTTGCAAGAGGCACAGGTTATTCCATACCAGCCAGTCACCTCACCACAACAATTACCATCATCCCCTAATACCATTCCCCTCACAATTTGAAGTCTAAAGTGACTGTTACAATCAGCTATAAGATCTCTCCTAACTTATATCTTGCAACAGGCAACAACTTATGTTTTTCTTCTATTAGTTGGGGAGATACTTACCTCGACTTCTCTTCTCCTTTGAGAGTTCTAATACTTTGTTGTCTTACGCTATATCTTAGATATTGACCATTGCCAATACTAAGTCCTTATAGTACCAACTGGTATTAGTCTTGTTCCTTCTTCATGATAGTTGGTCTTGTAGATAAAGAGCGTAAAGGTGTTTTATTGATAACTTATAAGATAGGAAATAACTTAGGTGGTTGTGTAAAGAACTAGCCATCAGGTCCTGTTGACCTCCTTATATAGTTCTTCCAGTAATCTGCTTACAAATCAAATGAGTCACAACTGTGACTCATACACTCACATAACATATAACCTCATGACCATACTTGGTCATGCGTGAAAGTCCCATGATCTTTAAAGGGTCATGTGCGAAACCTCATGACTTGTATAAACAAAGTCATGCCTCTGAATCCTTATGACTCATATGCGCACATATGAGTCAACGCTCAACATACCAATCAATTCAAACATAAACAACTATGACTCACAATTTTGAGTTATGTGGAACCTGATGACTTGTATGTGAGTCATAGTGTGAAAACATAATATCGTATAACTCAACTGAGTCATGTGCAAACCCTTTTAAACTAATGAAATATTATGACATACAATGGTATGTCCTGTGAAACCATTACAAACTATGCCAGGTTTGTAATATTAGCTCCCCTCTCCCTAAATCCTCAGTTCCTTGAGGATCTGTGATGGTACTCCTCATAGTATATGTCTTGTTCCATATTGTGTTGTAGTTGGACCACATCATGGGCGATTCTTCTAATCCTCCTTTCCACCTCTTTTCTAGCATATCTTTCTCTTACTAGTTCCCTGTCCAAGACCTTATTTCTGAGTCTTAGGCCTTTTTCCTCTCCTCTTAACCTTTCACTAGATCTTGTTACTCCATCTATTGTCCATTCTAGTTGTTTGATCTTTTTTCATAGGTCTCCCTTTTATATGAATTTTTTATCCCCCTCTTTTTGCTCTAGTTTCATACCTGAAACCAGTTTTTTCTCCCAATCTTGCTTTTTTCTTTCCTTCCTTCTGGAAGGAGCAGTGGGTTTGCATGCAATCCTTTGCATCAATCCTTTCATGTTTGGGCTCTTTCAGTGTGAATGGTGGGAATGATTCCCAATTTTTCTCCCAGCGGTTGGCTTCACTGGGGTTGTCCGAGCTCATAGTCGCTATTGTAGCCATTGGCCAGAAGTTGTGTCTTTTTTTCACATCCTTGTGGATAGGACATTCATCATCTATGCATGCCGTGAAGTGGTATGCTGCATGCTCATCTTTCTTTTCCTCAAAATATATTTTGCTCCAGTCCTCATTTTCAGGGTCCTGGCTTATGTGGATATCATTTGTAGAAGGTGGAGACTACATATTAGGCATTGGTGAAGTTGGTGGCTTGGTACCACTCTTAGTCATGTTGTATTGGGTAACCAGTCCACTTGGCCTGGTATTGTAGTTTTCCGTAATGTAGTCTAGAATCAATGATTTAGTCGAGTTTGTATTCGTCTTCTCCTTCTATCTCAATAGAAGCAGGGGGAAGTTTCTTTTCTGAGAGTAGAAGATTGTCTGAGTAGAGGTCAAGTTTGCTGATGTGGAAGACTGGATGTTTTATTTTCATCAAGGCCAGGAGGTCTAGCTTATAAGCTTTTTCTCCAATATTTTCGATAATTCTCTATGGTCCGATCTTCCAGTAGTCTAGTTTCTTTGATAGTCTTGTGGTCTGAATGTTGTTCGTAATTAACCAGACTTTATCTCCTGATTCCAGTCTTAGATCAGGTTTTCTGTATCAATGATTGTTTTCCCCTGTTTTTTCTTGTGACATCCATATTTCTGTCTGGATGAGTTCGTGTAGTCAGCTGATGTCGTCCCTTTCCAATATTTCTGGTAAACCTGTGTATCCCATAAGTTCATTGATGGAGTGATGTCCATAATTCGCATAGAAGGTTGTTGTCTTGATAATATCCTGTCATGTGTTGTTGTATGTGAATTCTGCAAATGATAGCTATCCTTCCCAGTCCTGTTGGGAATATTCCACATATGCCCTTAGGAATTGCTCCAGTGAGGCATTTGTTCATTCTGTTTGTCCATCCATCTCAGGATGAAAGACCGTGCTTATCTTTCATGTGATGTCTAATCCTTTGGTCATCTCTTTCCATAGGTTTGATGTGAATATTGATCCTCTGTTGCTGATATCTTGTTGTAGTCCATGCAGCTTGAAAATATTTTTCATGAATAGCTACATAAATTGTTTCATTTTCATGTCTTTCCAACAAGGTATGAAATGAGCCATCTTGGTCAAATAATCAACAACTACCCATATGGTGTCATAGTCGTTCAATAGTGGTCAGTCTGTAATGAAATCTATACTGATAGACTTCCATGGTTTTTCCAGTATTTGTAGTAGTTGTAGTAGTCCATAGGGTGCATGACGACTTGGTTTTATCCATTGACACATGTTGCAGTTTTTGACATATTGCTTAATATCTTGATACATGCTGGGCCAGTAGTATGTTCATTGTATTAGTTCCAATGTTTTGGCCATTCCGCCATGTCTGCTTTGTGGTGTGTTGTGATTCCTTCTAATTGCTTCAGTTCTTATTAGTTCATCTTCTAGTAACTAGATTTTTCCTTCATACTGCATACTCATACCAATGTTGCGACATTTGGCTGTAACCCCTGCATGTTTACAGGCTCACAACTGGGGGCACTCTAAACAGTGCCTGATAGCTCAACAGAGCTTTGTAGCTCAGCAGAGCTTTGTGGCTCAGCAGAGTTTTATGGCTTACCATAGTAACTTTGTGGCTCAATACAACTTTGTGGCTTGACAGGACTTTGTAAATTAATGTAACTTTACAGTAGAAAAGAAGCTCTTCTTATTAACATACAATACCATCTACACCACAACAAACAATGCCACCAGCAGCAGCCTATATTCTACCAAGCAAACGGGTCGAGTCTTATAGGGATGTTGAAATACGAATTCATTGAAACAAGAGAAAAGGAGCATCCAAACACTGCTGCAATTACTCACAAGTATGAAATATCAGTAACAAGACTTCGAGCTTGTTTACAGAGTCGTCAGTCATGACAACATCAACTAGGAATGAAATACAAGCTTTCTAATGACCAAGAACTGGCTGTTTGTCAGTATTTTGACCATCGAGATAAAGTTGGTATAAGTGCCCAGCTGCAAATGGTTACTGGCTGTGCAAATACAATTCTCCAACATGCTCATACTGGTCCAGAGCCAGCACCAGTTATAAGTGATCACTGGTCCCAGCGGTTCCTAAATCGTCATCCCGAGTATTTTATTAGAAAGCAACAAACAATCGATGTTGATTAAAAAAATTCCCACCAGCCTGACAATATTTGAGCTTGGTTTGAGAAGTATCTTGCTGTCTGTGAAGAGCATGGCATTCAGCATAGCGACAAGTACAACTTTGATGAAACCAGCTTCCACATTGGAATAGGACGGGATCAACGGATCATTACTTAAGATCCAAATTGGCAAGCTTACTTGGCTAGTTCGACCAATCGAGAGCTCATCACTGTTTGTGAAATGATTAGTGGTGATGGGGCAGTATTACCTCCAATGATTATTGTCCCTGATATTATCTACCAAGAGCCCTGGTATACAACCACTGGCATACCAGATGATTACCTTATTGTGACATCAGAAACTGGCTACAATAATGATGAGTTGATAATAAACTGGCTTATCCATATTGAACAGTTCTCAGCCAAATGACAGGTGGGAGCTTATTGACTGTTACTTTTAGATGGTTTCGTCTCCCATAATACAAAACAATTTCTTGACTATTGTGATGAGCATAAGATTATTGTTTTCTGCCTGCCTCCTCCTTCAAGCCATCTTCTTCAGCCATTGGATGTGGTAGTATTTCAACCATACAAGCATTATCACACTGAGGCTGTAGTAGCAGCAACTCAAATAGGATGTGGGGACTTCAACAAATATGAGTTTCTGGATAAGATTGATTCAATACATCACCAAACTTTCAAGCCATCAACTGTCAGATCTGCTTTCAGAGCTACAGGGCTTATTCCAAACAATCCTGATGTTGTTGTTTCAAAGCTTCGTGAAGCTGCTCCTATACCTGGCTTACTTGCAACACCACCATCTGGATCGACCTTCACTATTCTACTTACAATTTCGAGCCTTAAGACCCAGGGTGACGAATTATAGCATTATGCAAAAGATTTGTCACCAGAATTCCAGGAAAGGCTTAAGCTTATACTACAAGGTGGGTTAGCCTTAGCCTATCAGGTGCATTAGCTATGGAACACTTGGAAAATACTCGAGTTGCAGAGCAAGCCAGGAATGCAAGGAGGAGAACCGAAAGCCCAAGTCAAATACAAAAAGGTGGAGTGTTATATGCTTCTGAGGCATGTGATATGGTGAAAAGGAGGAAGGATGCTGAGGTTGAAAAGGCAGAACAGCAGTTGCATAAGGCATAAAATGCAAGGAAACAGGCTAAGTGAGCAGAGTATAAACCTTTCCTTCATGAGATGAAGGCATAGCCAAAAGCAAGCTATTTGGGTCGAGTACATAAAAAGAAAATATCGAGGCTGATCATGATGGGGATTAAGCAACATGCTTGGTTGCAGAATTTGATATAAAATAGAATACTATACTCAAACTCTGAATATATTTAGCTACAAAGTTGTATTAAGCCTCATAGTGATATTAAACATGAAAGTCCTATCAAGCCACAAAGTTGTGTTGAGCCACAAAGTTACTATAGTAAGCCACAAAGCTCTGTTGAGCCACAAAACTTGGTTGAGCAGTCAGGCACTCTTTAGAGTGCCCCTGGTTGTGAGACTGTGAACATGCAGGGGTTGTGGCCGAATGCTACAACCTTGGCACAAGTAGGGCATTATGCTGGGGACTGGGAAGGAAATGTCTGCAATCTTTTACCAGACTGCATGAAAGACACAAAAACCTAAACCCCTTTTGTAGTATGTGATTTATGTTATACTCAATCCTTTCCCGAACTTGCCAGTCTGCAATTCTTGTTAGTGATGGCTTTTATGCTAAAAATCGATGCAATACTTGTGCCAAGGTTGCAGCATTCAGTCGCAACCCCTGCATGTTCACAGACTCACAACCAGGAGTACTCTAAAGAGTGCCTGACAGCTCAACAGAGCTTTGTGGCTTACCATAGTAACTTTGTGGCTCAACACAACTTTGTAGCTTGATAGGACTTTTATGTTTAATATCACTATGAGGCTTGATACAACTTTGTAGCTAAATACATTCAGAGTTTAAGTATAGCATTCTATTTTATATCAAATTCTGCAACCTTGCGTGTTGCTTAATCCCCATCATGATCAGCCTAGATATTTTCTTTTTATGTAATTGAGCCAATTGCCTTCCTTTTGCCTGTGCCTTTATCTCATGAAGGAAAGGTTTATACTCTGCTCACTTAGCCTGTTTCCTTGCATTTTATGCCTTATGCAACTGTTGTTCTGCCTTTTCAACCTCAGTATCCTCCCTCCTTTTCACCATATCATGTGCCTCAGAAGCATATAACACTCCACCTTTTTGTATTTCCCTTGGGCTTTTGGTTCTCCTCCTTGCATTCCTGGCTTACTCTGCAGCTTGGTATTTTCCAAGTGTTCCATGGCTAATGCACCTGATTGTGCTAAGGTCAACTCACCTTATAGTATAAGTTTAAGCCTTTCCTGGAATTCTGGTGACAGATCCTTTGCATCACGCTGTAATTCGTCACCCTGGGTCTTAAGGCTCGAAATTGTAAGTAGAATAGTGATGGTGGATCCAGATGGTGGTGTTGCAAGTCGGTCAGGTGTAGGAGTGGCTTCACAAAACTTTGCAATAACAACATCAGGATTGTTTGGAATAAGCCCCATAGCCCTGAAAGCAGATCTGACAGTTGATGGCTTGAAAGTTTGGTGATGTATTGAATCAATCTTATCCAGAAACTCACATTTGTTGAAGCCTCCACATCCCATTTAAGTTGCTGCTTCTATAGCCTCAGTGTGATAATGCTTGTACAGTTGAAATACTACCACATCTAATGGCTGAAGAAGATGGCTTGAAGGGGGAGGCAGGCAGAAAACAATAATCTTATGCTCATCACAATAGTCAAGAAATTGTTTTGTATTATGGGAGCCGAAACCATCTAGGAGTAACAGTCGATAAGCTCCCACCTGTCATTTGGCTGAGAACTGTTCAAAATAGATAAGCTAGTTTATTGTCAACTGATCATTATAGTAGTCAGTTTCTGATGTCATAACAAGGTAATCATCTGGTATGCTAGTGTTTGTATACTAGGACTCTTGGTAGATAATGCCAGGGACAATAATCATTGGAGGTAATATGGTCCCATCACCACTAATCATTTCACAAACAGTGATGAGCTCTCGATTGGTCAAACTAACTAAGTAAGCTTGCTGATTTAGATCTCGAGTAATGATCAATTGATCCTGTCCTATTCCAATGTGGAAGCCAGTTTCATCAAAGTTGTACTTGTCGCTGTGCTGAATGCCATACTCTTTACAGACAGCAAGATACTTCTCAAACCAAGCTCAAATATTGTCAGGTTGGTAGGCATTTTTTCAATAAACATCGATTGTTTGTTGCTTTCTAATAAAATACTCGGGATGACGATTTAGGAACCGCTGGGACCAGTGATCACTTACAACTGGTGTTGGCTCTGGACCAGTATGAGCATGTTGGAGAATTGTATTCACATAGTCAGTAACTATTTGCAGCTGGGCACTTGTACCAACTTTATTTAGATGGTCAAGATACTGACAAACAGACAGTTCTTGGTCATCAGAAAGCTTGTGGTTCATTCCTAGTCAATGTTGATGTGACTGATGACCCTGTAAATAAGCTCGAAACCTTGTTACTAGTATTTCATACTTGCAAGCAATTGCAGCAGTATTTGGATGCTCATTTTTGCTTGTTTCAAAGAACGCAATAGCAGCCTGAATTCATATTTCAACATCCCTATAAGGTTCGACCCATTAGCTTGGTAGAATATAGGCTGGTACTGATAGCATTATTTGTTGTAGTATGGATGGAATTGTATGTTAATAAGAAGACATTCTTTTCTACTGTAAAGTTACATTAATTTACAAAGTCCTGTCAAGCCCCAAAGTTGTGTTGAGCTACAAAGTTACTATGGTAAGCCACAAAGCTCTGTTGAGCCATAAAGCTCTGTTGAGCTGTCAGGTAGTCTTTAGAGTGCCCATGGTTGTGAGCCTGTGAACATGTGGGGGTTGCAGCTGAACACCGCAATCTTAACACGAGTATGTGTTGCAAATGTGCAGCGTGTACTACAGTACAAATGCACACCCATCTCAGATGATGAGTGAGACCTCATCATACTGGACCCAATCATTGACAATACATGTCACTAACAGGCCTAGGGTACACCATAGTTAGTAAAGAATGGTACCATGTAAGGATATTGGTACTGTTGGATATGGTACATGCTGTTATGATTAGCAGGATTTATGGCATAAGGAAAGGCTTCAGTGATGGTTCAGTGAAGTGGCAGTTTTTAGGTATTTCCTTTGTCTCATGTTGTTTGATGTTTGCTGTTTGTCGTCACTCATTGCGTAAATACTTGTAGATTTCTTGTGTTAATTGTAAGAAGAAGAGCAAGTAATCAAGCTCACTCCTCAAAGATAGAAGTTTGCTCCTCCTTTCATCCTCATTTTTCTAAATTATAGTAATAAGCGAAGGGATGGATAGCTAATAACATTTACAGTATAATGGCTCTTAACCCATATCCGGCTTAGCGTTTATGGCACAATTTGTGCCACCAGAGGAAGGGGTCCTACCACCTCTCTCAATCCAAAAAACAACTAAAATCACAGATTATCTACCTTTCCGCAATCTCAGATGATATCGTGATACTAATGAAAGCTTTAATAATCCCTGAATTATCCCAATTCCTTTACCTAAGTAACAATTAATGTTGCCTCTTTACTACAATCACATTCCTGACAACCCCCCCACTATCCTCAATACTGCTCTCTCCACCAACCTTCATTGCCTCTATTTCCTCCCAAAGATCAGCTGCCTCATCTGCTACTTCCCCCTCAGCTATCACTAATCCTATTACCTCCCCATTTTCCCGACTGGATATCTCCTCCTAAGAGGCTCTCTTCACAGAAGAGAGGGCTTTGACTGAGTGTCCTTGGGAGTTAGCAATTTGAGCAGCCTTAGCTACTTCCACCCTCTCCTGCTCCTGCCATAAGATCAGAACTGTTTCTGAAGTCACTACTGCAGCTTCTGTAAGCTTGTGCCGATTGCTAGTATTTTTTTTTTCCTATTAACTGGTAGTATTCTGGATCGGTATCCTCCTCTAGAACCTTGTCACCTATTTTTGTTGAAAGCCTCTAGAGAGGTTCATTAAGAGCTCTTTAAGCTTTAACGAGGCGGGAGTAGCTCTTTTGACAAGGGAAGTAGCCATTCTGGTGATACAACTAACAGCTCGAGGAGTTTGGGGAATTTGATGCCTCCCATCACCAGCCAAGCCTTTTTCTTGTATGACCTTATTTTCCTTTCTCTTGACCATTCCAATTACCCAGCAGGGATTAAAGGAAATTATGCCTACTACTTCTCAAATGCTTAGGATATTCTCAGCTGTAAATACTAGTTGCCAAGCAGGCATCAGAATACTCTTTTTCTAGAGGTTAATTTCATTAAAAAAAAAAAAAAGGTGGTAACGGTGGTTGTGTGGAGACAGAAAGCAGTAACTAATAGTAAAAATTCTCTTTTATTCATACTAGCATGACCTTTGCAAATAAAGCAATCTAGACCATTACTGTAATGATATTGGAGTAGGCTAAACAACCCAACATCTAGTGGTTGGAGGAGGTGTGTTGAGTGGGCAGGAAGGCATAGTGGAAGGATTTTTGCCTGGAGGTAATAATCCAAGAATTCCCAATTAAAATGAGAGGTGTGCCCATCCAGAATGAAGAGGCAGTAATCTTGGCCTGCACTATATAGTAGAACTTAGTTAGCAAATCTTTAAGCTATATTCTGTACTGTGGTGGATACCTTTCCCTGGTTTCTTGATCAAAAACCTCCTTCAGACACCGCAACCCTAGAGCTTCATTACTTCAGCCCTTTTCTGAAACCCCAAAAGTTGCCAAATCTTTTTTCTTTAACTTAGCATACCAGCACATATAGTGGGTTTTACCTTTGTTTATAATCATAGGAGGGAGGACATGGCCAGCACCAGACACTGTTTCAATAATAGTAACCCATTCCTGGGAGCTATCTTGTGTCAATTTTGTCATATGGCACTCTTTCCTACAGATAACCTTGCAATGCAAGGCTACCCCCATCATAAAACCCTTCTCATCCATGTTGTACATATTCTCCAGTGATGTGTTATAACATTTAATAAGATTCTGTAAGTGGCTTCACAATCAGCTACTATTATTACCAGTAATGGGCTCTGCTTATACCTTATTGAAATAATCCTTCAATATAGCTGGATTACCAGTGAGAGCCCACTGGCGATCCAGCCTGGTTCCTAGCTTAGTAGCCAACATAGAATGGTACTGGAGGAATTACTTTACCCAGTGCTTTCCCAACATGTGATCTTTTACCTGATGAGCTATTATGGCCTCTGCCATTCCCTTAACCATGTTCAAATAGGTGTGATGACCCCACTCCTCCAGCCTCTCACATCATCTCACAATGGAGCTCTCCTCATATTCTGATAACACCTACTGCTTGCAATGTCCCGTAGCTTGTGATTGCCTTCCTGCAAGCCTACTTCTCAAGGTTGAGTAGGCAATACCAAATTTCTCTGCTGATGCCCGGAGTGAAGGCTTATCACTATGTTAGTAGTGCTGAATGGCCTTCGGAAGACTTCCTTCTACTTCATCCTTCCTTCCTACCTTCATCTATGGCATGATGCAAAGTTTGGTGTTGTTTGACACCCCTAAGCGATCTCCATACCACATTTCATGCAAAGCAGGGTAGGCTCGAAATGCATGCTTGGTGCTGAGCTGGATAATGGTACTGAGCTGCTAATGTATAAATGATGTTAATATATATAATTAAAAACCCTAACTCATGATAGTGAAAGCAGAGAGGAAAATAAAAAAAAATAAGAAAACAATATAAGTGGAAGAGATAAATAAATAAGAAAAGACAGAATTGAAGAAAGATGAGAAAAATGAACAATGAAGAAAAAAATAAACGAAGAGAAGGTTGGTTTTGTATAGTTGGTTGTAAGGTGAGGATATGGATTGCATGGCATAAAGCTGTTGTGTGATTTTTAAAGACAAGGTGCACTGGAAGTTGAAAAGTTACCTGTAGCCTCCTGTTCAAAAAGAGAACCTTAAACTGTGCATGTGAAGGTGGGTAAATTTTGGGTCAGCACCTTTGAATACCCTTGCTAGCACTATGTATTCACATTTTTTTAATTTTTTTTTGGTTTTCATGATGGTGGAGTTGGTGGGATAGTGGGGTTGCCATGGCCAAGTTTTTCTGTCCATTGATGTACGGTTATTTTTGTTAATGGACAATACCATAGAATCAGAGTCTTCACATCATCTAATATAGCCCTTGCTACACCTGTCACTATATTTCACCAAGAGTGAGGAGCTGGACTAGAGATCAGGGTACCAGATGTAGGACTATGCAGGCTACCCAGTGGGGATAATAACTGTGCATCACTCAATAATGAGAACATTGGAGGACTGTAGGCTCTGCACCGAATTATGCATCCAAGATCTATGGTAATATGCTGAGTAGGACCTATTTCCTAAGACCCTAATATGGTCAAAATGTGTATAGTTCTCACCCAGTTGTCTTCCTTTCTGTTAGCTACTTGTGAGCTGTGATCAGGTATTGATCTGGGGCCATCTACAATATTGATGCCTTCTCCATCAGGTTCAGTGTCTGATTCTATTTTATCTAGTCCATGTGAGATTTGGTACTCATCATTACTATCATCTCATAGATGTACTGTTTAGGTATTTGGTTCATCATTGGGTTTGGTTTTAGGTTCTGCATACACCATAGTCAGTATTGTGTCCTTCCATAGGCACTTTAGTGCTCTTCCTAGTAGGCTTGTACTCAGAGTTACTGAAGAATCTCGAGTTGAGGACACATCTTGAGATTTGTTTTGATGCATTCTGGATCTCCCTTTTCTTGATCCGATAGTACCAGGTTGCACATTCCATGTACCTTTGTATAGATTGCTGACTCAGAGTACTGGCTGACTGTGAGCAAAGGCCTGTTGCTTATTCATGGTACAATATGTTAGTTAGAGTAAGATAAGTTAGGATTCAGACTGGAGTAAGATCATAGGTATCTCAAGCACAGTTTGGTAAGGATAAGAAGTTTGTATATTTTTCTTGTATTGTATATGATGCATCAGGTCTTATACATAGGGCTCGGCAGGAGGGGAGGGGGCATGCAGGATCACTGACTATCACTTGTTATTGAAGCAAAAGATTTGCCTGCAAAATGGTATTTTTAGATTCTTCAATATTATATTTGTAATAATCTAAGCATTCTTAACTACAATTGGACTCAAGACTCTAGCATGAAAAAGTTAGAAGAAATGAGTATGTTGCTAGGGTGGGTGGCTTAATAAAATCTAGCCATGAATGGTATCTTTGACTGACACAATTGGCACTACAGTATTCTCACGTTACCTAACTAGCACTAGAAGTGTCTGAAATCATTTCCTGGTATGGAGTTAACACAGCTGAACACCCAAGAGGCTAAATTCAAGCAATCCTACCTACTCATGCATGGATGTTAGTGATGAGATAGACAGGGGTTGTAGTATAGCCATTCCTGACCAACTTCAAACCTCAGTCCATTTCAACACTAACATCTATACACTAGTAAACAATCTACTCAGATGGTCAACCAATGCTAGGTGACATACCGGATGCCAAAGCAAGTGGGCTGAATGCTATTACTATTATCATATACTATAGTCTACTGTATTGTGCCAGGCACTCCAGATCAAAATAGTAAGCAATGAGAGATGCTAAAGCAAGGACATCAAATGGTATCATTATTATCAAATATAAGGCACTCAAGATCGAAAAATCTAGCAATAAGAGATGCCAGGAGCATCAATGTGTATTATTAATAGCTAACAAGTACAGGCTAAGAACTACTAGCTAAACCTAGTAAACAAATCCCAAAATGGGAAACAAAAATAAAACCAAACTTCTGAAATCAGGTAGCAAAAAAAAAAAAGAAAAAAAGAATAAGAAAATTCTACCTAAGAAAAAATACAATCTACAGCAGGGGAAAATGATTTTGTGTATATAAAATAGTGTCATGATATGTAGAGACATCATACAGTGACATATATGTACAGCTATCATGATTGATCACCATAGAAATATATGTCATCATATGATGTCTCTACATATCATGATACTATTTTATATATGCAAATAAAATAGTATCATAACAATAGTATGAATAAAAGTCAATTTTATTTCTATATTCAAAAGATATTTGTATACCTTATTATTATATTATTATTATATATCATTACGCTTATGGAGCCAAGTAGCTATGAAGCAGTACTAACATACATATGGGCACTCACAAGTGCCAGGTCCATGATCTGTCTCTTTCAACATGCTAGTATCATCTTTTGAGTGGGCCACCCATGAGCCATAATGACAAAGGAGATCCATCACACCACCTAAAGCCTAACAGATAGAAGAAAATACAAGTAAGAAAACCTAAGTAGCCCTGTTCCTCCTCTCAGTTGCTGCCTGGTGTGCCGCGATGTAGGTGGGACATTCCTGAGATGTCGCTTGGTGGGAGTCTTTGCAGTTGATGCAATGGATAGTGGTGTAAAGGCATGTTTTGCCCTTGATAGGACAATCTGATCTGCCACAGGTGTGGAGGTGTGTTGGGTGCTCCTGGAAGCATATGGCACAGTGTGTTTGCCCAATGCATTGGCTGGTGTGATGGCCAAAGGCTAGACATTTGTTGCATTGAGTGTCAGGACCAAAGGTTAAGTAACCTTGAACCTTGAACTTCATGCTAAAGAGGGAGAGACCTTTGCTGAAGGCCTTGTCTGTGGAGTCTTTGCTGGCAATTGTGAGGACCATAGCTGAAGTAGCTTTGTTCAGACATTGGGCTTCTGTGGTGAGCCATCTAGGAAGGCGGTGAAGGTGAATGCCAGGGTTGAATTCTTCAATCTCTGCCTGGATGGTAGTGAAGGAGCTGGTGGTGGAGATGCCATGTAGTATGACCTTGTGCCAGATTTTATCTTTTCTGAGTCTAATGGCAGCTGGTACGGTGGCTCTGATTGCTTCCTCAATAGCAAAACAATGATGTTTGAGGACCGAGGTGGCAGGAGTGTTGTCATTTGTGATTAGAAGGACATGGTGGTTGGTAGTGAACTCAATTGTGGCAATAAGAGGTTTCTTAATGGCTGAGTTGATTGCATCGCGGATGGTGAGTGTATTGGTGTTGTCAGGTAGAGCAGTTCAATCTCTTTCAATGACAATTGTATGGTCGCATTTGGTCAAAACTGCAGGTAATGCAATTTTGTTTGGTGGAGTGGTGAAGGGTTTGGCGGGGAGCGATTTGGCTCCCTTCTGGGCCCAGGTAGGGGGTTATTGTTGTTGTTGTGGTGTGGGGATGGTAGACCCTGGTGTAGTTGTTTGGTGTTGAAGTTGTGTTTCTAGCAACCCAACTTTGGAGGTGAGGGCAGCTACCTCATCTTTCAAGGCTTGAGTGTCCTGGATGTGGCGATCTTGAACCACAAGGAGGTGTTCTTGCAAGGCTTGAAAGGCTTCAAGGAGATAGTTGACTTGGGTAGTGAGTTCTTGGTAGGATGGTTGGTTTATTTCTGAGGTAGGAGGAGGCCGAGGAGAAGAGAAAGCTGATTCCTCATCATCACTAAAGCTGGGGCCAGGGGCTGGATTGACAAGAGAGACTTGATCATCTGTTATGTGTGTGTCCGCAGGTGATGATTGTTGGGGGGGGAAGTTGTGGGATTGGAATGGGCTGGTGAGGGGGTTCCTGCCACCCCTACCTCTGCCCCTTTGTCTGTTGGACATCCGAGGTAATGTAGAAAGGACTCAGTTGATAATTGTAATAAAGCAACAAATAAGAGGGGATGATTTGTTGGTGAAAGTGTTTAAAGTGAGGGGTGAAGTGGTGATAATTGGTGGTTGACCAATGAGAGCAAAGCTTGACGGAAAATTTGGGTTGGTTTTTTCCTTTCACTGTGGTTGTAATGGAAATGGAGTCCATATTTGTATACCTATCATGGTATAGAAATATCTTTTGAATATACAACTAAAATCAGCCTTTGACTATATTGTTATGGTAATGTCAGGGATGTCATGCCACTCTACTGCCAAGAGGCATTGGTAGCACAGAAATATATGTTATTGGCACCTCTTGGTATCATGACAACAGTCTGGCCAAAAGCCAATTTTGTTTCTATATCCAAAAGATATTTCTATACCATGATAGGTATATAAATATCTTTTGAATATACAACTAAAATTGGCTTTCACTGTACTGTTGTGGTGACTCCAGGTATGTCATGCTGCTCTACTACTAAGAGGTGTTGGTAATACAGAAATATATACTATCGATGCCTGTTGCTATTGCAACAACAGTACAGCCAAAAGCCGATTTTCTTTGTATATTCAAAAGATTATTATTATTATTATTAGATATCATTATGCTTATGGAGTCAAGTAGCTATGAAGCAGTACTAACATACATATGGGCACTCACAAGTACCAGGTCCATGATCCGCCTCTTTCTACATGCGAGCATCAGCTATTGAGTGGGCCATGCATGAGCCGTAATGACAAAGGAAATCCAACTCCCTGCCTAAAGCCTAACAAATATAAGGAAATACATGTAAAGAAACCTAAATAGCCCTGTTCCTCCTCTCAGTTGCCAACTGGTGTGCCGTGATGTAGGTAGGACATTCCTGAGATGTCCCTTGGTGAGAGTCTTTGCAGTTGGTGCATTGGAAGGTAGTGTGAAGGCACAGTTTACCCTTGGTAGGACAATCTGATTTGCCACAAGTGTGAAGATGTATTGGGTGCTCCTGGGAGCAGATGGCACAGTGTGTTTGCCCGGTACATTGGGCAGTATGATGGCTAAAGGCCAGGCATTTATTGCATTGAGTGTCAGGGCCAAAGGTTAAGTAAGGTTGAACCTTGAACTTCTTGCCAAAGAGGGAGAGACCTTTGCTGAGGGCCTTGTCTGTAGAGTCGTTGCCAGTAATTGTGAGGACCATGGCTGAGGCAGTTTTGTTCTGACATTGTGCTTCAGTCATGAGCCATCTAGGAAGGCGGGGGAGGTGGGTTCCAGGGTTGAACTCTTCAATCTCTGTCTGGATGGTAGTGAAGGAGCTGATGGCAGGGATGCAATGTAGTATGACCTTGTGCCAGATTTTGTCCTTTCTGAGGCCAATAGCAGCTGGTATGGTGGCTCTGATGGCTTCCTCAATAGTGAAACGATGGTGTTTGAGGATAGAGGTGGCAGGAGTATTGTGTTTAGTGATTAAAAGAACATGGTGGTTGGTGGTGAACTCAATCGTGGCAATAAGAGGTTTCTTAATGGCTGAGTTGATTGCATCGCAGATAGTAAGGGTGTTGGTGTTGTCAGATAGAGCTGTTCCATCTCTTTCAATGAAAATTGTACGGTCACATTTGGTCAAAACTGCAGGCAATTCAATTTTATTTGGTGGAGTAGTAGAGGGTTTGGAGGAGAGTGATTTGGCTACCTTCTGGCCCCAGGTAGGGTCTTGCTGTTGTTGCTATGGTGGAGGGTAAGTGGACAGTGGTGTGGTTGTTTGGTGTTGAAGTTGTATTTCTAGCAACGCAACTTTGGAGTTGAGGGTGGCTACCTCATCTCTCAAGGCTTGGGTGTCCTGGATGTGCGGATCTTGAACAATGAGAAGATGCTTTTCCAAGGCTTGAAAGGTTTCATGGAGGATGTTGATTTGGGTAGCGAGTTCTTGGTAGGATGGTTGGATTGTTTCTGAGGTAGGAGGTGGGCGAGGAGAAGAGAAAGCTGATTCCTCATCATCACTGAAGCTGGAGCCAGGGGCTGGATTGACAAGAGAGACTTGATCATCTGTCATGTGTGTGTCTGGTGGTCAAGATTGTTGAGGGTGGAAGTTGTGAGACTGGAATGGGCTGGCGAGGGGGTTCCTGCCACCTCTACCTCTACCCCTTTGTCTGTTAGACATCCGAGGTGATGGAGAAAAAACTCAGTTGATAATTGTAATTGAGCAACAAATAGGAGGGGATGATTTGTTAGTAGAAGTGTTTAAAGTGAGGGGTAAAGTGGTGATAATTGTTGGTTGACCAATGAGGGTGAAGCTTGGCAAAAAGTTTGGTGTGGTTTTTTCTTTTGCTATGGTTGTAATGGCAATGGAGTCCATATTCAAAAGATATTTGTATACATATCATCATATAGAAATATCTTTTCAATATATAACTAAAATCAGCTTTTCACCATACTAGTATTGTGATACTCAGGATGTCATGTGGCAATGCAGCTAAGAGGCATCAAGAACACAGAAATATATATTATTGATGCCTCTTGGTATCATAATAACAGTATGGCCAAAAGATTATTTTATTTGTATATTCAAAAGATATTTGAATACATATCATCTGTAATAGTTGGTAGCCTGTATAAACTAATACAATAAGGATCAGCAGTAGGTCAGCTAGTATTTGATTCCTAAGGGGGACTAGAGAGTTAAAGACAAGAAGGTCTTAGAAGAAGCAAAGGGAAAAGGCAGTAAGAAAATTGCCATTCAACCAAGTATATTTCTTATCTAGGTTCTGTCTCAAGTCTGGTGGTACCTGCTAGCCAGGAAGCCTGTCTTAAATACATGATTTCCTCTACTCAAGATAGAGGTTCCTGAAAACCTGCAACTACTATTATTATCGGTAAGTGCACACTACCAGAATCTTGTGATCCTACCAGAATCCTGAAAGCACAAGGCAATCCTTCACCCAAGCCTTATCTCTACTACCAGTATACATGACCATTCCTTCCCTTAGAATCCCTAGAGCAAAACCTTGCCAGTACAAAAGCATAACTAAACAAACATAAACAAGTTATTGGAATCCTAATGATAATGGTAGTAAAACAATCTATCAATCAATCTAAGCAAGAACAAATGAAAAAACATAACAAAGGAAAATATAAGCATAACCAGTATACAGTTGCCAGAACATGTACACATATTACATTCCCCCAATCCAAAACACCACATACTCTAGTTCAAGTCCTCCTGCTTATTCCTATCCAGGTGTCAGAGGAGGGAGTCATCATCGGTACTGAAGTAATCAAATTCCGAATAGTTAGAGTCATATTCATCATCATCATAAGGTTCCCAAAATTTGTCAGGTACAGGTCCAGCTGCACAGGGGGTTTCTGAGACTTCCATTGGTTCTCAAACTGTTCTGACATAGTATGAGTTGATCTTGGGTAGGGGGGCTGCTGGGTGGTTTGTAGTCCAATTTTCCTGGATGATTTCCAAGGAGTTCTCCAGGTTCTCAATGGGTTCCCAAGAATTGTCAGTCCTTTCATATCCTTTCCAGTGTACCAAGAATTCATCTCTATTATTCTGGCACCTGTAGTCAAGGATCTGTTCTGCTTCCCATTCTTCTGCATTATCAATGATGATAGGTGCCAGCCTATCAATCCTTCAAGATGTGAATCTATCCAGGTCATTTTCTAGGTATTCCTTGAGCAAAGACACATGGAAGAATGGTTTCTGTTGCTCTATTCGTTGGGACAATTTGAACTTGTAGTTGTCGGTATAGACATCATGTTCTAATACCTTGAAGGGGCCAAACTATCTAGGTTCTAGCTTCCTTGATCATTCAGGAGTAGAGGTGTATGGTCATCCTCTAACCAGTACTCTGATTCTAATCCAGAAGGGGCATCTCTGGGGTTTGTGCTGCTTGTCTGCTTGTACTGTTTGCCTGACTGTTGCATACTTCCAGGCCAGATCCACTTTTATTGTTGTTGCTTCATGGGTATTCAGTATTTCATCGACAGCCAGTATCTTGCTAGCTGATAATTGAATAGGGTTAAAGATTTTCCATGGTTATCCATAGAGGGCCTGGTAGGGTGAGATACCCAAGGATTCATGAGGGGCACTATTCATCACTGCTGCTATTGAGGGGAGAGCCTGAGACCAGTTGTTTTGTCTTTTGTTGATAAAGTTTCTCATTATCTGTTTGAGGGTGCAAATCCTGTGCTCCACTGGGCCATTGGTCTACTGATAGTATTGGGTGGCTATCCAGGCCTGAATTCCCAATGATTTCATCATTTGAGACTGCAACTCAGAGGTAAATGAGGAGTCCTAGTTGAGTATTATGCTGAATGGGAGGCCATGAACATCAAAGATGGTGCTCTAAAGATTTTTGAATGTCTTTTTAGAGGTAGCAAGGTCTCCAAGGGGGACAAGGTATGTGTAAGATGTGAACCAGTCTATGATAACCATGATAGTATTGTATTTGTTTGACTTGGTAAAGGGTCAAGCGAAATTGATAGCCAAGAACTGGTATACCTCATCTGGCTTTGGGAGTGTAAGGGATTGCCCTGCTGGGAGGGTAGTTGGTTCATTATTGATCTGACATTGGTCACATGAGCAACAATAGGCCATGAAATCCTGCCACATCTGTAGCCACCAAAAGAAACATGCTGCATACTTGTAGCTTTTGTGGTCTAAGAAATGTCCAAGGCCTTCATGAACTGTTTTGAGAATGAAATTCCAAAGGGATACTCCCTTTTCCAAAGGTCCCACAGGGATGTAGAGGTTAGAATATCCATTGATATTCTGTGCAATAAGTAGGCCATCTTGGATGAAATAGTGTAGCATGTTACTGGTCTCCTAGATTCTAGCAAAGAGGGGGTCAAGCTTAAGTACTGCAATGACCCAGGGGTAGAAATTACCCATGAGTGTTGTGTGAATTGTACCTGAGAAGTTGTTTGCTTTTTTGGTTTCCTGGTTACTCCAGAATGGTTTGCTATAGAGGGGTGAAGAAGAGAATGCTGGAGAGGTATCCAGTAACTGATCAAGTATTAACTTATATGCCAACCTTTCCTGGTCTACCATAAACCTGGGCAGGGGTGCTGGGAGAGAGGGAGAAGACCATGTAGTAAGTGAAGCTGTGCTTGATGGTGAAGGGGAAATGATTGCACTGGTAGGTTTCCTTTCCTTATCCTTCTTGCTCTGCTTTTGCTTCTTAGGATCATTGGGAAAGTAACCTGCTCCTTCCTTGTCAGATTTGTGTATCTTGCATTCATTATCATAGCATGCTATCCAGGTAATTGCTGTATGAGCTACCTTGTTGGATAACTTGGGGAGTGTGACTTCATCTCCCCAGCAGTTGCCTTTGGTTATGGAACTATTGGTGATGGCTTCACTCTTGGAAGGACTTCAGCTGCTGTCCTTTCATTTCTGGGATTAGGTGACTGCATTTGCCTGAATGGTATTCAATATATAATCAGGGCTTGCTCTGAGTATTGAATCCTAGGAGGTGAGAGTTGGAGAGTATTGGCTTTCTACTGAAGAGTACATCTCGCTATCAGATTCTAAGTTGTAGGATGCAGAAGAGGTGTAGTTGGTTTGGATTTCTGATGCTTTGGTATCTTGAGTGATCTGGATATCATGATTTTTGGAGGTGGAATCTTGGAGTATTATATCATAAGGTGAAGCCCCATCCTCATGAATTCTTAATAGGTAGTCTGCTAAGAAATTCTTTGCTCCTGGCATATACTGGATAGAAAAATTGAAGTAGCTAAGGTGTATTAGCCACCTTTGCTACAGGTTGCTTAGATTCTTTTGAGTCATTAGTTTAGTTAGACTTTCATGTTTGATAACTATAGTGAATTTAGTGTGTGCCAACAGGTGTCCAAAGGCTTTCACAGCCTTGATAGTTGCAAGAGCCTCCTCTTGATGTGTGAGATAATTACTTTGGGAAGATGTTAATTTCTGACTATAGAAAGCTGCTGGTCTAGCCTCTTCCCTGGTTGCTCCTTGTCTTACCCATGGACCTGTTCCAGTGGGAGATGTATTGGTAAATAGCCATATCATCTCTGGTTTGGAGTAATTTATCAGTCGCAAAACCTGGTGCTCTTCTCTAGCCTTTTCAACTGCCTGGAATGCAGCTTCCTGCAGGTCGGTCCAAAGCCATTCTGCATCACTGGTGAGTACTGTAAGTGGGGCAGTAATGGTGACGATGTGAGGTAGGAACTATAAGATATAATTAACTATTCCATGAAATTGTTGAACTTCCTTCTTGTTTTTTGGTCTGGTCTAGTCCCTAACAGTCCTTATTTTTTCCAGTGCTGGGTGTATTCCATTATCATCAATTATGTGGCCTAATATATCCAGCTCCTCTCCAAAGAAGATGCTCTTTTTTTGGGTTTGCATATAGTCTTGCCTACTCTAGCTTTCTACAGACTGATTTCATATATTCCATATGGTCCTGGTATGTGTCACTGAATATAAGGATATCATCAATGCAGACCCAAATGAAGATACCTAGCTCATCTGAGAGGGTGTCTTCCATAACCCTCATGAATGTGGCTGTGGTGTTTGTGTCTCCTTGCAGCATTACTCTGCATCCAAATGCTCCAAAGTGTATCTTGATAGTATTATATTTCTCATCATCTTGGTGAACTCTAGTCTGAAAATACACATTGCTGAGATCTATCTTGCTCCTATATTTTGCTCTGCCAACAGAATTGAGTATTACCTGTTAGTTGGGTATTAGTGAGTCGTTCTTAATTGTGTTTAGATTCCTTTGCTGCAGATCTGCTAGTGGTCTTATACCACTGTTTGGTTTGTCTTGCAAAAACATGCTTGATCTACTGGGTGCTTCTGCTCTGTAAATAACTCCTGCTTTCTGTTGCTTGTCAATCTATCCTTTGAATAGGGGTAGGAGCTTTTCCAGTGTCTTGTAGTTTGGCATTTTTGAGTAGAGAGTAGGATCCTTTAGGTGGATCCAGTGGTCTATGTTCATCCTTGTTGTTATAGTAGTAAGTACTTCTTTGACAAATACCTTAGGAAACATCATCAGGAAATCTGGTGCCTTTTCCACTTTTGCCATCATAGATCTTGGCTGAGTAGATTGTCTGTTACAGTTTACTCTTAGTTTATAGTCAGGGAAGTATAGACTCTTTTTCTGACAGTCTATCATTGCTTCAAGTTTGACAAGATCATCCATACTTAATAGAACATCATAATCTAAAACTGGAGTGACCATCATCTCAATTCTTGGTATCTACATCTTCCCTATCTGAATATCAACAGTGCTGTTATAGTTGCTACTTGATCTTGATCCTTTAACTGCCATTTTTAGAGTGACTGGTCACTATTGAGGCTAGTAAGGGATGTTGTGTGTGGTGACAAACTGGTTACTTATCAAGCTTCTATTCATGGTTCCTGTATCTGCTAGGACTCTTACTTGCTTACCATTTACTAGCATATTTAATTCGAGGGCTTGGAAGGGTACACCAAGGTCATTGGGTACCGCAACAATGGTGTTGTAGGTCTTTATGGTGTCTTGTCTATTGACCTCTTGTGTTGAGTTACTTTTCAGCTCATATTCCTCATCACTGCACTCAGTATTATCCTCTGTGATCCTAACATGATTGGTTTTGACTTCTTTCTTGAGGCATTCATTTGCCATATATCTACCTTCTCAACAGTAGGAACAAGCTCCTTCCTTTTTCCCTCCATCTATTTCCTTCTTGATAGGTTTCTTGTTCTTAGTATAGGTTGTCTTCTTTGCTGTTGCCTTACCTTTTCCTGTGGCTTTACTGCTTGCCACTTGGGCAGGTTGATAGTGTTTCTTTTGTTTGTTTGACTTGTTGGTAGAGGAACCACTGCTGCTGCCATAGCCTCTAGTTTTGTATATAGTAGCATTATATCTTTCTGCAACTTGTACTATCTTGGTCCAAGTATGTGTCTCCTGGATCTAGGGTACAACATTTCTTCTGAGGCCAGAATCCATAGCATCTAAGAACTGCTGCCTTTGTGTATAGTCTGAGAGAGATTCTCTAGGGAGTATAGCTTTCAAGTCCTCTAGTTTTCTAGTGATCTTTAATATCCTAGCTGGTTTTCCTCATGTAGTTTGCAATACCTTCTGCCAATGCTGGTATAGGTCATCTGTATTGGTAGATGCTTCAAAGAGCTACTTGAATTGATTCTGAAAGGTCTCAAGATCTAGTGTATCTTCATGCTCATCAAGTAGTATCATGTATGCATTGTGTGCTCGTTTTTCAGTATAGGCTCCATAGTAATAAACCACATCTTGTGTATCATCATTGTTGTCATGCTTTGAGAGGTAATTCTTTACTTCTCTGAGCCATTTCTTAAGTCCATTAGGTTTCAGGTCATCTCCTTCCCCACTGAACTTCGATGGTTGAGGTCATTTGATTTTTGGTCTTTGTACTGCATCACCCATTCCTGCTCCTCCTGGTAGTGATGCTAGGTCTTCTGGGGTCTTGAACCTTCTGGCTGCTTACCCTTGCCTTGGTGTATTTCAGGTTTTGCTGGTTTAGCTGGTGATTTTGAGAATGCTCCTAGCAGTGGTGTTCACTCTCTAGATGCTGACTGACTCACTGCTTGGCTTGCTGTCTGGGATTGAACTCTGCTTCCAAAAGCTGTTCCTAATAGGCTTCTGGATCTGTGTCCGGTTTCTGGGCTGTGGCCTCTTACTGCTTACTGGAGAATCTGTTCTACAGTCAGGTCCTCCTCTGGGTGACAATCAAGGTCTTCTAGTTGTAAGACACTTCTAGCTTATGCTGATGCTTTAGTTTCTAAGTCTGAGTTGCTGTCTATTACTAAAGGATTCTAGGGGAACCCTAGCTTGTGAGGTGATCTGGATATTCTTCCAGATAGGGTCCTTTGATCACCACTTTGTTCTGAAATTGTGAACGTAGCACCTGAGCTGGGAGTGTCTTTCCCTGCCACTCCTGCTTCTAACTAGTTATCAAGATACAGGAAGGGTGATCAATCCTGCCTGATGTTCTCATTCATGAGAACCTACAAGTACCTGCAGAGGGTTAACTTACCTGGTGAGGTGAAAGAAATGTAACAGGTGGTAGCCTGTATGAACTAATATAATAGAGATTAGTAGTAGGCTAGCTAGCATTCAATTTATAAGGGAGACTAGAGAGGTAAAGACAAGAAGGTCTTAGAAGAAGTGAAGGGAAAAGGGAACAAGAGAATCGGCATTCAACCAAGTATATTTCTGATCTAGGTTCTATCTGAAGTCTGGTAGTTCCTGCTAGCCATAAAGCTTGTCTTAAATATATGACTTCCTCCACCCAAGATAGAGGTTCCTGAAAACCCACAACCATAGTCATTACCAGCAAATGCACACTATTGGTATCTTGTGATCCTACTGGAATCCTGAAATCTCAAGTTAATCCTTCACCCAAGCCTTATCTCTACTGCCAGTATACATGACCATTCCTTCACTTGGAATCCCTAGGGCAAAACCTTGCTAGTACAAAAGCATAACTAAACAAACATAAACAAGTTAGTGGCATGGTATTTCATCCCTCCAGGGTAGTTCACTGGCTCAGTTACTGGTTCACCGCATTCCTGGAGACCACCACACACTTTCTCAGAAGACTCACCCTTGCTCAGGGTGCCTTCTCGACTGTCCGACAGCTCTCCCCTCCAGGGGCAGGCATGCCACCATACACTTGTCACTGACTGGCCTCAGGCCTCATCCTTCCAATCCTGACCTATGGCACTAACCTCCTCCAACCTGCGGTAGGCGTCTTGGAAAAGATGTCCGTGTTCTGGAATCAGGTCCTCCGGTGGGTCACCAACTGCTTCCAAGTGACCCCTACCACCATCCTGGCCTGTGAGGCCTGCCTCCCTCCTCTCCCCGTGCTGTTCAGACACAAACGGCGGATGGCTGCGCTCAGGCTAGCCTGGTCCTCCCCCACCATCAACCCAGTGGCAGCTAGGCTGCCCCCCTCTCTCCCAATCACAGACTCCTCACACACCAGGTGCTCAGCAAGAGACCCAGTCCTGGCGGAGAGAAAGACGAATGGCATCCCCATCCCCTGGAACGTTTTTAAGCCCTCAGCACCCACCAGGAGACACCTACCCATCAATGGCCTTTACCACGCCCTCCTCTCTATCATCTGCAGCCTGGGCTCTTTCCCACTGGTAGCCCCACACCTCCTCCCAGAACTTCCCCCTCCCAAGTGACTGGGGACTAAGTCCTACAAACAGATCAAGGGTGAGCTCTGAGCCAAACTCATCAAGGACTGAACCCTACAGTCACCGCCCCCGCTTTACTACAAGTACAGACCATCCCTTAGGTCCCACACCTTCATGGGCTTGGACAAGTTTGTGGCCGGTAGGATCCACCAAATGCGTGCCGGGAAGAGCTACCTGGCAGCCCACACATCCTGGGAGGACCCTGAGGCCCCCACAACATGCCCATTTTGCAAGGAAGAGGACGAGAGCCTCGACCACACCATACTTCACTGCCCTCCCAAGGCCAAGGCACACCTCCTCCATCTCCCTGGAGTTAACGACATTGGCCTGGAGTCTTCCCTCTGGACAACTGCGGATCTTATGCTTGGGTTGGCCAACTATATTAAACTCACAGGAACAGGTTTCCCACCCACCATGCCAGCCCTTCATGCGCCGGCATTAAGCACAACCACACCAGACCCTGGATAGGACCGCCTCTGGCTGCCCTGCCCTTACACTTTACTTTCCCTTTGTTTTAGTTAGCTTTCCTTGCTGTATGAGTGTTCTGGGTACGCTAGCTTAGGATTTCATATGTTTCTTTACTAGTTAGATTAGACACTGTTTGGGGTGCAGTGTCAGGATTGACATTTGGGAGATCAGGGCCGAGAGTTTCTTATGTTTGCGCATTTGATTTATAGTTTTGTTTTTGCCATAGCTCTTAA
Source organism: Choiromyces venosus 120613-1 (assembly GCA_003788595.2). Lineage (NCBI taxonomy): Eukaryota > Fungi > Ascomycota > Pezizomycetes > Pezizales > Tuberaceae > Choiromyces > Choiromyces venosus. Next base: position 63,354 of record ML120528.1, on the reverse strand, counting down.
GGCTTTTTTTTCTTTTTTTTTTTAAATCATAAATTCATTGTTAAGGTACAAGAATCTGTGTGGAGCCTTAAGGGCTATACCCTACAAACAGATCAAGGGCAAGCTCCGAGCCACACTCATCGAGGACTGGACCCTACAGTCACCACCCCCCCTATACTACAGGCACAAACCATCCCTTCGGCCCCACGCTTTTATGGGCCTGGACAAGTTCGTAGCTGGTAGGATCCATCAAATGCGAGCTGGGAAGAGCTACCTGGCTGCCCACACCACCTGGGAGGACCCTGAGGCCCCCACCACATGCACATTTTGCAAGGAAGAGGACGAGAGCCTGGACCACGCCATTCTTCACTGCCCTCCCAAGGCTGAAGCTCGCCTACTCCATCTCCCTGGGGTGGATGACATCAGCCTGGAGTCTTCCCTCTGGTCAACCGCGGAACTTACACTCGGGTTGGCCAACTACATTAAAGCCATGGGAACAGGTTTCCCACCCACCATGCCAGCCCTTCGGGCACCGGCATCTACTACCACGACACCGGACCCTGGTTAGGACCGCCCCTGGCTGCCCTGCCACTTTACTTTCCTATTGTTTTAATTAGCTTTCCTTATGGTACGGGTATTTTGGGTGCTTTAGCTTAGGATTTCGTACGTTTTGTTACTAGCTAGATTAGCCACCGTTTTGAGTGCAGCGTCAGGATTGACATTTGGGAGATCGGGGCTGAGAGTTTCCTTATTTCGCGCGTTTGATTTATAGTTTTGTTTTTGCCATAGCTCTTACGGCTCCATGCAGGTTCTTGTACTTAACAACGAATATATGAAATAAAAAAAAAAAGCCTTAAGGGCTATGCATCCTCCATCTCCGCTACAACTCCGGTCATTGAAATTTATTTCCTATTTGGGAACGACTCAACACAGAGAAAACATCACGAACTTTTCTTCCTCCCCCCCCATCTCGGGGTGGCAGGAGAACATACTTTCCATCTCTTGTTTGCATTTTGGCATCCCCTCCTTACTTCCCTCTTGAGGTCTACCCTCCTGATGATGGTCTTTCCTTCCTCCCTTACCCCACTTCTGCTTTGCCTTGCTTAGCAGTCGCTACAGTCAGGTTTTTTCATTCGGTCTTTCTACAGATGGCCGGGAACACAGTTAGCAGTAGGAGGAAACACTTTAACAGGCCATAGTTGATTTCTCCACTCCCTTCTTTCTTAAGGGGCTGCCTTGTCAGACACAAATGCGATAACCGATAGTACGTCCCGCCAAGAGAAAACTCCCCTCCTATCTTTCCCATCTCCGGATGATCGGCTAGCACCCTACTGCCCCCCTATCCACTCCCTCGATGCCTTCCCACCACTGGGATCCCCTCCAGAAGTGACGCCATCTCTCATATCACAAGGGACTACACGAGAGACATGGTAATACGGTCGGTCAGCTTCGAATCTACTCCAGCTGGTACCTCACTACCATCTATCCTCCTCCTGGCTGGCACCCTTATATACTGCCAACTCCACCCCCTCTGTTCAGGCAGGCTTCTGGGGTTCCTCGCTTCTGCCACACCCCTATCAAGTGCCTAGCTCCCTCTCGACTCCCTGTCTCGGGCTGCGGCCCACGGGTACATTTATCCAACTTTGGCCGGGGCTGGCTGCAACATTGCCGGTTTGGTTTTCCTTAGGTTTTGGGTTTTAGGATTTCTTTGTTAGGTGCACTTTCGGGAGTTTGGTTTTCTTAGTTGTTGCGCGATTTTGGTGGGATTTCATACTTTTGTAGTTTACAGGAGTGGTTGCATGTTATGATAGTTTTTTTGACCAGGTCTTCAGATCATGGTTTTTCTATAGCTTTCCGGCACCTGGCCTGGGTTGGAGGTTTTTTACGCGTTAGCCCTGCACGCTCCGTGCGGATTTTTGCACCTTAAACAAAATAAAATAAAAATAAAAATAAAAATAAAAATAAAAATAAAAATAAAAAAAAACCTTAAGGGCTATGACAAAGACAAAACCATAAATCCAAACGCAAACACAAAAAAAAAAAAAAATATCCCTCCTTTTCCTAGGACCCCAGGGGCCCAGTCGAGTGCGAAAATCCTTTCGCCATGCACCGCAACAAGTGACTAATAAAGTAAAATAAAGTAAATAAATGCTACCCAAATATGCCCGTCCAAGTAAAACATTAAGTAAGGAAAGAAACAACCGCCATTGCTTGTGGGTCAGGGGCTGCAGTGGAAAGATTCAAGCTAAATCGCTAAGTGACCATTGCTACCTCCTCAAGTTCCTCCTCATGAGATAAATCGTGGCGCTGAGGTCGAGCGGGGCAGGCAGGAGAGTGAGACTCGTGTGGGCCATTGCAGTTAACACACCTTGGAGTGAAGTGGCTGCAGGGATGGCCTCAAAGATGGCAGGTTGATGTAGGGCAGGAGTGATCCCTGGTGGAGTGTGGGAGGGTGCACCAGCGGTAGGAGGAGGGGCTGGCGCACTTGTTGCTGTAGTGTCCAAAGTGGTGGCAGTTGGAGCACTGGGTGAAGGCATTGTACCGTAGGGGGCGCTCAGTTCTAAAGGTAGTAGAGAAGGCTGAGAGTCGTTTACCAACAAAAAGGGGAGCCTTAGGACCGGTAATGGTGATGACGATGGTGGAGGCACTCTTGCTGGCACGCGATGTGTCAGGGGTGAGCCATCTCAGTTGCTGGGTTAGGGCAAGGCTGGAGTTAAAAGTTGTGAGTTCCGTCGAGATAGTTGCTAAGGAGTGGTTGGTGGGAAGGCCATGGACAAGGAGTTGTGTGGCCGGCGTGTCCAATTGGACTGTGGTTGCACTAGGGATTAGATGAAGGAGGGCGGAGGCCTTGCGATTGAGCGAGGTTGCCTTGACTGTCTCCATGGTAGTAAGGGTGACATTGCCCCCTGTGAGGGAGACGGTTTGAATGTAGGTGGAGGAGAGCATGCTGTTGATGGCATCTCGAAGCTCCATAGCAGTGGTGGTGAGGGGAGAGTCATTGCACTTGATGACCAGTCTCCTCTCTCTCATGGTGATGCCCTTCTTCGGGGGAGGGGAACTCGCTGGGGAGGGGGGTTTGGCTGCCGAGGAAATCTTTTGTCTGGTGTTGGTTCTCTTCTTCTCTTTCCTGACAACTGTCGCCCAAGAAGGGGCACCAACAGGAGCAGGAGCAGGGGTGGTGGAGGGGGCAGGTTGCTGAGCTGGGGCAGAGGTAGACTCTGGGGCCACACAGGTGTCTGGGGGTGATTCGGTGGTGGGAGGCTGAGGAGGGGAGACTCTGAGCTGGTCAAGCTCAGAGTTAAGCGCTTCAATTTCCTCTTGTAGTCCATCGATAGATTTCCTGTAGTCTGATTGTATGGTTTCGAACATCTTGATGAAGATGATGGTTTTGTTGGTGAAGTTTGGGTCTGTCAGGCCTGCCTCCACAGCCAGCTTGACAAAGAGGTTGTGGAAGTATGAGGAGCCTGGAAGAGCGCTCGCCAGGTAGTGATCTTCAATCACTGGTAGGGTAGAGGAGGTGTTGCTTCGCGGTCGCTTAAGCAGGGGGGGGCCTTGGAGCCTGGTGAAAATTGGGGAAAGAGACATTTGCCCATCAAAGATGGACCATCTAGTTCCTCGAGGTGGTGTGTTGAAAACGCTAGACTTCTTCTTCCCCTTCCACTTGCGGGAGGAGGTTGAGGATGCCTGGGAATCCATCGGAAGTGATAAAAGTCTTTAACCCAAAAGAGGGGTAAAGTGCAAGGCTGTGAGAAAAGGTTTTCGGCCAATAAGAATAAAGCTTGGCGAAAAATTTGGTGTGGTTTTTTCTTTGACTGTGGTTGTAATGGATACGGAGCATGCATAGCCCTTAAGGCTCCATGCAGGTTCTTGTAATTAACAACAAATACATGAAATAAAAAAAATAAAAAAAGCAAATAAAAAAAACATAAACAAGCACACTTCGCGCCCTCTACTTGCTTGACGCTTAAAAAATTACCACTTTCGGCCACCCCAAAACTCCAAACTTTTGGGTGGCAACCATCTCGATACACCAAATTTTGCTTCTCGCTTAGGCTTCACCTATAAGCGACCCCACTCCAACTCCACTAAGGCCAGCTATAATGGCAGACTCTAGGTCCTCCTCCCACACCTCTAAATGCTCCCAACACCACCACCCCTACACTCATGGAGAACACTCCTCTACTACCGATCCCACTTCTGGGGAACTCGATACCCTGTCTAGAGCTTCCACCCCAGCCGTCCTAGACTCAAACCTCCCCCTCCTCCATAACCTTTGCGAATAGGTCTTTCCCGAGATCAACCTGGACTCTGAGACCTTCCCTCCCTTTTCCAACAGCAGGCTCCTGGACCTCTCAACAGGAGAAGCTATCATCATCCCGCTTCTATGCAGAATGCTTCAAGGTATCGGCAATGTAGCCAACTGCATTAGAAAGCTAGAAGATGCCAGCCCCCCACAACCCCAACCAACCGAAGGCCCCCAAGCGCCCTCCCCCACCAACCTCACAGCCCTTAAAGCCTCCCTCGACCACCTATCCCAGCGGGTCATGGCTCAGGCCAGCACCCTCTCCCACCACACCCCCCCCAGTCCCAAACCGCTCCAGGCCCTCGCAGCCCCAGCATCAAGCCCCACCTGCTGCACTACCAGCGTCAGCCCCGGCAGCCACCAGTGGCTATGACTAGGACATTTCCAACTACGACACCATGCTTAATCACTGGTATGGTGACCCCAAGGCCTGGGCGGTTAAATTCCCAAGGTCCTGGGAGGCTGAAGAATACCAAAAGGGCAAATGTAACCTCTCTACTTTCCTCCGGGGCAAGGAACACCCCAACTACAAGAAGGAGATGTCCCGCTGAGGCCAACCTGCCACCTATGCCTCCGTCACTGCACAGCCGGCAAAAGGAGAGAAATCTAACAAGGGCAAGAAAAACGCCATGGCTGCCCAAGTTGCGTCGTCCAAGATGGAGGCCCCCAAGTCCAAGGGTCCACCACCATTGCCTCTGGCCGAGCGCCACTTCTTTGCCTCATGTGAGAATCCCCTCCCCCATGCTGACGCATAGAGCTTAGCTGCCACTACCCCCAACATTGCTGCCTCTATTTTCCATGAAGCCAACTGCCCCTTCCCCCTCAGCTTCACACCTACCATGAACGAAAGGGGATCCCTCACCCTCTTGGCCAAGAACCTCTTCACCCCAGCCACTGCCTTCTCCTGATAGCAAGAGGCTCTAGCCACTAAGTTCAACCAGGCCATCCCAGTTTGAAACAGCACCTTCTGAGCCTCCCACCCTGCCCCCAATGACATCCAACTGGCGATCCATGGCCTTCCCTTCCAGTACCTCCCTACTAACAATGCAGACCTCTGTGCTTCCCTCCTCCCCTCCATCCGCAATGCAGCAGATGAAACTATCTTCACAGCTCACTACTTGCAGCCCGACCCCAAAAAGAGGGCCACCAAGAAGACTTCCTCCATTATCATTTCAGTCGCACCTGCTGACGTTGACAGAATTGGCACAAACATCTTCCTCTTTTCTAAGTCCCGCACCGTTGAACGGGCACATTCATCCAACCGGTTCATGCAGTGCAGGAAGTGCTGGAAATTCAGTCACTCCTCCCCTGCCTGCAAGGCAACCAACAACACCTGCCCTCTCTGCTCAGTCAACTACCTGCACTCAGCCCACTGCTGCCCCAACCCTACCTGCCACAAGATGGGCCACTCAAAGGCCATCCTGGCATGCTGCCCCACATCCTCCCTCCGCCGCCCCAACTGCAGGGCCTCTCACACTGCCACTCACTCCACCTGCCTATCCAGGCCTTCGAGGACAGACCCCACTGACCACCCCGCACCCCAGTCTGGGGACAGGATAGAAACAGTGGAGGACACCATCCCGGCTGATATGCCAGCACTACTGACCCCCCCTATAGTGCCTCCCTTCGAGGAGGAAACCCCCAGACCAACTTTCTCCCCGCAGTCTTTCCTCCAAGGAAGGACCCCTAGTACCCCACCATCTTCCAACCTCTTCAGAGGAAGACTGCTTGGAACTCCCAATGCCCCTCCCCCTGCTGGCCCCTTTGCAGCACCCCAACCCAGACATGTCGGCCCCCCTCCCTCTTAGGCTGATGATGTTCCCCCTATTACAAACTCGGCATGGTTTGTAATGGTTTCATTTGTTAAAAGGATTTTTCACATGACTCAGTTGAGTCATACGATGATATGTTTTTCGCACATGACTTAGTTAAGTCATATGATGATATGTTTTCACACTATGACTCAAGTACCAGTCATAGGGTTTCACATGACTCATAGTTATGAGTCATAGTTGTTTATGTTTGAATTTGATAGGTATGTTGAGCGTTGACTCATAGGTACGCCTATGAGTCATGAGGATTAAGAGGCATGACTTCGTTTATACGAGTCATGAGGTTTTACACATGACCCCTTTAAGGTCATGGGACTTTTGCACATGATCAGGTATGGTCATGAGGTTATATGTTACGCGAGTGCATGAGTCACAGTTGTGACTCATTTGATTTGTAAGCGGGTTGCTGGAAGAACTATATAAGGAGGTCAGTAGGACCTGATAGTTAGTTCTTCACGCAACCACCTAAGTTATTTCCTATCTTATAAGTTATCAATAAAACACCTTTACGCTCTTTACTACAAAGGCCAGCAATAACAAAGAAGAACAGAATCAATACTAGTTAGCACTATAAGGACTTAGTATTGGCAACGGTCAATATCTAAGACGTAGTGTAAGATAACAAGTATTGAGAATTCACGAAGGAAAGAGAATACAATAAGAGATAGGTAAGTATTATCCCTATGGAAAAGCTAACTATAAGCTCATTGCCTGTTGTGAGATATAAGAAAGGAGAGATCTTATAGCTGATCGTAACACCCCCTTCATCACCTGATACCCTTGCTAAATGAGTGCAATGCCCGACAGTACCACTCTACCTGTATGGCCCTACACTCCTTCCACTTTTAAAAGACTTTCCTTTGTTCAACATAACTGTCTGGGAAGCTAGGATGTTTTTCTTTCCTTGTTTAATAGCTTTAAATTGCTACCACTGCCCCCTCATATAGTCCTTCTTCAGGACCCCCTTATTTTCCGAAAGTGTCTGCCCAGTTTTGCATTTTACAAAGCCTTTGCGCCCCCTTCCTCCCCTGGCAAGCCCCCTAGCGTCACTGCTTATGTTTCCTTTGGCTTCCAGTAAGGTGCCTGTATTCTGCCTTGTTTCTTTGACAGACCCGACTTGATGGCCTTGGATGTTTTTTCCCCCAATGGCCTTTTTAACCACTCATTCACACAGCTTAGGACCTAAAATGCCTATTCCACTATAGGGCCATTTGCCTCGCGAATGGCCCTACCCCAAGACCTCTTTAGAGACCACCCCTTTCCCACCCTGGTGGTAGGCGATTTCAACCTCCACCACCCTCAACCTGACCCCCTGCGTACCATATCCCCTCACGAATATACGACATCCTCCCCCTACTTTGAGTTGGCCAACGAGCTCCACTTCTGCCTACTCAATACCCCAGGGGTCTTCACCCAGTTCCCTTTTGATATTTCCACAAGACTAGGGGTGCTGGACCTCACCTTCACCAACTGCTCTCTCCATCCCTACTTCCCCGACTGGAAAATCAACCTGCCGATGACAGGCTCTGACCACCTGCCGATCACGATTAACTTCTCCGCCCCTTTCCTCAAGCCACCTCCCCCCTCCCCTGACTGGCAAAAGACTGACTGGGTGTCCCTCTTACTGAGGCTTCAGGCATGGTCAATCCCCCCTCCCCCCCTAACCCTACTGACATAGCTATGGACTTGTGGCTGGAATGCCAACTCACTGTATTAACCACCCTCCTCAGGTCTCATACGCCTTCCAAGAGACCTTCGGTGTACACCAAGCCGTAGTGGTCACCTGAACTCTCGCACCTCTGCCAGGCATACAATGTGGCAGCCAGAACACACTACAGAAATCGCTCTGCCCCCTCCCTCTTCAAATCCAAGATCAGGCGCAATGTGTATTTCAAGTCTGTTGAGAAGGCTAAGACCACTCACTGGAGAACCTTTCTCTCAGGTATTATGATCACCTCAGTCTGGGACGCCAAGAGACTTGGCTCAGGCCACCCAACTGAGCCCTTTCCTGCACTGCCCGATGCCTCAACCCCAATAAAACTCAACTCCTCACTCCTCGACCACTTCTCCCCACCGAAACCCTGCACCCCCTCGGCCAGCTGGCTTAGAAAGCATGATGACTGTCCTCTCCTCCCTGAAGAAATCTCAAGAGCTCTCTCCAAATCCTCATCCTCCTCAGCCCCAGGTCCCGACCAGATCCCCTACGGCATCTGGAAGGAAGTGAACTGGGCCAATCCCAAGATCTTCCTCAACCTCCTCTCTCCCCTGCTCCTCTATGGCTACCAACCTGCCTCCCTCAAGAAGGCAAACGGATTCATCCTCCCCAAACCAGGCAAACCTGACTACTCATCCCCAGCCTCTTTTCAGATAATAGTCCACCTTGAGACAGTTTCGAAAATCCTGGAGCGAATAGTTGCTACACATCTTTCCCTCATCGCCAGGTCCATCGGCCTCATCAACCCCAACCAGTGCAGCTCCCTCTCAGGCCTCTCGACCTTTGATACCTCCACTTCCCTCATCTACGAAGTCCACTCCCAAAAACACTGAGGCACCAAGGTCTCTAACCTCTTCCTGGATATTAAGGGTGGTTTCGATAATATTTCCTCCTTTACTCTCTCTCAGATTCTTACCAAATGTGGGGTGCCTCAGTATCTCGTGTCTTTGGTCCGTTCTTTCCTTTCTAACCGTCAGTGCAAGCTCCTCTTTCAGGGAGCCCCTGGCATTTACTGTCCGGTTCAAGTTAGAGCCCCTCAAGGCTCTCCTGTCTCTTCTTTGTTGTTTTTGATTTATATTTCTGGTTTACATATTTCAATACCTCATTCAGTTATTTTTTCAAATGTTGATGATTTTTCCGTCACTGCTTCTTCTGCTTCTTACAGGGGGAATATTAGGGCTCTTCAGCGTATTTTTTCTTTACTTTCTAACAAGGCAGCCAGGATCGGTGTGTCCTTTTCCATTCCAAAGATGGAGCTTATCCACTGGCACACAGAGAAGGACTGGTCTGAAATTTCCAACTCCCCCATTGCCCTCACTGGCATGGTCTTCCACCCCTCCAAGGTAGTCCGTTGGCTCAGCTACTGGTTCACCCCATCCTTTGAGACCACTACCCACTTCCTCAGGAGGCTCACTTTAGCTCAGGGTGCCTTCTTAACTGTCAGGCAACTCTCACCCCCGGGGGCTGGGATGCCACCATTCGCCTGCCATCATTTGGCCTCAGGCCTCATCCTCCCCATATTAGCCTATGTTGCCGACCTCCTCCAACCCACAGCTGGGGTCTTGGAAAAGATGGCCGTCTTCTGGAACTAGGTCCTCCGCTGGGTTACCAAATACTTTCAAGCAACCCCTACCACCATCCTGGCCTGAGAGGCCTGCCACTCTCCTCTCCCTATACTGTTTAGACACAAACGACAGATGGCTGCATTCAGACTGGCCTACTCCTCCTCCACCATCAACCCAGTGGCGGCTAGACTACCCCTCTCCCTCCCTATCACAGACTCCTCGAACACTAGGTGCTCAACAAGGGACCCAGTGCTGGTGAGGAGGAAGACGAATCGCATCCCCCTCCCTGGGAATACTTACAAGGCCTCAGCGCCCACTAGGAGACACCTCCCGATTGACGGCCTCTGCTACGCCATCCTCCCAGTTGTCCATAACCTGGGCTCTTTCCCACTGGCAGCCCCCCACCTTCTCCCAGAACATCGCCCCCCTGAGCAACCAGGGACTAAGCCCTACAGACAGATTAAGGGCGAGCCCCAAGCCAAACTGATTGAAGACTGGACACTACAGTCACCTCCCCACTCTACTACAAGTACAAACCATCACTCCAGCCCCATGCATTCATGGGCCTGTACAAGTTTGCGGCTGGTAGAATCCATCAGATGTGCTCAGGCCAGAGTTACCTGGCCACTCATACCACTTGGGAGGACCCCGAGGCCCCTACCACATGGCCATTCTTCAAGGAAGAGGACGAGAGCCTGCACCACACTATTCTTCACTGCCCTCCCAAGACTGAAGCTTGCTGCCTCCATCTCCCTGGAGTTGACGACATTGGCCCAGAGTCTTCCCTCTGGATGACCACAGAACTTATACTGGGGCTCTCTAACTACATTAAGACTACGGGAACAGGCTTCCCACCTACTTTGCCGGCCCTCTGGGCACCGGCATCTATTACAACCACACTGGACCTTGGATAGGACCGCCCCGGCTGCCCTGCCACTTTACCTTCCTATTATTTTAGTTAACTTTCCTTGCTGTATGAGTATTGTGGGTGCCCTAGCTTAAGATTTCATATGTTTCTCTAATAGCTTGATTAGTCACCGTTTGGAGTGCTATGTCAGGATTGACACTTAGGAGATCAGGGCCGAGAGTTTCTTATATTTATGCATTTGATTTATAGTTTTGTTTTTGCCATAGCCCTTAAGGCTTTTTTTTTTTTTTTTTTTATTTGATTTTATTTTGTTTAAGGTACAAAAATCTGCATGGAGCCTTCCATGTTCTTATTTTTTCGGCATTCCCGATACGTATAGGAGGTAGAGGTGATGTTGAGGCCAGTAACTTTAAATGAAGGATTAGCCCTTGCTGAGTTGTGGCTCTTTTGTAGTGCTTGAAAAGAAGGAGGGGGGGTAGAGCCCCCCCGTCCTCTTGTGTGAAAGGTAGAGAACAAACGCGAAGCCGTAGGGGAGGAACGAAGGGAGAACTCCAGATGGGAGGACTCCTACAAGAAAGGAGCGGTAGTAGTGAGGTGCTACAACCGAGAAGGGGGATGGGGCGAAAACGAAACGGAGCGAATCGCTAGCGATGCCAGCCCAAAAAAGTAAGCCAGAAAGATGTCTGCCGGCCCTTGTGTCAAGCGTCATCCTCCTTTGGACAGTTGTCCGGTGCCAGCTAAAGAGGTAAGAGGAGACAACGTCCTCCGACGGAACAGTCTGTGCTTGCGCTTAGGCTATCATGCAGGGCGGCTCACTTGTGAGGGGAGGAAAGAAGGGGGAACCTGCTAGCCGAACGTGGGATGACGAAGGAAGGGGAGCGGAAGGACGGAGACCCTAGGAGAGGTCTTCACTGCGATAGAGAGGATAGTGTTCCCTGGTGCGCTCTCTGCGCCATTATACCAGCCAGCCGATGGATCGACCATGGAATGATGGTGGGGATCGGCCCAAAGGTCTAGAAAAAGAGGCCGTGGGAGTGGTGGGCCAGGACGGGCTCCCCAGATGGGGGAAACCGGGAGTGAAACCAACAGGGGAGCAATCCCCCGCGATGTGGGTCGGACAGAACCGAAACGAAGGACGGATCGGAGCTGACACCAGCCGAAAACAGGCCGGAGGTTGAGGTTGGGTTGTGGGTCCCTTGTGGAAGCGACAGGCGGCAGGGGAGCCGCGGCTAGCCGATTCTGGACCAGATAGGCGAGACGGCGGGAAGTAGCCGATGCTAAGGCGGACCCCGGGTCAGGGGTAGGAAGGACATAAGCCCCGACTGCAAAAGCGGCGGGAAAAGAAAGGAAACCAAATGAAAAGAAAGGACCGACATACAAAAGAACCCAAACGAACCCCAAAGTATGCAAAATAAAAATATAATACCAAAAGAACCCAAGCGAATCCCTAAAGTACTCAAAGAAAGGAAAGACTAATCAGTGGCATCCGCCACGTAGACTGAAATACAGCCATACCCCTTGCCCCGGCTCTAAAGGAAACAAAAACAAAAAAACCTTAATTCCAAAACAAAAGCAGTATCGGGAATGCCGAGGTATGCGCAAGAACATGGAATTGTTACTTATGTACTCCTTTTTTTTTTTTTTTTTTCTTTTTTTCTTTTTTTTCTCTTTTTTCGGCATTCCCGATACTGTTTTTGTTTTCGTATTCCGTTTGCGCCATTGTTTTCTTTAGAGCCGGGGCTAGGGGTAAGACTGCATCACAGCATGCGTGGTGAGTGCCACTGATTAGGTTTTCCTTTCTTTGAATACTTAAGGGATTCGCTCGGGTTCTTTTTGTATTTCGATTTTTTCTTGTATACTTGGGGGTTCGCTTGGGCTCTTTTGTATGTCGATCCTTTCTTTTTTTTTTTTTTTTTTTTCGGACGTCCCGATTGCGCATTTGTTGGAGGTTGGTTCCGGTCCAGGGTCTTTCGATATCTTTTTGGTACCAGGCTTCTGGACCAGCTTTTTTGATAGGATTGTTCGTTGGTGAGGACACTTGATGTTTTCATACTTTAGGGTGGTTTTAACGCGTCCTTGATCCTTTTGGTTGAGGGTTGTCACGTGGATTGTTTCTTTAGGATTTTGGGTTTTGGATTCCTTTTGGTTTGTCCAGCTGGAGCCGACTCCGGTCCGCTTTGCGCCCCGGCCTCGTCCGATTCACAACTCAGGGGCTTCCCCTCGGTCTTCGTACCCGGTATCCCCCATCTGGGGAACTCCGTCCTCACCCACCACTCCCACGCCCCCTCTCCTCCTGGAGCCTTGGGCCGAACCCCACCATCATTCCATGGTCGATTCATCGGTTGGCTGGCATAATGGCGCAGAGAGTACATCAGGGAACACTATCCTCTCTATCGCAGTGAAGACCTTTCCTAGGGTCCCCGTCCTTCCGCTCCTTTCTCGTCGTCATCCCACGGTCGGCTAGCAGGTTCCCCCTTCTCTCCTCCCCTCACAAGTGAGCCGCCCTGCATGATAGCCTAAGCGCACGCACAGACTGATCCGTCGGAGGACGTTTTCTCCTCTCACCTCTTTAGCTGGCACCGGACAACTGTCCAAAGGAGGATGACGCTTGACACAAGGGCCGGCAGACATCTTTCTGGCTTACTTTTTTGGGCTGGCATCGCTAGCGATTCGCTCCGTTTCGTTTTCGCCCCATCCCCCTTCTCGGTTGTAGCACCTCACTGCTACCGCTCCTTTCTTGTAGGAGTCCTCCCATCTGGAGTTCTCCCTTCGTTCACCCCCTACGGCTTTACGTTTGTCCTCTACCTTTCACACAAGAGGATGGGGGGGCTCTACCCCCCCTCCTTCCTTTCAAGCACTACAAAAGAGCCACAACTCAGCAAGGGCTAATCCTTCATTTAAAGTTACTGGCCTCAACATCACCTCTGCCTCCTACCAATCGGGACG